>OX578139.1:97055887-97560887 GCA_951213105.1 Amaurobius ferox | reverse complement strand
TATAGGAATTCGAAGGAGAGCTCATGTTCATCTGGTATTGCAAGTGTAAAGTGTGACAAAAGCATCGGTGTTACCCAAGTTATATGAAAGAAGATCAGGTACCGTACAATTAAACTATATGAGGATAACCTCTTTGTCTAAATTTGTGTTTTTAAGGAAAAGCTAATTAATGCATCCCACCACGTGTTCCAACCAAATATCAATTCATCTGGCATTACACCCCCCGAACTACCATTGAGATGTATTCCACTATGTGTGATATTTATTTAATTTGTAAAACTAAAGAGTGTAAATTGAGTATGTGATAAATAAATGTTTGTTCCTTTACTATTAACCTTAATTTTTAGTTTGTTAACTTAGTATCCCGTTAAGCACAGAAATAGGTGGGTTTTGCGGCCACCAACGCAATGTACACAGCAGTAAGTTAGAACAGATTACATGTATAATTAATATACTAATAAATAATTAATTTAATGTAAAATGCATTTTTGACAATATTAATTTTAATCAACAAAAATAATAATCGGCACATTTGGTGCTCGTGACTTTAGCAGTAACGGGAATAAAATAAGGATTTATGAAATTAATAAAAATAAAAGGAATAATAATAATAAAAAATAAATATTGATAAGGTTGGACAACTGGTGGCGACATAGATGATTGTGAAAATATTGTGCACAATTCTCATTTCTCCTTATGTTATATGTATGATTGTGTAAAGTTTTATCAATGAAATGGAAAAAATGGTTCTTCTAAATGAGATCAAAGGTATAATTAGAAAAATGGGATATAGGAATGGGACCAGTTAAAAAAGTGGTGAAAAGTTCAATTATAACAAGGAGTTCAAGTTTGAAAGAAGATTCAAAAATATCAAATAAAAATTATAGTAAATTGGATAGAAATAATAAAAATATGGATATTCCAGTAATGCAGATCCTGCCATTATTTAGTGGGAGTAAGGAGGAAGATATAAATTTCTTTATAAAACAATTTGATGAATTAGCGGAGTTAACAAGTTGGAAGGAAGAGCATAAAGTGGCTATCATTAAAACCAGATTAAAAGATAAGGCTATGCAGTTTTTAATTCAAAACCCTGAATTACAAAACGAAAAGGAGTTTGATAAAATAAAAATGTTACTAATAAATAAATTTTCAAACAGAATAACGATAACGCAAGAACAGGACGCTTTCAATAAAATAAAACAAACGCCTGATATGTCAGTGGACGAGCTTGTGCTAAAAATAAAAAACGCAGCGCGTAAATTTTTGAACCTTAAGGATACAACAGATGGAGAGGTAGAGAAAATAACCAATAAAATAATGTTGGGAAAATTCATTAGCGCATTACGCCCTGATTTGGCAATTGAAGTGAAGAAAAAAGATCCGCAGCGGTTTGAAGATGCCATAAAAGATGCCGAACTGTTTGAAATAATTCTTAATGATAGGACTCCAGAAGAATCACTTAACGAACTGAAAGAAATGTTACTTACAACACAGGTTCAAGATTTGACTTTAGAAATTAATAAATTAAAATTGCAAAATATACCAAATCAATCCATGGAACGAGCTGTTTTTTGCATAGGGTGCGGAAAAATTGGACATTATTTCTCAGATTGCTGGTACAATGAGTGTAATACTGCATTTGCAAGGAATCCCAAACGAATGAATTATCAGCAATATGGGTTGGAGCAAACAAATTATATCAGAGGAAACAGAAACGAAAATCTCAGAAATTTTGAACGTGGAGGATATAATAGAAATAATAGGGAATATCAAGGAAATAATAATGATCAAAGAAATTATTACGATCAATTAGAAACCAACGTAGAAAATAGAGAGAGGCAAAGTATAAGAGGAAATTTTAGGGGGCGCAACGGAAGAAATATAAGATCAAACACATATGAGAGAAACAATAATAATAGTAATTTAAACTAAGAGCTGGAATTTGGGACCAAGGAACGAATCGTACAAATTCCAGAGAAATAAATAAATTCGGTTCACAAACATATAGAAATAACAAAAATGGAGATGACTGGCAAAACTATAAAAATTTGAAGAGAGGACAATATTATGAAAATAAGGATAAAGCAAAATATGATAACAAAAGTATCCTTTCAAGCGAATGTGAAAACGTATCTAGCCCACAATTACCGATGGTAGAAATAGATTGCAAAGGAATAAAAATAACAAGTGTAATTGATAGTGGGGCTCAAGTTAGTATTATAGATTTGGAAACATTTCAAAAACTAAAACAGAATAGAAATGTAAAAATAAAATACATAACCAGAAGAGTAATACTTCAGACGTTTACTAAAGAAAATATAGAATTTTTAAATTGCATTCAATTTTCATTTAGAATTGGGGAAAAGGCATGCAAAAATTATTTTTTCGTGACAAAACAGAACTTTCAGGGGCAATATAAAATGCTTTTAGGCTACGACTTTTTATCCTCACATAAAGCAATTTTAAATACAAAAGATAACGAAGTACAATTTGGGAATACTGCGATTAAATTGTATAAAAGTGAAAATACAAACCCAATACAGAATTCAAAACAAAAACCACAAAGCCAGGGAATTCGCGATGAAAATAGATATAATAGTAATTATGAAAATTATAATACTGATGACGACGAATATGAGGAAATAAATAGTTGTTATAATGAATCCAATAATGAGAATGAAGATAGAATAAGCGATGATAATGATGACGACGAATATGAGGAAATAAATAATTGTTGTAATGAATTCAATAATGAGAATGAAGGTAGAATAAGCGAGGATAATGAAAGCGATAACGATAGAAAAAACGCTAATATGCAAAATTGTAGCACTCGCGATAATGTAAATGATGAAAAATGGTTACCAAGTTCTAATGAAAGTAATAAGAATAAGAATGTTAAAAAGAAAGAGGAAAAGCAGATTTTCGCTAAATTGAAAAGAAAAATAACATTAAAGCCAGGGGAGTCAGAAATAGTCCAATTGATTTTGTCACAGGAATTAAATGAGGGACAGGATGTTTTATTTTCTCCAATAAAAATGGCAAGAACATTAATCACGGATGAAGCGATCCAAAGTATAGAAAATAAAAATAAGATTAGAATGTTGTTATACAATGAAAAAAATTGCCAAATTACACTTAATAAAAATATGAACGTGGGTATAATAACAGAACAAATCGAAATTGTTGATACAAAATATAAAAGCAGTAAACCCACGTTGGAAATTAATAATATTCAAAATTTAAATAAAACAGATTATCAACAAATTCGGGAATTAAGAAAGAAAGAAATATCTCCAGACGATTTTCAAGTACAGCACTTAAATAAGGAAGATAGAAATAAAGTTATTGCATTAATGATGACCAATACAGAGGTTTTTTCAAAGTCATATGCTACCCTAGGTAAAACATCAGCAATAGTACCGAAAATCGAACTTATGCACAATTATCCTATTCAGAGTCGACCATACCCAATTCCGAGAGCAGTACGAGAAATTGCGCAAAAAGAAATTAGGGAATTATTGGAAAATGACATTATTGAAAGTTCACAAAGCACGTACGCTAGTCCCATTATTCTTGTAAAGAAACCAAGTAAACCAAATGAAGAACCTAAATATAGACTTGCTATTGATTATAGGGCCATAAACACGTATTTACCACTTTTGCCAATAAACTTACCAAAGGTGAAGGATATATTACAAAATATCGCTGGTAGTAAAATTTATACAGTTATGGATTTGAAGGCGGCGTTTTTTCAGATCGAACTAAGAAAACAAGATAGAAAGGCCTTAACGTTCACAACTTTTATGGGAAATTTTAATCCTAAAAGAATTCCGTTTGGTCTTAAAAACTCAGGAGCATATTTTCAACTTTTAATGAACAAAGTGTTAGGAGATCTATCAGAGTTAAAAATATACTTTTACTTAGATGACTTAGTCATATGCGCACAAAATAACGACGAAATGTTAGAGAAAATCAAAATTGTTTTCCAAAGATTGAAAGAAAATAATTTAACACTCGACCCGGCGAAGTTACAGATATGCAAATCGCAAATTGAATTTTTAGGATATAAAGTAAATGCGAATGGTATAAGCCCATCAATAAAAAACTGTGCAAAAGTGCAAAATTTCAAACAACCCCAAACGGTTAAACAAGTAAAAAGCTTTCTTGGGACAACAAACTATTTTAGAGGTCTGATAAAAAATTATGCACAAATTGCAGAACCGTTGGTAAATTTGACAAAAAAGAATGTTAGGTTCGAGTGGAGTAATGAATGTAGAAAAGCTTTTGAAAAATTAAAAAATGCAATTTTTAAAGAACCAGTTGTAAGACAGCCTGATGAAGTAAACCCGTTTGTCTTAACTACGGATGGCTCAGGTAAGGGAATTAGTAGTATTTTGATGCAAAGGGTAAATGGAGTCGATCATGTTATCGAATTTTATTCAAGACCTGTGAACCCGGCAGAGAAGCGTTATCCTGCAATAAAGCTAGAATTGCTAGCTATACACGCATCCTTCCAACACTTCAGAGAATATCTGTTCGGAAGGAGTTTCACCTTGCTGAGTGACGCAAAATCCCTTATGTACCACATAAAATTAGATAAAATGCCAAATATCATATCGAGGTGGCTAATTGACATAAGTCAGTATGATTTTAAATTCAAATATCAAAAAGGTGAAAATAACGCAAGTGATTATTGCTCGAGATATGTATTTGACAATGATAACCAAATCAAATATGTAAATACTTTAATTAAAAATGATGAGATAAATGTGGAGAAAATATTAGAGCAACAAATGGTAGATGAAAAATTGAGTAAAATTAGAGAGGAATTACAAAAAGGAAGAAACCGATATCACAATAACAAGGTATACTATATTGATAGCCAAAATAAACTGTTAATGGTAAAGAAGGAAAATAAAAGACAAACGTATAGGAAAATAAATGAGAATAAGATTGTAATACCGCACTCGCTAAAGGGAAAGATAATAGAGATAGCACATTTCCCTCATTTCGGAGTAAAAAAGACATACCAATTACTTTCAAGAAAATATTTTTGGATAGGGGCTTTCCAAGACGTGGAAAATTTTTGTAAGTCTTGTAATCAATGCTTATTAGTAAAACACAAAAATATACCACCAGCCAGACTTCAGGCTATGCCAGAAATATTAAAACCAGGAATATATTTACAACTGGATTGCGTAGGAAAACTACCGCGCAGTAATGGAGGAAATAATTTTGTAATTACAATTGTAGACATGTTTTCACGATACTTTGAGGCCTATGCAGTCAGAGACATTACTGCTAAAACAATAGTGAATAAGCTAACAAACTTCGTGACAACTTATGGAGTTCCAATTATTATTCAAAGCGATAATGCTCAAATTTTTAAAAGTAAAGAATACATAGATTTTACAAATGCATTAAATATTGAAAGGCGATACAGTTCGGTTTATTTCCCAAGTTCTTTAGGTCGTTGTGAAAGAATACACAGAGACATGAAACAATGTATAATGTGTTTGTCAAAGACTACGTTTGAATGGGATGAATCTTTAAAATGGTTTAAGTTTTATGTGAATAACACTATTAACAGTAATACAGGATTTGAGCCTTCATTCCTGTTCTATCTTAGAGATTTATCATTGCCATTTGAAAATATTAAACAAACAAACATACCAAGTAAGGAAGAAATAGATATAATGTATAGTGATGTAAATAATTATAAAAATTATGTGGCACAGCATTTAAAAAATATAGATAAAGTCGTGAAAGACGCATCGGAACAACAAAAGCTGATAAATGACAAACAAATAAAGAAATATAAAATAGTGAGAAAAAACGATATATTTATAGGAGCGACAGTGTACCTAAAAAAGTTCCTAAAACCAAGGGTATTAGAGGATCGATATGATGGACCATTTAGAATTACGAAATTAGTCCGAAATAATAATGTTATAATATGTCTTAAAAGTGATGAAAATAAAACTTATAAAGTGCACATAAATAAACTATACATGGCAGCGGAGCGAAAACAATATTTGAAAGATAGTGACGAAAGCGAATCAAACCACACACACACACAGGACAAAGAAAAAAATCAAAATGAGAAAGTGATTAGAAATAATGATCAAAGTCAGATTAAGGAAGGGAAGGTCACTAAAGAAAAGCAATTAAACTGTGAAAATAATAGAAATGATGATGAGGTTTGTTATAATGCCAGAGGGTATAATTTTCGCCCTCGAATTGTTGTAAATAGTAATTTCATAAAACAAAGAATATGAAAAATATGTAAAAAGTTTGTAATTAATGTCATAAATAGAAAGTGATAATTGAGTGTATATGTATATGTTTTAAATTGTGGATATAAGTATATTTCAAAAAGTATGTTATGTATTTCTGACATTACATATATGGCAAGTTCAAAAAAAAAAAAAAAAAAAAAAAAAAAAAAAAAAAAAAAAAAAAAAAGTGAAATAACAAAGTAATTTATAAATAATATGGTGGTATGGAATTCAACCATAACCAAGAATCGGAAGTTGATAGTTGCACTACTACAATATGTTACAAAATGAAATGATAACAAGAAAATGTATAATAATAATAAAGTAATGAATGCTGTTATGTAATGATATGTCGTATGTAAATAATTATGTAAAAGGAGAAATGAAAATTATGCATTGCAAATAATATATATCAAAATTTACAATTTAATAATAATGTGAATGTTGGTAATCCTCATGTAATTTATGGTACATTATGTCAATTATGAATAATGGACTAACTTGACAGAGAACTATCAAAGCTATGAGTTGTACGAGGCTAAAAAGTGGAACTCAGCCTTTCTCACGATGGATGAACTTATGTGTTTGCGAGGAACCATTGTGAACTTAATTTCTTACCACTGGGGTGAAACTGTGGGAGAGTAACTTTTGGACTTTTTTTTTTCGCGGGGGGGTGAGAATGTAATGCCAGAAATGTAAAGTAATAAATATTTGGAAGGATTAAAAAATAATGGAACCAGGAATGCGGGCGGATTATCCCCACGCTAAGCAGATGGGCGATAATATACAGGTGGCCCCATATCTGACATACCACGCCCATGTTTACATACCACGTTAAGCCGTTTGGCGGCAAACCGAGACGGCGACGCCATGTCTACGGATTAGCCCTCAGCTCTAGATTTCAGCACGTGGACCGCCGACCGAAAAAGGGATATAAGTGAGAGTTGCTCGAAGTGAGAATCAGAATTGGTCAAGGCAGGCTGTTGGAGTTAGACTAGTCAAGAAGAAGCAACGGTAGCAGAGTTAAGAGTTGTGTGTGCGTCTCTGATATAGGAATTCGAAGGAGAGCTCATGTTCATCTGGTATTGCAAGTGTAAAGTGTGACAAAAGCATCGGTGTTACCCAAGTTATATGAAAGAAGATCAGGTACCGTACAATTAAACTATATGAGGATAACCTCTTTGTCTAAATTTGTGTTTTTAAGGAAAAGCTAATTAATGCATCCCACCACGTGTTCCAACCAAATATCAATTCATCTGGCATTACACCCCCCGAACTACCATTGAGATGTATTCCACTATGTGTGATATTTATTTAATTTGTAAAACTAAAGAGTGTAAATTGAGTATGTGATAAATAAATGTTTGTTCCTTTACTATTAACCTTAATTTTTAGTTTGTTAACTTAGTATCCCGTTAAGCACAGAAATAGGTGGGTTTTGCGGCCACCAACGCAATGTACACAGCAGTAAGTTAGAACAGATTACATGTATAATTAATATACTAATAAATAATTAATTTAATGTAAAATGCATTTTTGACAATATTAATTTTAATCAACAAAAATAATAATCGGCACAATAGTGAAGTTGTAAGAATCTTTTTTATCTCATATAGATTGATGATTACATGATTGTGGAGGGTATCTATATTTAGGTCTAAAAAGTTTACAGTTTGACTAACGCTAGGCTCATTAGGAATTAATTCTAGGTTAGATGAGTAAAAATCAATATTAATTGGCTCGGAATCATCAATGATAATACAAATTAAGTCGTCAACATATCTATATATAATATATGAATTAGAGTTAAAATGAGATTCATAATAATAAAGATATAATTTAGGGAGTATACTACTATTACAGCCACCTTGTGGTACACCAGATGTTTGTAAATAAATGTTATCACCTTGAATAATATAATTGTTGTATAACACAAAGTGCAAGAGCATAGGAAAGTTTTTGACATTAAATGCAACATTATTGGAAGATAGATAGTCATGATAAAGAGAGATAATAACTTTATATAAATCATTAATGACAATATTATTAAATAGGTCTTTAAAATCAAAGGTATGGACACCAAGAATGTGTGGAAGCTTGCTAAGGTGATTTCCTAAATCAAAACCATTGCTTAAAATGAAATATCCTGAAATCCTAAATTTAAGAGATTCATTAATTCTATTTAAACAGTTAAGCAAATACTTATATATATATATATATATATATATATATATATATATATATATATATATATATATATATATATATATATATATATATATATATATATATATATATATATATATATATATTATATATATATATATATATATATATATATATATATTATATATATATATATATATATATATATATATATATATATATTATATATATATATATATATATATATATATATATATATATATATATATATATATATATATATATATATATATTTTATTATGCCTCATGTTATATATATTTTATGTTATATATATATGTTATATATATATGCCTCATGTTATATATATATATTTTTTATTATGCCTCATGTTTTATTTCATCTAGTTTAGAATTCATTGTAATTATATAGTTAAATCATTTCTTTTTATCTTGTAATATCCTCCTTACTACATTATTATTAGGTTTTACATGGACTTAGTTGTTTATACTTATATATAAGCAATTATTTTATTTATATTTATATTATCTATATGTGTTATTGTCATACTCTTTAAATTACTTATACTATTATGAATTATACATCTTATTTGATTTAGTGACTGGCAAATAAATTTATTCTTATTATTATATAATTTGATAGATATTGCCCGGTATTTTCAATTTATGTTGGGAATTGTTTAGACCGATATCAATTCACCAACATTGTGCCATGGATAGTTATGGATATATTAATTTCCCAGTTAAAATTATAACTTCAATAAATGTAAGAATAAAAAGTGTAAAACCTACCCATTTGCTTCTAACTTTCAAATTACTAATATAAATAGTCATAAGACTTTCTGTAAAATTTTTAATTGCATCTACAAAATATTCTGTAACATTTGTAATTTATCTTATGTAGGACAGACCAGTAATCCTATTCATCTACGTATGAATGTACACAGAGATCATGTCAAAAAATATATCCTCAATAATAATTTTCTTCCTACTTCTAATAAAATTGAATATAAACACTTTACTCATCATGGTTTTGAAAATATAACTACACATATTTTGGATATAAAAACAAATACTGCTGATAGAATGTTCTTTGAAAACTTCTATATTAAATCACAATGTACTCTTTTTCCATATGGATTAAATCAAACATATCTCAATGGTAATATTGTAAAAAATAATTTTGTAGATAATAAATATTCTATTTATAATCACATTTTTTAATCCTATTTTACATAATAGTAATTCGGCTAAACTCAAAAGATTTAAACGCGGTAAAGGAAGTTCACCCCAACATGATTTTAAAGCTAAGATTAAAAATATACATCATTTTAATAACACATTTCAATGGAAATTTATAAAATCATGGGTATTTGCGGTTAAGAAAAAACAATTAAATACAGTTTATGCTATTTTCTTAAAGTTAAATCTTACTAATAGCATTTTAATCATATTTTCTATGATTTGCTCATTACTAGATCAAAATATTTAAAAATAAAACTTAATCAATTTCATAATAATAACTGTTCTAATTCTTATTGTGTAATATCTTTTAAGCATCCTATTTATAATTCCATAAACTTTAAGAATTTATTTAATCAATTTCATCATTTATTGCCTGTAAAGGATTTGAATGTTACTAAAACTTTTAAGTACAACAAGCCTATTGGAAGAACCATTTTTAATTACAATGCAATTTCAAAATCTCTATCAGTCGACAAAGATTCCTTAACAAATGTAGATGGCGATTGTATTTGTAGTGTTGATAATTATGCTAATTTTATAAATCCACACTTGGGGCATATAGTTACTGGAGACTTAGCCACTGTTAAAGATAAATCTTTAAGAACTATAATGTCATTTGGTACTAAATTCAGGTTACCATCATGTAATAATTCTAAACAAGTCTTAAAGTCAATCAATCTTGACCTTGATAAATATATTTATGGATTAGCTTCTAAATATGCTCAGTCTTTAGAGGCATTTAATATGTGGAAATTTACTATTTTAAGATCTATTAAAAATGCCATTTGTGGTATCAATTTATCTAGATCTATATATAATATGGATACTACGAAACACTTTGTTAATAATTTACATAGATCTTTTGTTATTACTTATGTTGATAAAGCCTCTAATAATTATACTATTATCTGTAAAAAATTCTACATACAATATCTGTTAGATTATTTAAAAAATAATAGTCTTTATACAACTTGATTCACACTCTGTTAATAGTAGCAAATTGAAAATTATCAATATGTATAGTGACTTAGATATTAATAATAAATTTTTGAAATTTCCATATATTGTGCTTATACCTAAATTTCATAAAATCCTATTAAATTTAGAACTGTAAATAGTGGTCATAATTCATACTCTACTACTGCTAGTAAATTATTACTAAATTATTTAAATGTACTAAATAGTAATTTACGAGATTCTAGTGATAACTACATTATTCTAAACAATAGTAACGAATTAAAAAATAAATTAAAAACACTTAGTAAAATAATAGGATTTCAAACTTCTGATTTTAAAGATCTATTTAATAATATTAAGATCACTGATCTTTATGATGTTATTTTAGCTTTATATAATGCTTATATTACTAATCAATCTCATCTTACTAAATTTACCAATTTTCCTAAGCTTCTCTATTTTGTTCTTTTCAATAATTATATTTTTCAAGGTAATAAATTATACTTGCATTATAAGTCTCAGGAGTACCACAAGGTGGCTGTAGTAGCTAATTTATACCTATGTAGTAGCTAATGTAGTAGCTAATTTATACCTTAGTATGTTAGCTAATTTATACCTATATCAATATGAAAAATTCTTTATTTCAACAGATTATAAAATTTACAGATATGTAGATATTCTGATTTGCCTTGTATTTACTGATAACTATGTCATAGATATAGATTTCACACAATCCTGATAATTTGGAATTAATACCTACTGAAACTACTATTAGTAATAATATTAATTATTTGGATTTAGGTCTAATTATAGAACCTACTAATTGGATAGTTACTAATTTATATGATAAAAAAGATTTTTTAAATTTAATATTAATAAATTATTACTATTTAATTCCTGCAACTCGATTCAATTGTTTAGAAATATTATACTTAATCAACTTTTTAGAATTTATAGATTATCAGATAAAAAATTTCATGCTTTGCAGGTTAATAACCTCAAAATTACCAGTAAATTTTATGAATATCCTGCATATTTAGTAAATGGTATAGTTAATAAGTTTCGATTAGCCTAAAATTCTCATAATCTCTCCTTAGTATCTTATTTTAGCCAAACTTTTACATCCTCTTGAATTTACATTATAATATATTTTCATCTTTTTATTTTGCAGCTTTAACTTATATCTCATTTTATTGCCTTTAAGCAGTACGGTTTTTATTACTCTCTTTGGCAACAGCAGATCACTTCTTTTCATTTCTGCGTATGGCAACATTGGTTTAGTCATATACAGAGGCTGTTCACACATTTTTTAGACGATGTATATTGTATTCACAAAACTAAATTACATAAAATTCTTGTGTTTTAAATGTTCTATTTGACATCCCTTATTCTGAACTATCTTTCGACACCGCAATTTCCAGTATAATAATGCCTTTTGAAGTGTCAGAAGAGGTATTCTATCCCATTCCTCCTGAACAGCTTTCCAGAGTCCTGTAAGAGTTTTGGGACGACATTTGGATAATGCAGATTTTAAAAGTCCGAAAGCACAAAAATCCATAGGTGATACATCGGGAGATTTAGTAGGGATATCAGTGAAGGGTATGGCCTTGATACCAGTTTTTTGTTCCATTTCTTTTAGGAAATTTACAGTGGATTTTGATGTGTGACTGCTAGCTGTGTCCTGATGGAGTCTCACAAATTGATGGCACTGTGGGTAAAGCGATGGTATTTCATTCAGAAAAATTGGCGATAAAATATGTTCCTGATAGTATTTGGAGTTAATCTTGACATTTTTTCCCACTCTCTTTATTTTTAACTTGCCATTATAAGAAAAACCAGCAACAATCATGAATCCCTTAGAAAAACTTTCTTTCGATTCCTTGAACAATGTACTTAAATTTTTTTCTCCCCTTTTAGGATAATAAATGGCTCTTTTTTTGTTGCAATCATTTAAATACACCCATGATTCATCTATTGTGACAATTGTTTTCCATTTTTCTTTGGATAAGTGTTTCTCATATAGAATTCTGCAGCGTGTCCTGCGTTCAGCGATATGATTTGGAAGAAGACGATGCACATTGCGTTTTTTCGCTTTCTTAAGATTTAAATCAACGTTTATCATTTTGTTTACAGTGGACACCGAGCATTTTAATGATTTTGCAACTGTCCTTTGACTAGGGGAATTTTCTAGTAACATTAAACAACGTAGCTTTGCAATAGTCGAAGATGTCCGTTTTTTCCTTGGATACTTGTTTGGAATTTTTGTCCCACTTGAGGCTCCAATTTGACGTTTTTTTCCTTTCCTGTTGACGATATTACCTATCGACGCTTTAGATATCACAAAACCATGACTCTCACATCGTTTTTGGATAACAGAGTATGCATATTTCTCTTCGGAAAGAGCATAAATGTAGCCTTCGAACCACTGTTTTGTTAAAAACGCCATTTTTGAATAAAAACAAAACTTTCAAGCCGAAGACGATAATTTTGACTTTTAAAAACATAGTACAATTGGAATTATTTCTTTTGCAGCAAACGATTTTTTATTACCGCTTACCAAAATCGTCTAAAAAATGTGCGAACAGCCTCTGTATTGCACGTCATGGTTGTACTTTTGAGGTTTATTTTAAGGTATTTATATTTCCTTTATTTTTTTTTTCAATCTTTATGCTTGTCGTCCATATAACACAAGTTTATAGATAAAACCTATCTTGTGTTTCAGAAACAAGCATTTTTGTGTTCATTTCGAAGGGATATATGGACTTGAAAAATAATTTTTTCGAAATGAACTATTCTTAAGCCTAGAGCTCTTCCACGTGCAAGCTTTTTTGCTTGATTTTTTTGTTTTCCTATTTTCATTCCTCTCCTTTGAAATTTGTTGATTGTCTTTGTCTTTATGACCTGCATTACGTATTATAATTTCCTCTTTATAGTTGAATTTCTTTCATGTCATTGCATTTTTTAGGCAAATTTTAGATAGTGTAAAAGTGTATTATGAGTTACTACTTACATTCTACCATTGGATTTACAATTATATATATATATATATATATATATATATATATATATATATATATATATACAGAGTTGTTATAATTAAAGTTCGCCTATTCAGAAGGCTCTAGAACCGGTTCTATGGCTCCAAACGAAACAACATTTAACTAGTATGTAGTACAAGTGATGCTCTCTGCAAAAATCGAAAAAAAAATTAGTTACAATTGTCGTCAATAGGTGGCGCTGCTGCAATATCTAAGGTGATTTTCGCAAGTTTCGTTGTAAAAAAAAATGAAGGAAAATTTATGTCACAGTTGGTAAAAGTGAAATTGTTCAGATTCATTCTATCAATTTCGGTCAATCCAGACGAAACACACAAAAGTGTACAAAATTTCAACAAACGTTTGAAGATCACTTGTTTATTCGACGATACGGCAGTGATGTCACAACTTTGAAACACTGAAATACGCTTCAAATCAACTTACGATTTAAAACAAGCTAACAAAGTGTGTCTGCGATTTCTTTGATACTGGACGGTTTATTGTTTCTGAAAAGCGTTAGAATCTGACGCTTTGTGGAAAATGGTTACGTTGAAAGAAAAGGTTCTCGCAAAGTTATTTTATCAACAGAACTGCAACGCAGCTGCAGCTCTTCAAGAATTCCGGAAACAGAAGCATGTTAGACGTGGACCAATGTCTGATCGTGGAGTTCACAAAATGATTCACAAATTTGAGGCAACAAGAAGACTCGACATTCTTCCTTGGCAGAGAACGAAAACAGGTGGACAGTTCTAGCGTTGAAGATATTGCTACTGCTGCCGTAGATTTATCAAACCATTCACCATATGGTAATGCAAGTTTGCCAGCTATTGCAAATGAAGTCGACATGTCGATTTTCACGGTGAGAAAAGTGATGCATAAAATTTTTCGCTATTATCCATACAAGATTCAGAGGATGCAACAGATAATACAGGGAGATACAGGAACTCGGTTAACATTTGCACTACAATTTCTTGCACGAATGAATGTGGATGACTTTTGGCCCTGGAAAAAGATCACTATCTAAAATTCGATTATTATTATCTTATCGAATTATCTTATCGAAAATTCGAATTCGAGTTTTCTACGGGAGAGCACGTTTCAAGCATACCTGATCACGAATCAAACATTTTTGAAGTGATGTCTGTGTGTGTGTGTGAAAGTACGTGTGTATGTGTGTGAGAAAGTATGTGTGTGTGTGCGTGTCAGTGAGACTGTGGAGACAATAACTGACGAACGAAATTTGGTACAAAAATTACAATTCGTAAACACTGGAAGCCTATTGTTTTTATACGCAATCAAATGTGCAGAACCCCCTAAATTTTCGAGTGAAATTTTGAAAAAATCGACAAGAAATCAAAACCTCTAATAAAGTTACGCAAATATACATTTCTTATGTAATTTTTCATTAGAAAACGATTGACACAAATTTTAGAACACTAATATGAACCGTTCTCGAGATATTGCACATTTTTCAAAAAAATATCAAAAAGTCATATGAAATAAAAAAATATATTTCCTATTGAGAAACATGTTCACTTTTCATATGTAATAGCATGCGATAAAATTGGTGACATCATTCTCATGGATCTAGCTCGTTCCATTCATGAAAAAAGATACTTTGAGTAATACTTTTGTATTTGAACGCCAGTAGTCATTTATCTGCTGTAAGAATAACTTATTTCTCCGTCCATAACGGTTGGGGAGATTTTGGCGACGAATTTGGTGGAATGTCGCCAACTTGGCGACTTTTCTAAATGTTGGTAAATTAACGAAAAACTCTCCAAATGGATAAAAATGACGCTAAATCAATGAAAATGGCGACTCATTGACGAAAATTCAATATCTTGGAAAGAATATAAATATCTACTCTAAAAATAATCTTTTTTTTTTTTTTACTGTAAAAGTAGTAAATTCATTGCATTATATAAGGAAAGTCATGTGCTGCCCACATCAGATTTTTTTTTAAATTTTAAGAGTACAAAAACTTTCAATGCCTTTTATAGCATGAGAACTTAATTTGGGGGACAAAGATTTCTATAAATGCACCTTCACAACCTTCCACCATACAAACCTTGCACCCACAGAAAATTATTCCAACTATAAATTTGAGGAAATTATGTATGCTAGGATTTCGTAATTTTCTAATGGCTTCTTTTACATGTAACGTAAATATATCACAATTTTCTTTAGAATACACTCACTAAAGTCATCCAACCCTTTGAAGACTGACCATATCACGTTTTTGCCTATTAAAAATCACCTCCCTTTTTCCAATTTCAAATGTATGAATAAAAATCATAAACACTTTCTATTTTTTAAATACTCCATCCTTTATACTGTTGACAAATTCCTTAAGTGCACTTTCATAACCTCCAATTCTTAATGTTTCCGGATTCTCTTATTACTGACTACAAATTTTAAGTGTCCTAATTTATCTTCTGTCTTAATCTTCTCTGCCAGTTTCGTCATATGCTGTTATTAGTGCATTCAGTTCTTCAAGAGCTTCGAATAACTGGATGCAACCATCTTTTAACTGATCATTTTTGAACTTCCGCTAGAGGTTAAACTCAAGCAAGGTTACGTGTTATGAAATATGATTTATTTAAACAAGTCACAAACGTTTTAATTCTGAAGAATATACAGGGTGGTCAGAATTAAAACACCCCTACTCTCTATGCATCGAACTACTCATGTAAAGGCTCCAAAATTGTTGAACCTACTATTTAAGACATAGGGAAAGGGATTACGCGAAAAAAAAAATTAGTTCCGGAAACACCAATAGGTGGCGCTGTACAACAGAAAATATGCTGAAAAGACACAAAAAACAAACACATGCGATATGGAATTTTTCCTTTTTAATTTCTTTTGCTGATATGAAAAAAAAGAAGATAAAAAAGTGAAGAAGCTTAAACTGTCATTGTAACTGCAATTTCGCACTGTAAGCACAAAAATTTGCTTAAACCCTTGATTTGTAGCTTCTATGTTCTGGGCATAAAAGGGAATAAAACTGGAAAATTTTCATTCTTATCAGCGATAGCTGTGGCACTGCCAGAATGCGCTTTGCTTGTGAAGCTGTTTCATGAAAACAAAGGACATGCTGCAGCTGCACTTCGAAAGTTTCGTCGACTTAAGAATTTGCGCAAAGGACCATTACTTACACAAGCTCTCAGGAGAATGATCGCTCGATTCGAGAAAACTGGACACCTTGGAGTTCAACCGGATCGAGGACGCAAATCGACTCGTTCAGATGTCATTGCCGATGCTGCCACCGCTATTATTGAACAATCAATGGATAACGTTATACGCAGCATTCCCTGCATCGATAAGGTCCTTGTGATATGAATGTTTGGTACGTTCGAATAAAATGTGTTACAAATGTGTATTTTGCGTCTTTTCAGCGTATTTTCTGTTGTACAGCGCCACCTATCGGTGTTTCTGGAACTATTTTTTTCGCGTAATCCCTTTCCCTATGTCTTGAATAGTATGTTGAACAATTTTGGAGCCTTTACACCCAGTAGTTCGATCTATAGAGAGCTCAGAGAAGGGGTGTTTTAATTCTGACCACCCGGTATATACCATTTTCCTCAATATTTTTTAATCATAGAACAACAAAGTCTACAAAGTAAATATTCTATCATTTTCTTATTAAAAATCTCCTTCATTTCCTTAACTTTAAAACTTATGAATGTAAATCATAAACACTTTCTTACCTTTTAAATACGCCATCCTTTATGCTGTTGACAAATCCCTTAAGTGCACCTTCATAACCTTCAATTCCTAATATTTCCGGACTCTCTTATTACTGACAGTAAACTTTAAGTGCCCTAATTTATCTTCAGTCTTAAACTTCTCTATCAGTTTCGTCATATTCTGTTATTAGTGCATTTAGTTCTTCAAGAGTATTAAATAACTGGATGCAACCACCTTTCTATTTATTATTTTTGAACTTCAGCTAGAGGAGGTTACACTCAAGCAAGGTTGCGTCTTACGAAATATGATTTACATTAACAAGTCACAAACCTTTTAATTCTGAGGAATATTTATACCATTCTCCCGAATATTTCTAACGTTTTCCAGCATAGTTGAAAAGTGTTTATGTCTTTGGTCATTCTGTCTGTCTGTCTATAAGTTCGCACGATAACGGCAGTAAAAATCACTTCATCAAAATGAAATTTTAGTATGCAGTTGAGACTGTTAGTGGGACATATTAGAATGAAAATGAATAATATAACACAAATAGTTTTGGATTTAACCCGGCTTGAACAAATGAAATGCATTGAACCCTATGGGACTAAATTTTTCAAACATGTTTCAGCAAAGTTAGATTTAACAAACTGCTTCAAAATTTTTAGAAATGTTTAAATTATCATATAAATTATACAAAAAAAATTTCAGTAAAATATATTGTACAGTAGTTTTTTTAAATAAAAATTGAAATAATAATTACACCCATGATATATATAAATATCACGAGACACATTTCAAAATAAAATATAGCATCCATATTTTTCTCCACTGTATAAAGATCGTGATGTGTGAAGTTCTTTTAAATTTATAATTAGTGTTGCATCCGTCCTAAAACCGCTTTACTTTTATGTATTATCTGTGCATCTAAATTCTGTTCTAACGCAATTACAATATTTTTTATTTTAAATTATCACTAAACTTTGATTAATTCTACAAAGAAGCCTAATTTAACGTATGAAGAATGTAAACAAATCAAGCGGCTGTAAGGCAAGTTGTATAAGAATTGCTGAATTTTTTTTCACGCAAAATTAATTAGCTCTGAAATCTGGAATATAAGTGATACGAATGAAATATGCAGTGATTTTACATAGAGAATCAGACGATTTATATTTCGATGACGTCATTTGAATAAATTTCATTTTGTGATAAAGCTTTTTGTTTTCAAGTATAATAAATCCCTGTAGTACTGTGATCATTTAAAAACATCAGCGCTGAGTGTATCATATTTTGGAGATGTTTAAATAAAATTGTATTTCAGTTGAAAAATATTTTATAATCAATGCTTTGTGAATAATTGATTTTTCTTGTGTAATCAAAGAATAACTAAGTCTGTGAAATAAATGTCCTATCATTTTCATATCTTTTACCTGTTTGTTATTCTCTACAAATCATATACTAGGTATTACATCATTAGCATACAGTTTTACAGGGTAAACGTAAAATTGAAAATCGGACAGTCTGGGTTGATAGAAAGAAAAGTATCGTGTCAAGAAAAACTGATGACAGTAATTCGAATGAAGATTGTTGCTAAATGGTAGTGCAACTTGGCAAATTCAGATTACACACCGTAAAAGCTAAACGGCAGTATGCCTTGCGATTTCCCACTACTCCTCATGCACCCGTAATGCTGACGGGCGTGAAACAGGAAGTTTTCACATGCATGTAAACATATAATGCTGTAGAAGATGGGCATGTTGAATATACTTTACTTTAAACTGAATAATTTATAGATAAAAATTTTACACTAAAAGAAATGAGCCAACGACCCTACCGTGCTTATAACACCGGTTCTCGTTAGATCACCGAAGTCAAGCAGTATCGTGCGCGGTTAGTACGTGGGTGGGTGGCCACCTGGGAACACCGCCTGCTTTTGGCACATTTCGGGCGCGGTAGCATGGTGGTTTGCGCGCTGGATTTGCACACTGCCACAACTGCCGCCGTGTTCATGAGGAGTACGATCACGTTAACCATGTGGGTCCGTAAGTTCTTCCGAGAGGTTGGTAACAGGGGAAGGAGGGTACGACCCCTGTGGATGCCTCCCCCACTGGGTTCCGGTCTAAATTGGGTGGCACTTCCCGGCCGTCCAAACAGTTACCTTACACCTTTCTGGTTGGTCGGACGGTCTGGGTCTCAACAACAACAACTAAAGGAAATGAAGTCTCCAACTACTTTAGTAATGTTCTACAACTTATTATAATATAAACACCTTGATTTATCTGTTTGTTTATTTATCCATCCCTGGGTATCGTGCTACAAAATATTATTAAAAGTGTTTCAGTCACTGATAAACGTTTCAATTTGGATACTAAAACAGACCCAGAGAAATTATGTTGCAACCATGGAGCTTTACGCAGCGTATGGCATCAAATACTGAAAGTGAAACCTCGATGTTATTTTATTTCTTATCATTTTACAAACTTTTATTACTTTCCTTATATACATAATGTATAAGGAAAGTATCGTGACGGGGTCGAAAATTTGAATTCGAGTTTTCGACGGGAGAGCACGTTTCAAGCATCCCTGATCACGAATCAATGACTTTCGAGGTGATGTCTGTGTGTGTGTGTGCGTGAAAGTATATATATGTGTGTGTGTGAGTTAAAGTATATATATGTGTGTGTGTGTGTGTGTGTGTGTATGAAAGTATGTGTGTGTGTGTGAAAGTATGTGTGTGGGTGTGTTAGTGAGTCTGTAGAGACGATATCTCACGAACGGATGGAGCGATTCGAATGAAATTTGGTACAAAAATCACAATCCGTGAATACTGGAAGCCTATTGTTTCTAGATGCAATAGAATGTTCAGAACCCCCTAAATTTTCGAGTGAAATTTTGAAAAAATCGTCAAAAAATCAAAACCGCCAATAAAGTTACGCAAATAGACATTTCTTATGTAATGTTTTATTAGAAAACGATTGACGTAAATTTTAGAACGCTAGCATGAACCGTTCTCGAGATATTGCACATTTTTCAAAAAAATTATCAAAAAATCATATAAAATAAAAAAGAACATATTTCTTATTGAGAAACATGTTCACTTTTCATATGTAATATCATGCGATAAATTGAGTGACATTTTTCTCGTGAATCTAGCTCGTTCCATTCAAGAGAAAAGATACTTTGAGTAATACTTTTGTATTTAAACGGCAATAGTCATTTATCTGCTATATAAATAACTTATTTCTCCGTCCATAACACTTGGCAAGATTTTGGCGACGAATTTGGCGAAATGTCGCCAACTTGGCGACTTTTTTAAATGTTACCAAATTAACTAAAATCTCGCCAAATGGATAGAAATGACGCTAAATCAATGGAAATAACGTCTAATTGACGAAAATTCAATATCTTGGAAAGAATATAAGTATCTACTATAAGAATAACATTTTTTTTTTGCTGTAAAAGTAGTAAATTCATTGCATTATAAAAGGAAAGTCATGTGCTGCCCACATCAGATATTTTGAGATACCACTCAACTAGGAGTATCATGCTCAGATTGCTAGGAGTATCATGCTCATGCTCAGATAAGTCAAATATTTTAAGCATCTTTCAACAAAATATAGACTATATATAGTTAAAATGGATTAGTAGGAGAAATGGGTTATTCTTATAAGAATAACCCATTTCACCTATTGACCGACTGTCCCTCCGTAACTCTTGGCTAGAAATTAAGCGGGGCATCTCCAACTTGGCGACTTTTTTAAATGTTGCCAAAGTGACAATAATGTCGCCAAATTGATAAAAACTACGCCAAATGAGAAGTAATGTTTCGCAAATTCTGATTTCCGTCATGTGACGGGTATGCATTCTAGTAATTGATATTATTCAGTATCTCGCATAGTTTTCGAGATATAAGTGATGTACTATTTCAAATTTTGCCACTAAAGACACAGTCCTCAATCTGATCTGATAGCACATGATCACATTCATTATACCAATAACCACTTTCATAACTCTAGCTACCATCGTTCAAAGCTTATCTGGTCTACTTACAACTTTAATGCTTACTCTGTATAATTCCCTTCAATCAAAATACTATCACAGCTTGCCTGACTACAAACCATTATTGTACTTTCTGGAAAATGCTTCAAATGACCATCTACACGGATGTACTATATCAGGAACTGCATGTGTTGAAGACCTGACTCAAGCACGAACACATTTTAAAGCAAGAAATTTATGCTGTAGTCTTCATATGATGACAGATGGTATGTGCAGTTAATTTTTGACGGACCGATTAAGTGTTTCTATTCCTTTTGAAGACTTATTTTGGACAGTCATACGAATTTTCGAAAAACACCGGAGGTGATATCTTCAGAACCGTAAAAGAAAACCTTTAATGAACCTCCTATCCCACCCCCTTCCCCCATCCGAATTTCGATTAGAATCCATATCAATCATGATCAAAGCTCAAGCTATAGCCAAACCAATACTGAGAAATGGATGTTTCAAGAAAAAATTTTGAACAGGAGGTTGAAAAAACTGAATGTAAAAATGCTTAGTAAAGTTTAAGAGGAGCCCATATCAGTTATTATCTAACCTCTATTTATTAGAGGTCTGCAGGGTATCGGGCCTGACTCATGTGGTTAGGCTCGACCCAACTTGTGAGCCGGATCAGGCTTGAATTTTCAGACACTGCTTCGGCCCAGAACGGACCGGATACGAGCTTAGATTTTAAAAAGTCGGATCGGGTCGAACATATTTAATTTTGAAAACGTTTTAAATAGATTTTGATAGAACACATGAAATTATTGTGTTGATTTGAGCTATGAGATAAGATTAAATTTGGTTTATTTCCAAACAACTATTCTTTGTACAAAAATTTTACAAATTTGGGTTATTAATACATTTGAATACAAGTCATTTCTGGTCGAACAGGGCTGAGACTCAATGTTCTTCGGATAGGGTCGAGCTCTTTATTTGTAAACTTCTTCGAGATCGGGACCAGTTAAATTGCTGGTTCTGTCGGGTCGGGAAGTTCAGCCCGTGCAGATCTCTACTATAGCAAATCTTGGGAACAGGATGTTTCAAGGAAATTCTTTAAACCGAAAGTAGAAAAGGAACCGAGAGTGGCACTTCTTAGTGAATAACCCAACCCTACTAATTTGATTCTGAAACCATACCAATTATCTTCTAAACTCTATACAGCCAATCTTGAAAAATAGATGTTTAAATTAAAATGAAAATTTTTGAACCGGAAATAAAAAAAAGTACTTGAAGTTGAAATACTTAGTGAAGCCCCACCTCCAATTCTCTTCCAAAAGTTGATGCTGAATCCAAATCAGTTAATATCTGAGGTTTATCTATAACAGATTCTGAGAAATAGATGATTCGAGGAAATTGCTTTCACAAAAACATTGGTGTGGTAATGTTTTTGTCACCAATGAGTTTTCTAAACATGGCCAGGCTATAAAATTTTGAGTCGAATTCCATCATTCACCTGCATTCCAAATTACTTTTGCATCCGTTACTATGAAATAATTAATGATTATAGGAATTTTGTATTCCAAGCATTATAATTATTACTTTTCTAGAACAAATTTAGTACTAATTTCTAATTAAATGTTCTTATGGAATTGCATTAAGGTAAATAACCTCACAACGCATTTATAGCTTCCCGCAATTAATACAAATATTATAACAGCGCGAACAGCCCAGTGCTTTTGGATCATCAAAATAGTTCGCCAATGTTTATTTATCCCGGAGTTTGCGTAATTAGAGTGCAATTAGCCTTCTGCGGACGCTATTTGCATTTAGTGTTAAGGATGAGGAAGAGAAGGCTAAGTGGTATTTCGTATCACAACTTAGATCAATCTCAAATATTTTATGACAATTAATTATAACTGAAAATTTTCATTTTAATATATTTTAAACACAAACAAATCTTCTTCTAATCCAAGAGTATATCACAGATTCTCCTACGTCAATTAAATTTTTACTTTCCCTGCAATACATGGTAATGTATAGGGAAAGTATTGGAATCATACCGAAAATCGCAACTCGAGTTTTCGACGGATCTACACGTTTCGAGACCTCTGGAATACGAAAAAACTATTTTAGTGTGACGTATGTGTGTGTGTCTGTCTGTGCAATCTATGTATTCACTCTAATTAAACAACTAATGGACCGAATTTCACAAAATTTGGTATGTAAGTCACTTGCATGAGACCCTGGTGCTGATCAGTTTTTGGTAGGATGTGTAAAAACAGAACCCGCCTTTTTTTGCGAAATGGCCAGCAAAAATCGCCAAAATCTAAAATAAAAAACTACGTATGCTCAAATATATCCATTAAATACATATTTTATACGTAATATTTAACGAAGAAAAGAATAAGACCAACTCCATTACACTAGGACTAGCCGTTCTCGATATATTTTAGTTTTTTCGTATTTTCTCTACGCCACCTTTGAAAATAGATTCAGTTACCAAATGAGAACGAAAATTGAATTAAAAGTGAATTAAATTTAAATAAAATAAAGAGAACGTGGCTATAAGTCTGCAGGGAAAGTCATATGCTGCCCACATAAGATTTTTAAATTTTCAAATCACACAGGACCAAAGCCTTACAACACAGGACACACATTTCCAAATCACCCAGTACGCATTGACTAGTGATTACCGACATCAACCATTAACGATGACGGATAGTGGCTACGACTTTGGCGATTTTTTCAAAAGAAGTCAAGCCACGAGACAGCAATTCAATTTCAAACAATTAAGCTATAGTTTCCTATATAATAAAGACTAACTGCAATACCTTCTTCTAATCAAAGTATACATCACTGATTTTTCTTCCACAAGTAAATGTAAAAAAAAATCTGATGTGGACATCACATGACTTTCCTTATATAATACAATTAAATTACTTCCTTTACAATTTAGATCAATCTCAAATATCTTATGTCAATCAATTAATTATAACTGAAACGTTTTTATTTCATTATATTTTAAACACCAACATATCTTCTTCTAATCCAAGAATATATCACAAATTTGCCTAGTTAAATTAATGTTTTAAATTTCCAAATCACACAGGACCAAAGCCTTACCACACAGTACACACATTGCCAAATCACTCAATACCCATTGTATAGTGATTACCGATACCAACCGTTAACGATGACTGATAGAGATGTGGCGATTGGGAGTCATCGGGCCCGAACCAGGGACCCAGTGCTTACAAGACCGACATTATAATCACTGAGCAAAAGCTAGCTTTTGCTTGATCTTATAATGTCGGTCTACAATGCAACAGGTCCCTGGTTCGGGGCCCAGCTACGCACAAACGCCACAGTGGTTACCCTGGAGATACGAGCACGAAAAAACTTTCCTCTCCAACGATCTCACCTCTCAACACAAGATGGCAGCAACACACGGAATCAGAAGCCTTGACACTCCCTTCCTCGTTGACCACGACTGACCGTCACGCCCGAGACGACACGCCTCCCGGCCCACTTCAGCCCCTCAACTGCATTTCGGGGGGACACGCGGGGGTTTTCTCAGCGGCCCTCCTCCTCGCCGAAATTAGACCGAGGCCTTTCTCATCAGGTGAGGGAGTGTGGGGCAGCAAAGACATCTGATCAAAGATGCTTGGAACCAGTACCCGAATTATAAGAACGGAGGAGAAGCTAGCTTTTGCTTAGTGATTATAATGTCGGTCTTGTAAGCACTGTGTCCCTGCTTCAGGGCCCAGCGACTCCCAATCTCCCTTTCCACCACAGAGGTTACGACTTTGGCGACTTTTACGAAAGAAGTTAATCCACGTGACAGCATTTCAATTTCATACAATCATGCCATAGTTTCTAGTATAATGAAAACTAACTGAAATCTCTTCTTCTAATCAAAGAATATAACACTAATTTTTTCCCCACAATTAATTTTTTTTTTTTAATCTGAAGTGGACATTACATGACTTCCCTTATCTAATACAATGAAATTACTTCTTTTACAGTGAAAAAATGATGTAAGCTACACAGCAAAAGGTTATTAATGTTAAATTGTACACTTGGAGTTTTTTTTTTTCAGATGGCAATATGCAAAAATATTTCAGAGTACCCTTGTATTTTGAGCATCTCTAAATTGACAATTATCAATATTGATAGCATCCTCAAAAAGCAATATAGTACATATATTGAAACATTTTAATAATTAATTCAACAATTCGGAGTAATTTTCTTTCATTTAGAGTGATTTTTCAATTTCGCCTATGTTTTCGTTAATCTGGGGAATATATTGCTATGTTGGCGATATTTCTCTAAATTTATCGCCAAGCGTTACAGATAAATAGAGAAAAGAGCGTTTCTTATGAAAAAATGATGTTTTTCAATGAAAAAATTATATATAAGCTACACGGCCTAAGCTCATTAATGTTGAATTCTATATTTGGCATTTTTTCAAATGACAACATGTAAAAATATTTCAGAGAATCCAATTAACTTACATTTTACACAGCTCTAAATTGACAATTGCTAATATTAATAACATCCTCAATAAGCAATATGATCCATATATTATAATATTATAATAATTCATCAACTAGGAGTTATTTTCGTTAATTTAGCGTCATTTTCGCTATTTAGGGTGACGTATCACTACATTGGCGTTATTTCTCTACAATTATCGCCAAGCGTTACAGATAAATGGATAAAAGAGAGTTTTTTATATAAAAATTAGTACTGGCGAATTATTAGGTGTCCAAATTATATTATTTGTTCAAATTATTGCATTGCTATTGCTCAAATTACGCTATTGCTCAAATTATGTTCTCTCTTGAATTGAACGAACTATATCTACGAGAATGATGTAATATATATATGATATATATACGTATATACGTCATAATCATTATAAAAGAATGCATATACTATGTACACTTTGATAATGATTGTAATACAAATAGAACTGAACACATTTTAATATTAATGCATGAGAAAGTCGAGTGGAGACAGACTCACACTTCAGAATTTTTATCTGTTATAGAACTAACATAAATCAAATTCCACACGTGTGTTATCGGTTAAAAATGTTTCACTTCCCAAAACCTCGCTTCCTCTCGTATATGTAACAACGGTGATATATGCTAAATCAGTTTAGGTTTTTATCCTTCTAAACAAATTTCGTTTAAAACAAAAAATGTTCAGTCGACTTAACACAAACAAAAACTGCAGCTAGAATTTTCAATGCATTTTTTGTTTTGCATGTTTGTTTTCCCAATGATATATTTTTTTTTCAAAAAACAATCTCACCGTGCAGAAAATATTCGGAATAAATAAATCTCAAATGCATCTTCAAGCACACAGAGCGTGGAATTCAAATATATTTCATTCTACAGAAATGCGTACATCTTACTCCCTGGCACGTTTTGCATATTTGGCATCAAACATAGAATAATAAATAGACTTTAGTTTCTGATTCTATGGAATGTCAGAAAGGCAACGATGAAAGTCAAAATATCTGTTAAAAGGATATTACTGTCATGTCACACATTAAAATGTTATCTAAAATGTCAAAATTTGCATTTTAAGTGTAGTTGAAATATATGAAGAGAGAGGCTGCACTTCAACTCAAATATTTGTATTTTACTAGAGCGAATTTCTCGGCATTTCCCAGGTTCTATATAAGCGTTTGCTACTTAAATAATACAAATACCAGGTAAGAATACGCGATTTTCAGATTGCCTGCTTAAAAGAAAAATTATTATCACACTAGCCTCTCACGTTAGCCTCTCCTATCGCTCAAATGGTCAACTGTCCGTTGAGCATTGCAACTCACTAACATGTGAAATCAAACGTTTTAAATCAAAAATTATCATACGCAGTCGCAATTACTTACCTTCTTTTCATATACAGTAATAACCCGAATTCGTAATTACGTTATTGGCTGATGGCTGTTCCCCTCCACTCCCAACCCTTATACACTGCCTCTGCCGCCATGTTTCATCTGCAAGGCAAAACTTAAAAAACTAATTTCTTGTTATGAAGACAATTTATGCGAGAAGTAAAACTATTTACCTAGATAGATGAATGCGCTAGACTTCAGGAAGTGTTCTACTTCAGAATTGTAACTCCCATATTTTTAAAATTACTCACTCATTTTTTTCTTATAACTCACTTTTTAAAAGTAAGTTATAAAATAAAATGATTTTAAGTACCAATAAATTAGTGTTTTATTTGTAAATTTGCTATCACAAAACCGATTATATCAGGTGAATAAATTTATATGGAAATATTTACTCCGATTTACGTTTTTTCGACATACAACACCAATGACAGAACCAACCAGTCTATTTTGTTATGATTTTTGTTTCTAGTCTATTTTGTTACGACTTTTGTTCGCCACTGACTATTGATTCTATGCTAGTGTGTTGCTAGTTTGCCTGGAAGTTGTGGACTCGGCAGGCCCAACTAAAGCGCCCCTTTCCGCAGTTCCTTGCTCTTCTGTTATGCATTCATTTATAAAATGAGATTATACCTATTATGTGGAAAAATGAAGTTTATTTACTGATATATTTTAGACGTGGGAAGTTTTGCCCCCACAGATTATGGTCAACCTTGTAGCCAGCATGAAAAATTCATGTGAGGCTTGGGTAGCTGCAAAAGATGACCAAATCTCGTGAAATATTCACATCCATTATGCTTAACTTTTAGACACCAGTGTACATTGCCCCAAACATTTTGATAGTGTAAATTTAATTCTTCGTGAAATTTATGAAGGAACCGTCATATGGTGTCAAATGATGTACTCACTTCATTTTTGACGGATATATTAAGCATTTTTTTTTTCTTTTTTGATTACTTAATTCGTACAGTCATAAGAATTTTTAGTAAAACTGAAGACACAGTTCCAGAATCGGAAATGGAAATCTTTATTGAAACGCGATCCCCTCCGGAATTTGATGCTGAAACCATATGCCATCCTCTATATAAGTTCTATCTATAGTTAACCTTGAGAAATTGATGTTTCAACAGAAAAGTTTGAACCGAAAGAGGAAACAGAACCAGGACTCGAACTCCTTACTGGTCCCCGTCCTCCCCCGGAATTTAGTACTAAATCCATATCAGTCATCATCTCTCTGTCAGTCATTCCCACATCAGTCAACAACTATTTATCGCAGATCCTGAAAAATACATGTCACAAATAAAATGTAATTTTTTTTAATCGGAAGTGACACTTCCAGATACGGGAATGAAAATATTTAACCAGTCCCTTCAAGCCTCAGGAATTTGATGCTGAATCCATATTAGTCAGAGAAGAAGAATAAGAAGAGTTCTGCACCAGGAAGAAATGATAAAGAGCTATACTTTAACATGGGTACCCTCAGAGGCCATAAAATGAGTTCACCAACAGAGGGAGTATTCAAGAGCTATACTTTAACATGGGGAATCTTAGAAGCCGGTGTGAGGCGACAGACACAACTATGATCTCATAAGATAGGTATAAATAAAAGGATGATGTCACAGAAGAGGGCGGAGTTCAAAATTATGTTACGTATGGAGTATTGTTCTTTTCCAAAAAAGTAGTCTATTGAATATATGTAGGTATTTCAGTAGTCTATTGAATATAGGTAGGTATTTTGGTAAAAAGATAATATTTTTAATAGTAGTCCCCGCCACCACCCGATCCTCATGCACACCGCGACAATCTCAAAGATATGAATAATTTCTGTATTATAATATTAGTTACAAAAAATAATTTTTTTCAAAGATTGTCCCCTCCACCATCAGATGCATAAATGCACCGCGACAATATGTCTCTATTTTTTTTATTTTAAAATGCCCCTAAGCATAGCTTGTATTCCAATTCTCATATAAATATCTTTTGTCATCAATGGGAGACAAAGCCACCTTGTTCTGGCATACAGTGAATAGTTTACGATTACTGATATCAATTCTAATCTGTTCTTCCATAGTAGGCCTAACATTCAAGAGGCACTGTCTGTAGTCACTATGTGTAATTTCCCGTGCTACCACATGCGAAGAAACGCATTTAGCTCTTTTCTTTTCTCCAGCCGATGGTAGAATAGAATACATCTTAAGTCTAAGTCCTATGAACTCTTGAATAGGGTTGAATTCAATTGATCCTTAAAGTATCCAAAACTTATTTTTATTTTCGTCACTGAAGAGAGGATGGTCCTTGAGATAGTCAGAAAAATTATAGAGGTGCTTATGCTGGCTCCTATCTTCATAAATATCGGGAGTTTGGATTTCATAAGCCAATGAATCTGTATCAGTGAAGAGAAGTGAAGCTTTTTCACCATATTGGTTTTTAATATGTTTATAATGGAACTCATACATGATTAGTTTTGATAACTCCAAAATAGCAAAACCAACGTATATAGGCCGATACATTAAAATGTAACTCTTTACACTTTCGATACCCACAAGATCTTCACAAAAAATCCTGCTAACTCTATAAGCTGGGGATGCTACCATCTTCAAGACCCGCTTTGAAGAATTCCCTAACTCAATATTCACTCGACTTTGAAGATTTTCCATCGTTTTTACAAACACAGCGCTATTAAGCAATTTGAAAAATTCTTTTTCAAAATTAGTCTTCGCTAACTTTCTCTTTTTGTATTAAATTGCATGTATTTCTTCAACCAGGGCTTCTGATTAAATTTTAAGGCCTTGTGAATTTTCTTGAGTCTTAAACCTAGTGATAGGTACAATTGAATGTTGCGATAGTAAACAATATAATGTTTCTTATCATTCAAATTGGGTACCAATGTCGTAGTTCTAACCATGATGTAACTGCTGAAGCAGCCTTTCAGCATATGGGGAGAGCATTTCTCGCTCAATCTTCACCCTTTCAATCTTCACCCTTCAATCTTCACCCTAGAGATTGTTCAGTTATTTTCAAGGTTGGCTACCAGACCAGTCCTGGCGAAGTCATAAGATGTGAAAGTCTATACTATAATGGGATAGGCACAATTTTTGAAAATTTTCGAATACATCCGCTAAAAGTAGAACATCCGTTTTCACATACAAGTTGTGATATTCTCCTAAATTCCTTATATTAAAGGTATTCCATACTGTCTGTATATGTCGATAATCTTTACTCTTAATATCTTTGCCTTTAATATCATTATGAAATGCAGAAGGTGGAGGTAATACATCTTCATCAAATTTTTGAAAAGATGTCATACAACCTTAGGGGTATACCCCTTTCCTAAGAAGGGCATCCTGCCATCTGAAACTTCATCTGAATAATGATATAAAGTAATTGTGAACTCCTATTCAGTAAGAAAAGTGATACACTACATCACCAGCGTATTAAATGTGGTTCTAAAATGAGAAAAGCCTCTACTATGGCCTGAGCTTCTAATAAACGTCGCAAGATTAAAGTGAAGAAGTCTTTAGATGTATTCTCTGTGTGTACACTGTAGCCCACTGAAGATGTAGAGGGGAATCTTATGCTGTGTTTTGATGAGATTCGGCCATAGCTATTGGAGATATTAAAATATCCAACTTGGTGAATCTATCAGGATCTATCAAGTGGTATTTTATTACGGATGTGCAATTCATTCGCAACATTGCAAATAGTGAAGAGCTGACGTGCTCATATTTTAGAACACATGTTGTGACAGAACGTCATACCTATTCAGACAATATTCAAGAGTATTTTTCCAAAATCTTGAATATTGTCTGGAAGATCTTCGAAGTCTTTTAAAGAGTTTACTCGTCGAGGTTCCGGATGGATTTCAAAAAAGATGCAGACGATGGATGTTTTTTGTGCGAAGTTCAATCCCCTTGCAGCTTCTAAATATGTATCCTTGCCATCAAAACTTGCTGGCAAGAAAACTTTGCTAAATATTCGAAATGAAGACGAGAAATGTTTGGTGTGGTGTCTACTGGCGCACAAATACAATATACCCCGTGAAGTTCATCCTCAGCGAGTGCCAAAATTATGAAACTGAAATTCAACTTGGAGGTATTCATACCCTATCTCGGTTGTGAAGATACCATAGATTGAAAAATTCAATAATATTTGGATTAATGTGTATGGATATGAAGATGAGGAAATTTTTCCTTTTGCATATGTCCAAACGAGAGGATGAGGAATGTGTAAATTTACTGCTGATTAGTTATGAAAATAAGCAACACTATACACAAATTATGAATATGTCACGCTTGCTAGGGAATATAACTAAACATAATGGAACCCAATATGAGTGTTATAGATGTTTGCATCATTACAGTAGAAATTATCTTCTACAAGATCATGCTCAATATTGCAAAGAGCATGCACCAAGCGCATCAAAATGCCATCAGAGAATTAGAAATATCTTCAATTTACGAACAAATAATATCAGCATTCTATCCCTTTCATAATTTATGCTGACTTTGAGGTCCTGAGCGTTAAAGAGGATACTACTCAGCCCTCGAATATTAGATCTTACACGCATAGACTGGCGATTCATGAGCCTTGTGGATATGCTTATGTTATCATAGGACCTGGTGGAAAGTGTATGAAGCAAGCTACTGAGTATCAAGGTGTTGATCCTGTGAGCCATTTCCTCAAGAACTTAATAAAGGAAAACAGTATCTTGGAGAAAAATTATGTTATATTAGGCCACTGCAAATGACTAAGGAGAATGAAATTGACTTTCAAAGAGCTACTTATTGTAATTTGTGTCATCGTGAACTGAAACCAGATCGTGTGTGTGATCATAATCACGTGGCGGGAGCCTACAGAGGTGCCCTGCATAATGCCTGTAATCTTAACTATAGGCAAACTAGTAATATCCCCGTAGTGTTTCATAATTTCAAAAGTTATGATGCTCATCATATTATGCTGAGTCTTGAGAAACTGCAAGATTATGAAATCGGTAAGTGCCACTAATATCTAAAAATATATATCTTTCAAGATTTCAAAGAAAGAGGGGCCCCGTGTCTGTTTACAATTTATTGACAGCCTTTAGTTTCTGAATGCTTCCTTGGAAAAGCAAGTTTCCAATTTAGACTCGAGTGAGTTTCATTTTCTATGAGAACATTTCCCTGATATAGTACAACAGGATGTCCTTCTTAGGAAAGGGGTATACCCCTATAGTTATATGACATCCTTTCAAAAATTTGATGAAGATGTATTACCTCCATCTTCTGCATTTCATAATGATATTAAAGGGGAAGATATTAAGAGTTAAGATTATCGACATTCACAAGACAATATGGAATACCTTTAATATAAAGAAATTAGGAGAATATCACGACTTGTATGTGAAAACGGATGCTCTACTATTAGCCGATGTATTCGAAAATTTTCGAAAACTATGCCTATTTCATTATAGTATGGACTGTGCACATCTAATGACTTCACCAGGACTGGCCTGGCAGGCATTCTTGAAAATGACTACACAATCCGTAGAGCTACTCACAGATGAAAATATGCTGCTGTTAATAACACGCGGGATTCGAGGTGACATATGTATGATTAGCCAGCGTAGATCTGAGGCTAATAATCGTTATTTGGAAAAGTATGACTCTACTAAGCCCGATAAGCACATTATCTATCTTGATGCCAATAACCTATACAGTTGAGCTATGTCTCAACCACTACCCTATGGTGGTTTTGAATGGGTACCTACAGATAATTTGAATGAATCCGAAACAATGAGTCTAAAGGAAAATGCTCAAGAGGGGTATATATTAAGTAGATCTGGAGTATCCTGAATCCTTACATGGTTATCCTAATGAGTATCCCCTGGTCCCTGAAAGGATGAAGATTGAGGGAGAAATGCTCTCCCCATATGCTGAACGGCTGGTTCAGCAGTTACATCATGGTCATTTCGGAAGTACTACGACCTAATCTGTATTACCAACCTAATCTACATTACCTAGTACTACGACCTAATCTGGTACCTAATCTGCATTTATAAGAAACATTATATTGTTCACTATCGCAACTTTCAACTATACCTATCACTAGTTTTAAGACTCAAAATTCACAAGGCCTTAAAATTTAATCAGAAGCCCTGGTAGCAAAAATACACCCAATTTAATATAGAAAAGAAAAAGTTAGCGAAGACTAATTTTGAGAAAGACTTTTTCAAATTGCTTAATAGCGCTGTGTTTGGGGAAACGATCAAAAATCTTCAAAATCGAGAGAATATTGAGTTTGGGAATTCTTCAAAGCGGGTCCTGAAGATGGTAGCATCTCCAACTTATAGAGCTAGCAGGTTTTTTTGTGAAAATCTTGTGGGTATCTAACATGTAAAGAGTTGCATTTTAATAAATCGGCCTATATACGTTGGTTTTGCTATCTTGGAGTTATCAAAAGTACTCATGTATGAGTTCCATTATAAACATATTAAAAGTCAATATAGTGAAAATCTTCACTTCTCTTCACTGGTTCTGATTCATTGGCTTATGAAATCCAAACTCCCGATATTTATGAAGATATGAACCAGCATAAGCACCTCTATAATTTTTCTGACTATCCCAAGGACCATCCTCTCGTCAGTGACGAAAATAAAAAAAGTTTTGGATACTTTAAGGATGAATTGATTTCAAACCCTATTCAAAAGTTCATATGACTTAGACCTAGGAGAAAAGGAAAGAGCTAAAGGCGTTTCTACGCATGTGGTAGCACGGGAAATTACACATAGTGACTACAGACAGTGCCTCTTGAATGTTAGACCTTCTATGGAAGAAGATATTAGAATTGATATCAGTAATCGTAAACTATTCACTGTATGCCAGAACAAGGTGGCTTTGTCTCTCATTGATGACAAAATATATTTACATGAGAACGGCATTGCAAGGCATGCTTACGGGCATTTATAATCAAAAAATAAAAAATACATAGAGAGATTGTCGCGGTGCATTTATGCATCGAGTGATGGAGGGTAGAAGAGTGGAGATCTTTTAAAAAAATTACTTTTTGTAACTAATATAATAATGCAGAAATTATTCATATCTTTGAGGTTGTCTCGGTGTGCATGCGGATCGGGTGGTGGTGGGGACAACCTTTAAAAAAATATAATCTTTCACTAAAATACCTACATATATTTAATAGACTACTTTTTTGGAAAAACACGAAACTCCATACATAACGTAATTTTGAATTCCCTCCTCTTCTGTGACATCATCCTTCTATTCATACCTATCTTATGAGATCATAATTGTGTCGCCTCACACCGGCTTCTGAGGATCCCGATGTTAAAGTATAGATCTTGAACACTCCCTCTGTTGGTAAACTCATTTTATGGTCACTGAGGGTACCCATGTTAAAGTATAGATCTTTATCATTCCCTCCTGCCGCAGAACTCTCTTTATTTTTCTGCTAGTCAGTATCTAAGCTCTATCTATAGCCACTCCTGAGAAATAGATGTTTCACAAAACATTTTCGAACCGGAAGTAGAAACACATCGGAAATGAAAATCCTTAGTGATTCTAGCCTTCTGCAAAATTTTATGCTAAATCCATATCAGTTATCCTCTAAGCTATATTTATAGCTAATTTTGAGAAATAGATGTTTCAAGTAGAATAAAAATTTTTTGACCCGAAAGTGAAAAAAGAACCGGACAGGAAAATCCTTAGTGGACTTCCGGAATTTGATACTGAATCCAAATTAGTCATCATCTAAACTCTATCTATAACATATTCTGAGAAATAGATGTTTCAAGTGGAAAAACATTTTAGAAAACAAAAGTATGGCAAAATGTTCACCCAGAAAAAATCTGTGCATTCCAGCCAATGTATACAAAAGAGCTCCCAAAGCTTATATTTCTTATCTTCAGCGAGGTGAATCAAAGACGAAATAGAAATATATCGAAAACTGCCTCTTTCTGCAAAGATCAGATGGAAACAACTTAAACTGGTAAAAGAATATTTACTGCACAAGAGACTTTTAGATTGCCGGGTGAGAATTCCCTTTTATCTCTCAGGTTGTACATTTTGTCTTGCACACACGAGATTCAGCCATGACTTCAAGTTTGAAATTGATTTCTTTTTCCACTGACATAAATCGCGGAGAAGAGGTGTACGGTTTCCGTATTAATTTACTGGGTGTTTCGTTACGAGTGAAACTATGTTTCTTGAATCAAGTTCAAAGTAAAAAGTGATCGACTTCTTGGTCTTATTTCGAATCGAAAACTCTTCAGACTATTACACGGGTTAGTGTTACATCACGGACACATGTTAGAAGAAATGAAATATTTATTTGAGTCATATGTATGAAATTATTCTGAATAGTGTTTTCTGTTTTAATTTTGCGGTTTATATTCACTTGAAAGTCCCATTTAACATAGAATTAATTTATAATAGAAACACTTTGATTTATCTGTCTGTTTATTTATCTATCTCTGGTTAACGCTTGGCAAAAATCTGGTGTCAGAATTAACGGAATATTGCCATCGTGGCGAGATTTTTTTTAAATGTTGTTAACTTAACGAAAATTTCGCCAAATTGATAAAAATGTAGATAAAAAGGTAAAAATTACGACTAATTGATGAAAATTCAGTATCTTGGAAAAATAAATATAAGAATCTACTATAAAAATAACCTATTTCTCCGACTGTAATGCTTGGCAAAATTCTGCCGTTGAATTTTGGCGGCATATCGCCAACTTGGCGAATCTTTTTAAATGATGCTGAATTGATGAAAATGTCACCAAACTGATAAAAATTGACGCTAAATCAATGAAAGTGACGACTAATTGATGAAAATTTAATATCTTGGAAATAATATAACAAACGACTATATGAATAACCCATTCCTGCACCCGTCCGTAATACTTGGCGAAAAATTTGGCGGATGTCGCAAACTTGGTGACTTTTTTAATATTGCCAAATTGTCGAAAATGTCGCCAAATTGATAAAAATGTCACCAAATTGATAAAAATAACGCTAAATGGGAGGCAATGTTTTGCAAATTTTTAATTTCTTCATATGACGGGCATATCGTCTAGTATCTTATAATAAATTGTCTAACTTTTATTTACCGTTCCAGATTCTTTAAAAGCTCTACTAGAGTATAGAATCTTTGCATGCAATTAATATCGTCTATGAGACAGAAACTAATGGACTCGGACTTGCTATTTCTACCCCGTGGACGCCAAAACAGGGAGGACGAAAAAATTTCAAGATTTAGAAAATCACGTTAATCTGGAAACCTGAAACTTTGCAATCCTGTAATATAGCCCATGAGACAGAACCAACCAAACTTCGTCAATTTTCAATGAAGACGATGATTATCTTCAAATCTAATTGAATATCGGGAAAAGTGTAGCAGGGGATGCTTACTGGGAATTTTCCGCTTAAAAACAAATAGAATTCCGCCGATCCACCTCTTAAATACGATGGCAAAGCGCGAAGTACATATGTAGGAGGATTGAGGCTGACTCAGAATTTTCATCTATAAGAAACGAAGAACATTTTTATTAATTTACTTACTTAGTTCCGCAATGATTTTTTAATTTGGATGTTTAGAGGGAAGCGCTGTTTTACAGAATTTTTCAGAATATCAAATTGAGACAGAAAGGAGAAGAGGTGCTTTCCAAAGGAGGGTAGGTAGATTGCAAAATTTCAAGGTAGTTTGCAATAGAATACTAGAAAAAAATATATAAATTTTAAGTAACCAATTGACAGAATAGAACCTGCGATTTTATAACAAGGACTCTAATATCTGATATCTGAGTCAGTACTTTACCTACTGAGTTACCACAGCCAGAGAAAATAAAACTCGCAATCACTCTCCTGTGATATGATTTTGACATCCCATTTTTCCAGCAATTCTAATTTTTTTCGGCACTGCTATTCTTTTATTCTAAAGACAGAACTGTCTGTATTTAATATATCTTTATTCCATATATAAAGAAAGCAAGTTATATAGCATTTATTAATTTAAAGTTTACCATTCTCTAAGAAAGTTTTTTGAAATCTAATAATCTCTTTTGCGCCATGTCCTACCCTTCAGTACTTGGAAATTTTCCTGTCTAAAGTCCCCAGGATTAATATGAGTGAAGTCAAATTCACACACATTTCAAAAGTAAAAAATATAAAGAGGACATTTATCATATTTAAGAAGCAAATCGGATGTGGGATTGGGGAGTCTCCCAAATACAAGCGAACGAAAGAAATACAAGTACACCTGCCAAATATGGCACCGTAAATCAACATTCAAAGAACTTCAAGCACTGAAAGTTCCACTTACGAACTGAGAGATCCATGGCTCTAGCCGGAATTTGTATATTTCAGTATAAGTTCCCGTTTGGGCTTCTTAGCTCGCGCATGGTTCCAGCGCCCAGCAAGGTTGCATTGATTTGCATAAGTTCCCGTTATGGCGAGATTATTCATGCATGTTTCCCAAGGGCGAGGTAGCCCATTGGTTAGCGCGCTGGAGTTGCACTCGGTAGGCTCGGGTTCGATTCCAGCCACTGCCAAAACTGCCGCCGTGTTCATGCGGAGTACGATCACGTTAAACATGTGGGTCCGAAAGTCCTTCCGAGAGGTTGGTGGTAGGGGAAGGAGGGTACGGTCCCTGTGGATGCCTCCCCCACTGGGTTCCGGTCTAAATTGGGTGGCACTTCCCGACCGTCCAAACAGTTACCTTACACCTTTCTGGTAGGTCGGACGGTCTGGGTTTCAACAACAACGCATGTTTCCCAGCAAGATTGAAACATCGCGTCGAAACAAGATTGGAGCGAGACTCATCCCTGCTACCAAGGATTAAGGGGATTGTGACGGGACCAACACAAACCGAACATCTACCAGAAAAATATTTTACTAATTTTTTATTTAAAACAAAATATTTTTTTTACAAAAGGTTATTTGTATTCCAGTATCCTACAAAACAACTGATTACATATTTTTAGTGTATAGGGTCAATCTGCTCTGTCGCAGTAAATGGGAGTTTAAATGGGGTGTTCTTTGTATGCAGGTGGTCACTGGTACAGTTTTCACCGAAAATCCAATTTTATGTTCAGTAACTCTAATAAAACCAGTCACCAGAACACGCGTTTAAGGGTGTTATTATAATAAGGATTGCGCTTCTTATCCCAGTCCATTGAAGATAACAAAATTCGTTGACCAGTTTTACGCTTATTATGTGTTCCATGCTGACATGAGCATAATATACACAAAACCATGATTTCTGTTATCTGCAATATGAAAGTAATCTGATCTTTTTTAATAATATTCCAAGTCGCATCCCCGATGATCCCAATTTGAAACGTTCTCAACTGACACCTAACCCAAAATATTTCAGACGGCTATGTTACGCACAGACATACCGTAGTGCCAATTAGTGTAAAGGCTGTTTAATTAACTCCATTATAATACATACAATATAAAAAAATAGAATTGGGCAATCCTTATTTAGCGGCATATTTATTCTAGAAATTAAAAATGCAAAATTCAAAGCTCGTTAGCTCCTTCAACGTCTCATTGACATCTGAAAGTTGAGTGAGTATGTAGGATCTTTTTGAAATGCATTGAGTGCAGGAACTGCTCCCTTGCTAATTGGCAATTTCATCCTCCTTTTAAAACCCACAGAATCATAGAGTCTGCGCTTAATAATCGTTTTAGCTTACATTTTAATGAGGATCAAAAAGTATTGTGATAATTTATTAGAAACGTATTATTAAAATGAGACTCTTTCAGAGATGAAACAATCGAGTTTTTGTTCTAAAGATCATCTTTGTTTCAAATTTATGAATGAATTTTAAAGTACTTTTTTAAAATCTCCAGTGCAAAAAGTATCCACTTCCCTTGATTTTAAAACCAATCTTACGTCGCATTACATATGTAGAATTCCTAACTATCTTATGGCACTATAACAAATAATTACCATTTGGTACATTTCTGGACTTAAGGATTGAATTTAAATGTATTATTCTGTTCCAGTATTGCTTTAAGGGGGACGGTGGACATTTAAATGAGCAAAAATTAACTAAAAAAAGGTTTAATATATAACATTATTTTACCCATTTAACATTTGCTTACGGGTGGGACAGCGTCCATCCCAAACGAAGAACCTCCCAAAAAGACAGGTATTTGACATACCCTATCCCAAACAGTTCGACACCCTTTGCAGGCAGTGGCGTCCATGCAAATCGCTGACAGAAACATTGCTGGGAGGTTCTTCCTTTGAGATTGACTCTGTCCCACCCGTAAGCAAAAGGTTAAATGCATTTTTTTCGAAACTGAATTTTCAAAAGTTTTACATTTTTAAAATGTTCCAAGCGTCTTAATTTTTGTCTGAGATGCATGGAATTTGGCAAGAAGACGCCTCTTATACCTTTAAATAAAACTGGGTATGCATTTTATAATTGGACTTTATTAAGGTAATTAAAAGTGAATAAAAGAACCTAATTAAATGATAAAAATTAAGTTTCATTGTAGAAAAATATTTTTTAAAAATTAACTTTCTGAGGGATTTAAAACTGAATACCCAAATTTGTTCATAATGTATTTTTGAGTGACCATAATGTAAAATTAATCAAAAATGTGAACAAATGGCACGTAAGGAGCATTTTCAAATTTTCGTTAAAAAAAATTAATTTAAAAAAAAATACAAAATTATAGCAAAGTTGAAAAAAAATTGATGGTATTTAGTAATGTTAAGAGGAATACTTATACACATTTTCACGTTTCTAAATCAATAAATAAATAAATAAATAATTCAACGTCCACCGTCCCCTTAAGTTGCATTCGTCGTGTAGCTATGCAGATTCTTGAGCTAGTATATCCACGGTTACGTGTGCAAATTGCATAGCGTATCACCAATTAGAGTAAGTTCGTTTCCATCATATTACATGCGGGTAAGAATAATACCTTGAGAAATCCCCATTGAGTGATACAATTATTGTCATAATTAAAAATGCACAATAAGTAGAAAATCGTTAGCTTCCCTCAGCATTGCATTGACAACAGAAATGACTAGTTCAGGATGCAGCATATTTTCATAATTATTTCCATGAGTTGAAAATAAAGTTCCCTCGCCAATTGCCAATTCAATCTTCCGTTTCAAATCCACGGGACCTTGGAGCCTGTACTTAATCATTTTATCGAATATTTTCATGAGAATCGATAACAATTGCAATGACATTTGTATCAGTAAATTACTACTGCTACGATAGGAACATTTGTTAAACATGAAAAGTCGATTATGTGTTTTAAAGATCAGTTTGTTCCTAATTAAATAATTAATTTTGAAGTAAAGTTTTCTAAGCCTTCAAACGCAGTAAAAAAAATCCAAAAAAGTTTCCATTTTCCCTCGACTCTCAACAACTGAACATACATCGTGTTACATCTATAGATTTCCTGATTGTCTGCTTGTTCTTCCCAAGACTGCGCACTATTTAGTAGCTATTACGAATTCAGCGATTGAATTCCAATATTACCTTGTTTCACCTTTTTACTTTCCTTATATATATAATGTAAAAGGAAAGTATTGTGACGGGGTCGAAAATTCGAATTCGAGTTTTCGACGGGAGAGCACGTTTCAAGCATCCCTGATCACGAATCAAACATTTTTGAAGTGATGTCCTGTGTGTGTGTGTGTGTGTGAGTCTGTGGAGACGATAACTAACGAACGAATGGACCGATTCGAACGAAATTTGGTACAAAAATCACAATCCATAAACACTGGAAGCCTATTGTTTTTATACGCAATCGAATGTCCAGAATTCCCCTAAATTTTGGAGTGAAATTTTGAAAAAATTGTCAAAAAATCAAAACCGCTAATAAAGTTACGCAAATAGACATTTATATAATTTTTCATTAGAAAACGATTGACATAAATTGTAGAACGCTAACATGAAGCGTTCTCCAGATATTGTACTCTTTTCAAAAAAATTTATCAAAATCATTTATCAAAAAGTAATATAAAATAAAAAAAATATTTCCTATTGAGAAACATGTTCACTTTTCATATGTAATACCATGCGATAAATTGGGTGACATCATTCTCGTGAATCTAGCTCGTTCCATTCGTGAAAAAGATACTTTGAATAATAATTTTGTATTTGAACGCCAATAGTCATTTATCTGCTGTAAGAATAACTTAATTCTTCGTCCATAACGCTTGGCGAGATTTTGACGACGAATTTGGCGGAATGTAGCCAACTTGGCGACTTTTTGAAATGTTGTCAAATTAACGGAAATCTCGCCAAATGGATAAAAATGACGCTAAATCAATGAAAATGACGACTAATTGTAGAAAATTCGATACCTTGGAAAGAATATAAGTATCTACTATAAGAAAATCCCATTTTTTTTTACTGTAAAAGTAGTAAATTCATTACGTTATATAAGGAAGGTCATGTGTTGCCCACATCAGATTTTTTTTAACTGTAAAAGTAGTAAATTCATTGCATTATATAAGGAAAGCCATGTGCTGCCCACGTCAGATTTTTTATTTTAATTATATAGGTTAAGTAGCAACATGGTAGCTTATTCTGTACTATTCACGTATATTGTATAGAGGCAATTGATATAAACCCGCTTCATAGGTGGTAGGAGTTTTGCTATACTAATGAGTTTACTGAAAATATTTCCTTGAAACATATAATTCTCAGTATGTGCTTTAGTTAGAAATTAGATTATGACTGATTCAGCATCAAATTCTGGAGGAAATAGGGACGTTCGCTAAAGATTTCCGCTTCCAATTATTTTCCTCTTCCGGTATTGTGACTTTACTACATATATTTCTTAATGGTGGTTTACAGATAGAACTTAGATGATAACTGATATGAATGAAGCAGGAAAGTCTGGAGAGAATTGAAGGGTTCACTAAGGATTTTCCACTTCCGGCTCAAAATATTTCCTTGAAATACCTATTTCAAAGGATTGGCATTAGATAGAACTGATATGGATTTAGCATCAATAATAATAAAATATTGAATTTCTTTTGATATATTCATAATCTGGACAATATTTTCGACAAAACCAGATAAATTATTTACATTTGTATCTATTAGGTTCGGGATATAACCGTCCAAAGTATGTGCATTTTTTGTAACGCTACGTTTTTAGGTAAGTTTCAGGCTTCTATAGGTAAACGAAGGGGGGGGGGGTTAGGATTCTATGGGATATAGTTCGAATTTTCGACCTCTCCTTCCACTTTTATTTCCTCTACAATATATAGTAATATATAGAGAGGCATTGAAATCGTGCCGAAAATTGCGACACCAGTTTTCGACTGAACTACACGTTTAGAATACAAAAAAATCTGATGTGGGCAGGCAGCACATGACTTTCCTTATATAATGCAATGAATTTACTACTTTTACAGTAAAAAAAAATTTATTATTTTTATAGTAGATAGTTATATTATTTACAAGATATTGAATTTTCATCAATGAGTCGTCATTTTCATTGATTTAGCGTCATTTTTATCCATTTGGAGAGTTTTTCGCTAATTTGGCAACATTTAAAAAAGTCGCCAAGTTGGCAACATTCCACCAAATTCGTCGCCAAAATCTCGCCAATCGTTATGGTCGGAGAAATACGTTATTCTTACAGCACATAAATGACTATTTGCGTGGCGATCAAATGCAAAAGTATTACTCAAAGTATCTTTTTTCATGAATGGAACGAGTTAGATCCACTAGATTTATGTCACCAAATTTATCGCAAGGTATTACATATGAAAAGTGAACATGTTTCTCAATAAGAAATATTTTTTTATTTTACATGACATTTGATATTCTTTTTAAAAAATGTGCAATATCTCGAGAACGGTTCATGTTAGCGTTCTAAAATTTATGTCAATCGTTTTCTAATGAAAAATTACATAAGAAATGTCTATTTGCGTAACTTTATTAGAGGTTTTGATTTTTTGACGATTTTTTGAAAATTGCACTCGAAAATTTAGGGGAATTCTGAACATTCGATTGCGTATAAAAGCAATATATTTCCAGTGTTTACGGATTGTAATTTTTGTACCAAATTTTGTTCGAATTGCTCCATTCGCTCGTCAGTTATCGTCTCCACAGACTCACTGAGACACACACGCACACACACACACACACACAGACATTATTTCAAAAATGTTCGATTCGTGATCAAGGATGCTTGAAACGTGCTCTCCCGTCGAAAACTCGAATTTGTATTTTCGACCCCGTAATAATACTTTCCTTATACATTATTGTATATAAGGAAAGTAAAAAAAAAATAATAACTTGACAGCTGTGTATGTGTGTCCATTCAATGTATATATTCACTCTGGCTCAAAAAATAATTGACCAAATATCACAAATTTGTAACTAAAATCACTTGTAGGTTGACTTGGTGCTTATTAGAATTTGGTACCATTCACAAAACTAGAACCAGATTTTTTTACTAAATGGCCCTCAAAAATCTTTAAAATCAGAAACAAAAGACTAAATGCGTTTTATTGTACCTTAATCCTTTATTGTACCTTGTTATCCTAAAATTTGGACTCATTATTGTATTCTGAGAGTACACCCACAGTACCAAAGGATATGTCGTAACAGTATTATCAAAACAGTATCGTCAATTTCCATATCCAACATTATGCGATAAACCTCTTAACACCACTGGAACTAGTTTATATATAATCTTATCTCTCCGTCTGTCTTTAACTCTTGGATACAAATTTGAACTACCTTGATAACTAATTTAGTGAAATTTCGCCAACTTGGCGATTTCTCTTAAATGGTTCGAAATTGGCAAAAGTTACGCTATATAAACGAAAAGCCAAGTTCTTGCATTAATTATTATATTGTAATATATGAACTATATTGATTATAACGGATCCTAGTTGATAATCCAAATTGATAAAAACGACGACTCATTGACGAAAATTCAATATCTTGGAAAGAATATAAGTATCTCCTCTCAGAATAGACTATTTTTACTTTCTTTATATACATAATGTATAAGGAAAGTATTGTGACGGTGTCGAAAATTCGAATTCGAGTTTTCGACGGGAGAGCACGTTTCAAGCATCCCTGATCACGAATCAAACATTTTTGAAGTGATGTCTGTGTGTGTGTGTGTGTGTGTGTGTGTGTGTGTGTGCCAGTGAGTCTGTGGAGACTATAACTGACGAACGAATGGACCGATTCGCACCAAATTTGGCACAAAAATCACAATCCGTAAGCACTGGAAGCCTATTGTTTTTATACGTAATCTAATGTTCAGAACCCCCTAAATTTTCGAATGAAATTTTGAAAAAATCGTCAAAAAATCAAAACCGCTAATAAAGTTACGCAAATAGACATTTCTTATGTAATTTTTCATTAGAAAACGATTGGCATAAATTTTAGAACGCTAACATGAACCGTTTTCGAGATATTGTGCATTTTTAAAAAAAATTATGAAAAGTCACATAAAAAAAAATCCTATTGAGAAACATGTTCACTTTTCATATGTAATACCAAGCGATAAATTGAGTGACATCATTCTCGTGGATCTAGCTCGTTCCATTCATGAAAAAAGATACTTTGAATAATACTTTTGTATTTGAACGTCAATAGTCTATCTGCTGTAAGAATAACTTTTTTCTTAGTGCATAACGCTTGGCGTGATTTTGGCGACGAATTTGGCGGAATGTCGCCAACTTGGCGACTTTTTTGAAATGTTGCCAAATTAATGAAAATCTCGCCAAATGGATAAAAATGATGCTAAATCAATGAAAATGACGACTAATTGTCGAAAATTCAATATCTTGGAAAGAATATTAGTATCTACTATAAGAAAAACCTATTTTTTTACTGTGAAAGTAGTAAATTCATTACATTATATAAGGAAAGTCATGTGTTGCCCACATCAGATTTTTTTTTACTGTGAAAGTGGTAAATTTACTGCATTATATAAGGAAAGTCATGTTCTGACCATATCAGATTTTTTAAATAGCCATTGTGATACAGTGGCACTAAAGTTATTTACTTATTTTAGAGATGACTCGGTTCAAGGCGGCACCAACCGCAGCTACGAGGGCGCCTAATTTTACAATGGGCGTACAATTTATTTATGATCAACAAATAAAGATGACAGCATAAGAATGACAACTATGGACGCGAGCCCGCGGGCCTCATGAACTGTCCAATGGAATCCTGTCTGGACCACGCCCAGATGATTAGAACAAATAGGCACACAGATATGGAAGAGCCAATAAGAGCCAAGGGGGAACTCAAAAATTTCCTCTGTGCAAAAAACGAAAGTATAAATAGACTCTCGGAATTTTGCTGGTGGGCAAAGCATATCAAAATGGGCCCCCTATTAGCCTCTTGCTAAAATGTCGTGTTTGATGATGCACGTAAAAATGTGCTAATTGACTTTCTTGAATTTGTGGTTACATAGGCACACAAAAAATATGCTTCTACACTTCTATTATATATATCGTCGCAGCAAGAGCACGTCAAAATGTGCTTCTTGACATCACTTCACTGTCTGCACAAAAGAAACAACAGGTAAAGCGCTTATGTCAATATGCGGAATATTTAACTGATGAGAAGTCAGTAGCTATTGCGTCAACTGCATCACAGCTGACTCAATTAAGCGAGATAGACTTCATTTTGTAAGAATTAATAGTTTGTAAGCAATATATAATGATGAATTTAATATCGAGTCAATTTAGTCATTATAATAATAATAAAAGCTAAGTTGGAGCAAATAATAGGTGTTTTCTTTGTCTTCTAAGTCAAGGATTTAATGAATGTCTGTTTATGTGTATATGAATCCATTTTGACTTTCAGGGACACCGAAAAACACAGTATGATAAACGGCGGGTAGTCATTTCAGCAAGCATACGAAGACGTTCACGATTTATGGCCAATCCAACCATAATAGAATTTATACGCCACAGCTATTTTTCAAATTTTTTTAGAAAATAGCTGTGGCGTAAATAGTTGTAAATTTTTCCTATACAAAAAAACCCCAAAAAATTGTGGATGAATGTATTACTCTTTCTAAATGACTTTGCATGACGTAGTCATAGTCTAATCTATAAAAATTCTTATCATTTATACTTACATAACTACAAAAAATAATATTTTAAGTTTGAATTATAATATACTAGAACGAATTACCCGCGTTACCCTGGTCCTAAATAAGGTTCACTACGTATAAATAATTATATAAGCACCCGCTGCTAAAATAATTCATTTGATTACAATTTAGAATGCCTTCAGTCGGAAAATTGCATATGAAGCAAATCGCACTCGCTCTCCGCAAGAACAAAAATAAAATGTGAGAATCACAATAGACAGTATGTTCAACCGCTCATTAAATAGACGATAATTTAATAGATGATAGTAATCAGCGAAAATCCACATTTAACCCTTCACAACCCCTCTGTCCATCACAAAAAATCCACTTCTCTACGACAATTTGAGTGGTTCCTTACCCGACCCGTTGCTACCTCAGAAGGGGTCCGAGATTTGCGATAGCCTGGGAGATTCGTTCACAATACCTGGTTTATGAAAAATAAATTTCTAGAGCAACGTGTGATATTACAAGCAAGTCCTAAAATATGAACGATGGATGGCAAGTCAATTTCTGTATATCGTAATATAAAAATCGGAGAGGTTTAAAACGCATGAAAAGTATATATATTTTAAAAATTTATTAAAAATATGATAATAATCATAATCGTCTGTGTTTCCATTCGCAGTTTATTTGAGAGATAATCCCATGTTTCCGATAGTGTCACGATTGAAACTCTCTGATAATATTTTTGGTCAATAAGGAATATATTTGTGCAGATATCGTCCAAGACCGTAGTGAATCGGACTAAAACATAAAATAAATAAAAACTAATTCGAAATTTAAAAAATAATAATAGCACCGAGGTGCACCTATTCGGATCCTGAAGTAATAGTGTGCCAAATTCCGTGGTAATACGACGATTAAATTTCCCGCTACAGACTGCACAGACAAGCAGGCAGACACACATATTCCTTCATTAAGTAAGATAGTAAATAAATTGCCACTCAAAGTAATTTCGAAAACGTTTATTTTCAGTCTAATGAATAGCTCTTTTTACATCCGACCTGGCGATGATTTGCCTCAACTAAATCCAAGCCTCAGTTATTTCTGACGACAGGAAATGATTCCTGGGACTCAGGTATGAATGTATATATATATAGCGACGTCAATTAGAGTAAATACCGCTTAATCGCTTCCAACACAATGCATTTGGGACAAAAAGAGCAGCTTAAGGAATTCTCATTAAGCGGCACAATTATTGTCGCAATTAAAATGCTCAAAAAGTAAAAGCTTGTTATATTTTCCGACATTGCAGAAAGACCTGAAGCGATGCATTAAAAATGTGGAGTCTTTTCAAAATGCTTTCAGTGGCGTGCAAGGATGCTGCTTTGCTAATTGCCAATTTAATCGCCGTATAATGGTTCCACAGGGGCATTGATTCTGTACTTAAAACTAGTTTTAAGTCAAATTTTAATGAGAGGATCAAGATTGTGTTGGAATGTAATGTCCAAGTTCTTTCAGGAAAGAATTTTTCCAAAGATGGAAACGTTGATTATGTTTCTGACATCGTCGTTTAAAAAATGTGTTTAATTTATTTTCTTTATATAAATTTTTAAATAATTTAATCTACCGCTAAAAAAATAAATTATATTTGAATAACAAAAAATACAAATGTCCTTTGAAAACATAAAACTATTATATATTCTCCACTTATCTATTCTTCATTAAGATAAAATTGTATGAAAAACACGTCAAATCCTCAGCAATTTAAAAATATAAAGACAACCAAAAATTGGCTATTATTAAAAGTCTTTAGTTAACATCTCCGTCCGTGACATAAAAAAAATTCTCAACTTTAGCTCTCATCCCGGCCGTCCAAATGGTTACTTTACACCTTTCTGGTAGGTCGGACTGTCTGTGTCTCAACAACAACAACTATAGTGCTTTAGGGCATTATTATGCCCTTCTTCAATGGCAAAGCGAAAATAGGTGAAAAACATGACCTTAAATACACATTCCACAACTGCGAGATAAAATGTGCATAATCCGCATCAACATCCCCAGTGTCTAATACTTTATGGTTAAATGCTCAACATTTTCCTAGCTTACATGTCAATACGAATGGGAAAAAATCTCGAAGAAGGTGTACAGTTTGTTTTAAAAATTCTCTGAAAGAAAAGTGCTACAAGCAATCGTTTTACGACTGCAAAATTTGCAACATAGGACGTTGAACCTTATTTTGAAAATTTTTCATACCTTACAAAACATTCAATAGAGATGTCTGATGATTACATAAACTATTACTAAAAGTCTTTAGTTAACATCTCCGTCCGTGACATAAAAAACAAGAAAGATCAATCATGCTTAAAGCATTGATTATGAAACACTTTCCAACTTCAATGCAATTTTATTTAAACATGTCTAAAATGCAATACATTCCTCGGTAATATTTTAAAACTTATCACAATACTACATTAATTTATTATATTTGAAACCTTAAACCTTCATAAAAAAAAATTAACTTCATTCAAATGACGGCATTAAAGTATAAATTGCCTGGCTTAAACATCTCTAAAATGTGATACATTCCTCGGTAATAATTTTAGAATTATCATAATACTACGATAATTTATTATATTTGAAAACTTCATCGAAAACAACTGAAATCCATTCAAATGACGTCAAAGAAAAATTAACACGCCTGGCTCTCTCTATAAAAGCAACATTTCATTCATAAATAATTCCCCCATTCATGTCATTCATCACAATACTATAATAATTTATTTTACTTAAAAATTAAGACCATGGAGCTACAAGTAATTAAACTATATGCGTAAAACTTCATCGAAAAATATCGTCCTTCTCTTTCTAAAATCAATGAATATTTCATTCATATCAGCTAAGCAGACTCCATGGACTAAATGATTTTGTGTTAAAGAATTACAGCAATTCTAATACAACTCATTCTACATATTTTGCTGTTTACATTTTACATAGGTGAAAAATAGGCTTAGTTGTAGAAATAATCAAATTTGGGATGAGCATTTAAACACAAATATATTGTCATTGCGTTGTTTCAGTATGTAGATGCACAGAATTTAGGCAAAAATAAAGTAGTTTTAGGACGGATACAACACTCAATATGAATTAAAAAGAACTTTAAAAATCATGATTTTGAAACAAGATGGATGCCATATATCATTTTGAAGTATGTCACGTGATCGTTTCATATCATGGTCACGTGATCGTTTCATATAAGAGGTGTTATTATTATTTTAATTTTTATTTAAAAAACTACTAAATATATTTCGTTGAATTTTTTTTTATATATTTTATGGAACAATTTGAATATTGCCTAAAATTTTCGAAGCAATTTGTGAATTTTAAATCCGCTTAAAAAATGCTTGAAAAATTAGGTCCCATAGGGCTCAATGTATTTCATTTTTTCAACCCGGGTTCAATCCAAAACTAATTGGGTGATATTATTCATTTATATTCCCATAGGTCCTACAGACCGTCTGAACAACATACTAAAATTTCATTTTGATTAAGTCATTTTTACGGCAGTTATCGTGCTAACGGACAGACAGACAGACAGACAGACAGACAGACAGAATGAACAAAGTCATAAACACTTTTCAACTTTGTTGTAAAGTGTTAAAAATTCACAACTATAGCGTGCTACAAGCAATCGTTTTACGACTGCAAAATTTGCAACGTAGGACGTTGAACCTTATTTTGAAAATTTTCACACCTTACAAAACATTCAATAGAGATGTATGATGATTACATAAAAAATTGCAGGATATATAATAATATGATTGTAATAATGTTATATTTATATTTAGGTTAAGTGCTATTTTTAGATTCGTAGTAATATTTAGATTTTTGAGTTTAGAATCATTCTGTCTGTCAAATTGTTCTTTTGCTATTAGGTTCCATTTACCTCTACAAACAACATAATAAAAATGTAGAACGATATAAATAGAGGAACACACTCAAATTGGCGGAACCAATATGGCTGCACTTACAGCACTTCATTTTCGCTAAATAATTTTATTTATATCACTCAGATCACGTCTTATAATTTTTTCTATAAAACATTCGATAAATAAATTTCATTTTAAATGATATTTAGAAATCTAATACTGTCTCAGTCAGTCTCAAGTAAATTCATTTTCAACACTTTACAACAAAGTGGAAAAGTCTTTATGACTTTGTTCATTCTGTTTGTCTGTCTGTCTATCCGCTAGCACGATAACTACCGTAAAAATGACTTTATCAAAATGAACTTTTAGTATGTTGTTCAGACGGTCTGTAGGACCTATGGGAATGCAAATGAATATAATATCACCCAATTAGTTTTAGATTGAACACGGGTTGAAATAATGAAATACATTGAATCCTATTAGACCTAATTTTTCAAACATGTTTTACGCAAATTTAAAATTCTCAAATTGCTTCGAAAGTTTTAGAAAATATTCAAATTATCCCATAAAATATATAAAAGAAATTTTAGCAAAATATATTCAGTAGTTTTTTAAATAAAATTTAAAATAATAATTACACACTTTATATAAAGATATCACGTGAAAATTATATAAAGCGATCACGTGACTCACTTCAAAATAAAATATGGCATCCATCTTGTATCAAAATCGTGATTTTTAAAGTTCTTTTTATTATTCATATTTAGTGTTGCACCCTTCCTAAAATCGCTTTATTTTTGCCTAAATTCTGTGCATATACACACTGAAACAACGCAATTACAATATATTTGAGTTTAAATGATCATCAAACTTTGTTTATTTCCACAACGAAGCCTAATTTTCACTTATGGAGAATGTAAACACCAAAAAATATAGAATTAGTTGTGTAAGAATTGCTGCATTTCTTTAAAGCAAAATTATTTAGCTCATGGAGTCAGCAATATAGCTGACATGAATGAAACATTCATTGATTTTACACTGAGAAGAAGGCGATTTTTTCGATGAAGTTTTAAGCATAGAGTTCAATTACTTGTATATCCATGGTTCTAAGTTTTTAAATAAAATAAATTATTTTAGTTCTGTGATGAATGAAATGCTGCTTTTATACAGAGAGCCAGGCGATTTATATTTCGATGACGTCATTTGAGTAAAGTTCATTTGTTTCGGTGAAGTTTTCAAATACAATAAATTAATGTAGTATTGTGATAATTTCAAAAATATTACCAAGGAATATATCGCATTTTAGAGATGTTTAAATAAAATTGCATTGAAGTTGGAAAGTGTTTCATAATCAATGCTTTATGCATGATTGATCTTTCGTGTTAATTATTTATACAAGTTTCAATTTTTTACCTTCAGCAGTTTGGGTTGTAAAGTTAACACCTAGTCTCATCAGCTGTATGATATTATCTCAATTGTTCCTGGAATTATTGTTCCCTTAATTATGGTTTCCATGGGGAAAAATACAATGAAAACCTTAAGTGTTGTCAAAATCAAGTTTTATTTAATAAAATTAAAAGTGATTTTATCTTGTGACCACAGGATGACCACTGAACATAAACTTACTGAGTCAATTTTCGACTAAAACGTCAGTTTATGACGTTGAGCGCCAAACATTTTTAAACAAAATAAAATGTATTAATAAAAGCTAATTTAACAATGTTCATTTCTCTGTCCATAACAGGCTAAAAAAATCTGATGCGGGCAACACATGACTTTCCTTATAATAATGTAATGAATTTCCTACTTTTACAGTAAAAAATATAGGTTTTTCTTATAGTAGATACTTATATTCTTTCCAAGATATTGAATTTTCGACACTTAGTCATCATTTTCATTGATTTAGCGTCATTTTTATCCATTTGGCGAGATTTTCTTTAATTTGACGACATTTCAAGAAGTCGCCAAATTGGCGACATTCCACCAAAATCTTCGCCAAAATCTCGCCAAGCGTTATGGACGAAGAAATAAGTTATTCTTACAGCAGATAAATGACTATTGGCGATCAAATACAAAAGTATTACTCAAAGTATCTCTTTTCATGAATAGAACTAGCTAGATCAAACAATATTACCCAATTTTTCGCATGGTATTACATATGAAAAGTGAAGATGTTTCTCAATAGGATTTTTTTTTTTTTTATACGACTTTTTGTTATTTTTTTCAAAAATGCGCAATATCTCGAGAACGGTTCATGTTAGCGTTCTAAAATTTATGTCAATCGTTTACTAATGAAAAATCACATAAGAAATATCTATTTGGGTAACTTTATTAGCGGTTTTGAATTTTGAGGATTTTTTCAAAATTTCACTCGAAAATTTAGGGGGGTTCTGAACATTCGATTGCGTATGAAAACAATAGGCTTCCAGTGTTTACGGATTGGGATTTTTGTACCGAATTTGGTTCGTCAATTACCGTCTCCACAGTCTCACTGACACACACACACACACACACACACACACACACACAGACATTACTTCAAAAATGTTTGATTCGTGATCAGGGATGCTTGAGACGTGCTCTCCCGTCGAAAACTCGAATCCGAATTTTCAACCCCCTCACAATACTTTCCTTATACATTATGCATATAAGGAAAGTAATACTAGCATTTTCCTGAAAAGTTTTTTTAACTTACACAGATTTTATTATTTTACAGTTATTCTTAAATTGAATATTTCGATATTATTTTATAAGCAAATTCTTATATGTCGAATGCATGGTAGTACATTGAGGGAATATCCTCAAATATGTGTTTCATATAAATTTTTAATGAACATCCCCTTTCATATCCGCCACGACCCCAATTTGCAACATTCACCGCACAGTCGGTTCGAAATTATGTCAGACAGCAGGAAATAGTTACTGAAGCTCTGCTTATCACATAGTATCTGCATATGCACATAGTAACGTCAATTAGCGTAAATGCCGCTTAATAGTTTCCATCATAATGCACTGGTAACAAAAAGATTGAATTGGGGAATCCTTATAAGTGACCTCAATGTTGTAACAATTAAAATTCCCATAATGTTAAAGGTTATTTCATTAAGATCTAGAGCGATTCATAAAAAAATGCAGAATCTCTTAAAATTCTTTCTTTTAGATAAAAGAAGTAAATGCCCCACTGCTAATTGGCAATTTAATCGTCATATTCGGAAACCATAAGAACATGAAGACTGTACTTATTAATCATTTTAATAAAAGAATAGAAGCAATAATTTTTAGAAGGAATTGGAGTAGAGTCTTGCTTGCTGAATAAAAAAGTGTATGTCTTGAACATCAAAGCATTCAAATTTTATTAAGGATTTTTTTTTTCAGAAATGTTTGATTTTTTTCTTATATAACTTAAGGTAACGGAAAACAAAAGAAATCTTAATTAACAAGAACAAAAATACTCCGATTTCCAAAACTTAAGAATGAATTCTTAATCTGAAAAATGCACAATACTTTAAATTCAATGAAAATAAAGACTACATAATTCCGAACAATGTGATATAGCAATTAGAAACTATGCACAGTCTCCAAACACTGTTCTTGTGCAAGTAGCAGGTACATGTATCAAGATCATTTATATGTGTCTAACGCATTTACGTGTGTCAAAAGTATTTATGTGTATCTAGAGAATTTACGTGTAACTCGAGAATTTACGTGTGTCAAGAACATTTTAACCTGTGCAACTTTGCGTATACACTGAAAGTATAAATTGCACGAATAGGCAAATAAATACATGTAACTGCGGGGATACAGGACATGCCTACAATCTGTACGCATCAGTCAGCCCGAGTAAACACATGAGGTTTGTCTCTTTTATACTAAGCAGGGACGCATATTTAACAGTTGTGCGTTCGAAATAAAAGAGTGGACCAACATGTCAAATTCCTGCCTACTTACCAATGTTGGACCAACCAATGTTGGACCAACCAATGTTGGACCAACCAATGTCGTTCAATAATCGTTGTCCAATAATGTGGACCTACATGTGTTAGACCAACCAATGTTGTTCAATAATGGTTGTCCAATAATGTGGATCAACCAATGTTTGTTCTATTCTGGACCAAAATGTCCAATGATGTCCACGATATGTTCATTTCAGAAATGTACATTCCAGACTACAAAAGTATAGTGAAGCAGGTTGGTGCTCTATGGTTTCTCAGAAATAAGTAAATTAAAAAACTAATGCATTAATAAATATAATAAAAGTATTCGAAATAAAAGTTTCGCTGGTAAATTAAGAAACGACATTTTTAAAGGGAAGATTTTCTAAACAAAGAAAGTGTGCGTGTTCCAATCCATATGTGAACCATAAAAGGTATGCGCCTACATCAAGAAAGTGAGTGGTATGTGGCCATAGGCGTAGATATGTTGCCACGCGTGCATATTGCGTACGTGGAAGTATGAGATGAGGCACATATATAAGGCTCAATGCAAATAGGTGTAAATTCACCTTATGGACATGTAGGTAGCATAATATTTTGTCTATCCACTGGTGGCAGCGGTGTCCACCTGCTACGTAGCCAAAAATCCTCGACTTAATACCGGTTTTTGGACGATAATTGACAAAGTTACTTTAAATACGCCTAATTCAAAATGTATTTTAAATTTAATTTTGATTGTTTCCAATTATTTTATCATCTCGATTAAACTCATTCTTTGAAACTGTTCCAAGAGGCATGTTCTAGGCAAGCTTTTAATAGTTTGTCTGCCAATGGTAAAATTCACATTCAAGTTTTATCTTAAACAACTGACAGTGTACTATAGAAAAAAAGCTTTCATTAGACACCAACCACCATTTTGGAGGGAGCGAATTAGTTGAAAACAGCGTTGCACATACATAGATACATGCATAGCCGCACACGTTTCAATGGTTTAGATTCGAATCCTATTTTTTTAATTTTATAATTACTTAAAAATAAAAATAATTAAATATTATTACAAAGTTAGATTATATACTGAATTCATTAGACGAGAATGAAATTTCCCTCTATTCCACTTTCCACATATTTGCAAAATATAATCCCTTTCACATATACAATAACCCCAATATGCAGCATCCTCCACTAAATCCGCGTCGAAAAATGTTTCCGACAGCAGGAAATATAGCTGCTCTCACACTGTTATCCACTGACACATAGTATCGTCAATTAGTGTAAATATCCCTTAATTCATTTCCAACATAATGCACTTGGGATAAAAGAACAATTTCAGATTCATTACACGGCACAATTACTGTAACGATTAAAATGTTGAATATGCAAGAGCTTGTGATTCTCAACATTTCATCATGAACTGGAGTAATGCATTAAAAATATAGTATCTCTTCACCTTAGGAAAGAAGCTGTTCCCAATTAATTGCCAATTTAATACTCGCATTCCAGATCCCCAGAAGCATAGTCTGTATTTAATAATCATTTGAGGGATTATTTTAATAAAAATGGTTAAGTTTTGTATTTATCTTTGTAGGAGAATGTTATTAAAGGTAATTTGAAAAGAAGCCTTTCAAGTCAATTATACTCTCAAGGTCTGTCTTAAAAATGTATTAAAGCGTTTTCACGTAATTTTTAACTGTCCCTTCAAACACTTGAAAAACGTAGAAATAGAAAATATTTAACGCGGTCTAATCGTTTTCATGTTCATTGAGACATGTTTTTAAAATAGCATTTCTGTTATATGAATTTAATGTTAATTTATGATAATTATTTTGCAAACAAAAACTTATCCGATTTGTGAATATGGAAATGAACAAAATATGGTTTTGTTAGAACAAGAGTTTGTATCGGAAATTTTTTTCTTCGTGTTCAGTAAATATAGTATTCAGTAAAATGCATTTTTTATGAAAAAGTTTTTCTCTTGCAGCCAATTAATTACATATCTCTACAAAACTCTGGTCATTTAAAAAAAAATAAATATCCACTATACAGCAGTTTACGATAAAATGAATGTAATTAATAAATTAGCAGGTCATGAAAGTTTAGCTACTTTTCATCATAGCTACAGACAACAAACTTTCCAGTGAATATTGCATTAGCGTCAAAATGCCTATTTTTGTAATGTGCCCCATAACATGTGCCCCATATTGGAATCAAGTCGAAAATTGCAACACAAGTTTCTTACGGATCTACGCGTTTTTGGACCTCTAGAAAACGAAAAAACTATATTTAGCATGATGTGTGTGTGTGTGTGTGTGTGTGTGTGTGCGTGTGTGAGGGCGTACAATATATGTATCCACTCTAACTGAAAAACCAATTGACCAAATGTCACAAAAAGTTATAGGTATGTCACATGTGGGTTATCCTGGTGCTGATTAGATTTTGGTACAATTCGGGTTAAGAGAACCTGCTTTTTTGTGAAATAGCTCCCCAAAATCGTCAAAATCTAAAATAAAAGACTACGTATGCTCAAATGTATCAATTAAATGCCTGTTTTATACACAATTTTTAACAATATAAAGAATAAGACCAACCTCTTTACTCTATGATAAGCCATTCCCAAGATATTTTTGTTTCTTCGCCTTTTTACTACGAAACCTTGAAAAATGCGTGCAGTTACCAAATGAAAACAAAAATTAAATTAAAAGTGCTAATTCCGTGTAATTTCAAATAGATATGCGTGTTATTTTGTGCAATAAAACTTAATTATTGCACAAAATAACACGCATACTAATTTATAAAACTTAACTTTGTTAAATAAAACTTGATTTCTTTAATGAATTATTAAAGAAATCAAAAGAAAATGAATTTAAGTCTGTAAGGAAAGCCATGTGCTGTTCATATCAGATTTTTCAAGTTAAATTTCAAATTAAAATTTAGAGATATAGAGCTTTCCATTCATGTGTTAAATAATGTCCAAACACTAACCCTGTGTTATCAGACCTTTCAGACGACCACTGCATGAGGACTCCGGTCTTTAAAGATTCTGAGTTTTTGTTATGCATTTTGTAGAATTTATTACCGTGTCAAATTTTTAGTAAAAAGTTGTTGTAATAATGATGCTATCATGGAAGATCTTGTGTAGAATGTTCCTATCTTTGCATTTCTCCTTTAGGTCATTATCATGACGTTACCGTGTATTTCACAAGAAGTACTTTCTTTCTCTTTAAAGATTTATTTTGTGGAACACAAATAAAATAGATACATGACCGCCACACAGCATGGGCTCAGTCGAGCTGACACGTGACGAAGTGTGCAGAATGATTGGATATATCTCTGTTGAACGCGCATGCACAATGGAATAAACCTTTGAAATGACCTTGGAATTTTGTGTCCACTTGGCAAAATGTGGATTAATTGAATACGGTATTAACAAAGTATATCAGTTATCAAATTCCTCTCACATACAAATTCATACTTCTTTATGCTATGAGGATTGGCAACTTGGAACAATTTTTACTAATAAATGCATTAAAATCTAAAACTCTAGAAATTATCAACCTTCTATTAAAGCACAGGAAGTAATGGTAAAGTGTATTATACATGGTGTTAGTGAGGCAACTTCACGTGTAATTTATTATGAGAAACATGTATTACTAGAGGAGTTTAAACGCTTATGTAAGTTTGCACAAAGTAACGACTGAGGAATACTTATATGAACTTTTGTATCTTTAACCAATATTTAAACATTTCGATGTTTTAATCGAATATTTGGCTGCACTACATATAAGGGAATGTTTCACAAACTTCACTTTACTCTCTGTTGAAATCAAAATTTACACAAACCAAACATTTGATTTGTAAAATCTTCAACTTTTCCTATCATATCCTACAGTTCCTTATTCAAACTTGCCTACACAAAGCATTTTATGCAAATTGTTACGAATACGGATAAATGGGCATACGTCCACTCATTAAAAGGGCAGATAAAGAATTTTTCTAAAAGGATTTTTTTCAAATATTTTAAATGTCTTTAAAATATTTTAATGACTTTCAAATATTTTAATGGCTTTCAGAAAAATCTTTCAGACTTCATTATTTGTACAAAATGTTTAGATACATTTAGAACAGAATCGTAATTACCCAAAAATGTGACTGTAATGTCATAAAAAGATGTAAATATAATGTATGAACTGTAAAACAGGAATAGTGTGTTAAGTGTCCAATCGTTGTCATTGTGTACTATACTCAGCCAGTATACAATGCTATCGCCTGTTTCTATCTAGAAAAAATCTGATGTGGATAGCACATGACTTTCCTTATATAATGCAATGGATTTACTACTTTTATAGTTAAAAAAATGTTATTCTTATAGTAGATACTTAATTCTTTCCAAGATATTGAATTTTCTTCAATTAGTCATCATTTTTATTGATTTATCGTCATTTTCATCCATTTGGCGAGATTTTCGTTAATTTGGCAACATTAAAAAATCGCCAAGTTGGCGGCACTCCGCCAAATTTGTCGCCAAAATATCGCCAAGCGTTATAGACGGAGAAATATGTTATTCTTATAGCATATAAATGACTATTAACGTTCAAATACAAAAGTATTACTCAAAGTATCTTTTCTCGTGAATGGAACTAGTTAGATCCACGAGAATGATGTCACCACATTTATCGCATGATATTACATATGAAAAGTAAACATGTTTCATAACAGTTAATATTTTTTTTTAATTTATGGGATTTTTTTGATAAATTTATTTCAAAAATTTGCAATATCTCGAGAACGGTCCATGCTAGCGTTTTAAGTTTATGTCAATCGTTTTTTAAGGAAGCATTACATGAGAAATGCTTATTTGCGTAACTTTTTTAAAGGTTTTAATTTTTTGATGATTTTTTCAAAATTTCACTCAAAAATTTAGGGGGGTTCTAAACATTCGATTATGTTTTAAAACAGTAGGCTTCCAGTATGTACGTATTGTGATTTTTGTACCAAATTTCATTCGAATCACTCCATTCGTTCGTGAGATATCGTCTCCACAGACTCACTGACACACACACGCACATACACATACTTTCACACACACACACACACACACACACACACACACACACACACACACACATACACACACACACAGACATCATCTCAAAAATGTTCGATTCGTGATCAGGAATGCTTGAAACATGCTCTCCCGTCGAAAACTCGAATTCGAATTTTCGACCCCGTCACAATACTTTCCTTATACGTTATGTATATAAGGAAAGTAATAGGCATTTTTATATGCTGATATTTATTTCTACAACCCACCTGAACATCCACTTGAATGGAAATAGCAACAAACTGCTACCACAACAAATGCAAGGTTCTCTCTGGTCAACCAAGGCTTGAGGATACAGCATTGTGTACCAAAAAAAAGCTGTCCACCTAATACAGTCATACGATAATAGAATATATGAGATGGTAAAAAAAAAATCTGATGTGGGCAACACATGACTTTCCTTATAAAATGCAATGAATTTACTACTTTCACAGCTAAAAAAACCATTATTCTTATAGTAGATACTGATATTCTTTCCATGATATTGAATTTTCTTCAATTAGTCGTCATTTTCATTGATTTAGCTCCATTTTTATCAATTTGGCGAGATTTTTGTTAATTTGGCAACAATTTAAAATGTCGCCAAGTTGGCCATATTGCGCCAAATTCGTCGCCAAAATCTCGCCAAGCGTTATGGACGGAGAAATAAGTTATTTTTACAGCAGATAAATCACTATTGGCATTCAAATACAAAAGTATTACTCAAAGTATCTTTTTTCATGAATGGAACGAGCTATATTCACGAGAACGATGTCACCAAATATATCACATGGTATTACATATGAAAAGTGAACATATTTCTCAAAAGGAAATATTTTTATTTTTTATTTTATATAACTTTTTGATAATTTTTTTGAAAAATGTGCAATACCTCAAGAACGGTTCATGTTAACGTTCTAAAATTTATGCCAATCGTTTTCTAATGAAAAATTACATTAGAAATGTCTATTTGCGTAACTTTATTAGCGGTTTTGATTTTTCGACGATTTTTTCAAAATTTCATTCGAAAATTTAGGGGGGTTCTGAACATTCGACTGCACATAAAAACAATAAGCTTCTAGTGTTTACGGATTGTGATTTTTGTACCAAATTTCGTTCGAATCGGTCCATTCGTTCGTTAGTTATCGTCTCCACAGACTCACTGACACACACACACACACACACAGAGAGAGAGAGAGAGAGAGAGAGAGAGACAGATATCACTTCAAAAATGTTTGATTCGTGATCAGGGATGCTTAAAACGTGCTCTCCCGTCGAAAACTCGAATTCGAATTTTCGACCCCGCCACAATACTTTCCTTATACATTATGTATATATGGAAAGTAAAAAGATTAGATTTTGACCACTGATAAGAGAAAAGTTGCGGAATATACTTAAAGTGATATCTAAATATGTCCGGTGCCAGAAAGCTCTAAAATATGGGCGTGGTAGTGGTTCTCCACTAAGTGTGTAGTGAAATACGTTTCAAAGGCATGGGTGACGTATCTCAGATAAATATTATAGTGAGGATTAAGAAATTAGATAAATAACAAATTTAGTCACTAATTAGCATTACATATCACTCCCTAAGATGAATTACTGAAATCTAAATGCATAATAATTAAAATTTAATTCATTGCATTTTTAAGAGCATTGATTAAGATAGCCACAAATGAAATTCCTTGTATAGAAGATATGATAAGTGTGATGCACTGCATTCAGCAATAACAGGTATATGTACCACGCAATGACACCAATAATAATTACTGTTTCGTCCCTATAATTTAATTCAAGTATTTAAACATATAATTATACCCACTATATTTGCTATTACAGTAGCATCGAAATTATCTCCACTCCAAACCTTTTAATGAAATAAACAAGAAAGATCAATCATGCATAAAGCATTGATTATGAAACACTTTCCAACTTCAATGCAATTTTATACAAAAATCTCAAAAAATGCGATGCATTCCTCGGTAATATTTTTAAAATTATCACAATACTACATTAATTTATTATATTTGAAAACTTTATCGAAGAAACTGGACTTCATTCAAATGACGGCATTGAAATATAAATTGCCTGGTTTAAACATCTCTAAAATGCGATGCATTCTTCGGTAATATTTTTAAAATTATCATAACACTACAATAATTTGTTATATTTGAAAACTTCATCGAAAACAAATGAACTTTATTCAAATGACGTCATCGAAATATAGTTCGCCTCTATATAAAAACAGCATTTCATTCATAATCATTTTTCCAATCGTTTAATTCATCACAATACTATAATAATTTATTTTATTTAAAAATTTGAAAAATTGTTATCTACCATATTTATTTTAAAATGCGAAACCTTTCTCAAATATAAAATAATTAAACTCTTGGAAAGATATTTATTATATAATATATCTCTTTTTTCTTTCTGGAAGATATAACTAGAGTCAGAATTTAATTAAATTTGTTTTTCTCCCTATATTAAATAATTTTTATTTTAAAAACTACCTAACATATTTTACTGAAATTTTTTTTATATAATTTATGGGATAATTTGAATATTTTCGAAGCAGTTTGTGAATTTTAAATTCGCTTAAAAAATGTTTGAAACATTAGGTCCCATAGGATTCAATGTATTTCATTTTTTCAATCCGGGTTCAATAAAAAACTAATTGGGTTATATTATTCATTTATATTCCCATAGGTTCCACAGACCGTCTGAAAAACATACTAAAATTTCATTTTGGTAAAGTCATTTTTACGGCAGTTACCGCGCTAACGGACAGACAGACAGACAGACAGAATGAATGAATGAACAAAGTCATAAACACTTTCAACAATGTTGTAAAGTGTTAAAAAATGGTTTGATAATAAAAATTGATTACAAGGCGACCTAATAAAATTCAAATATTTAGGCACCATATTTCCAACAAATTGTTATGAAAGATATAAACTCGTGGAATCAGGATATCTGACAAGTGATCTACGATTCAATTATGAGATGAAACACGTAGATAAACATAAAAAGAAACGTTTCCAGTGGCAGAAACCGACATGCTATTACTTGCCTAATCCAATGCTTTGTTGTGTTTTTATCGAATAAAGAGAGATGGAACATGACAGATGATGCAGATTAATCAGATACAGAAACAGCAAAATATAATCATGGTGAATATAGAAGAAATAAATGATGACGGAACTTATTTGACATAGAACTACAACATCCTGGACAGGCTAATCACGAACGGTTTGCATTCAGATGCAAGCGCAAGATTATAAGTTTTATTTTGTCAAAATACATGCTGCATGATTTGAATGTTTAAGTTTATTAAAGTTTTTTCATTATTATGTGTCAAATAAAAATACGTAAGCTCTTTAGAAAATAATAAGTACAGGGCACTTATCGTCGAGCATATCAAATTTTAAAATCGTATATTCCGATAAATTGAAATGATAGAGTAATAGAATAATTTTTAGTTAGATCTCATTAATAAACCCTCAAATATATCTCAAAAATATTGTCTGCTACCTATACAAATGAAACTGAAAATCTGTCTATTTATTTGTATGTTTGTCTTATCATCAAGGAAGAACTGCTGCACCGAATTGAATGAACTTTTCGGGGTGGACTTGGAATAGCTCCATTTAGAATATAGTCCATGTTTCGAGTTTTTAAGACCAGGGGTTATCGAGATATTAATAAAAAACGCACTATTAAACCTTCCATTGAGATAGCATTATGCAAACGATATTTGTTCCGCAAAATTATTTGAAAGACTGAAAATTGATATAATGTTGCTAAGCGACAGAATTAAACCCAGTGAATTTGAAAAAAAAATATCACGTTGACAAGTGAACGGAATTAATCCCAATGAGTTATTACAGCAGTAAGTCTTTTCCGATTTAAATAACAAATATATATATTAATAAATTTTATCGGAATTGCAATTTTGATTGGATTCTTCTATCCATTACGACGAATTAAGGCGAATTATTAATCTATGAAAATATAAATAGTTCCTTCCATCCGTCTTCGTAACGCTTGGCGGGGGATTTTGCGGGATATCACAGACTTGGCGATTTCTTTAATGTTGTGAAATTGATGAAAGTGTTGCCAAATTGCTAAAAATGTCACCAAATTGATAAAAATGTCGACAAAATGATAAAAATGATGCCAAATTAATGAAATTCGATTTGTTCTAAATGGGGATAGTATTGTAATGATGTTTCGGTAGCTTTTGACTGTCAGTCTATTACTACTTGACAGCAAATTTGACGACTCTTTAGAACGTTGTTGAGACCCAGACCGTCCGACCTACCAGAAAGGTGTAAGGTAACTGTATGGACGGCCGGGAAGTGCCACCCAATTTAGACCGGAACCCAGTGGGGGAGGCATCCACAGGAACCGTACCCTCCTTCCCCTACCACCAACCTCTCGGAAGGACTTACGGACCCACATGTTTAACGTGATCGTACTCCGCATGAACACGGCGGCATTTGTGGTAGCGTGCAAATCTAGCGCGCAAACCACGGGGATACCGCACCCGAGATGGCCAACAGCACGCGGTGTTCCGAGGTGGTCAACTCTTTAGAACGTGGCTAAATTGCTCAAATATCGCCAATTTAACTAAAATATCGCAAAATCGATAAAACTGTTGTCAAATTGAAAAAAATAACATGAAATTAATTTTGTTTTGAGTGTTGACAGTATTGTAATGATGTTTCGTCAACGTATGTCACTTGGTCCAACTGCCCCATATTCCGACAAATTTGGTAACCTTTTAAAATGTCGTCGAATTAATGAAAATACGGTCAATTCGATAAAATGATACTAAATTAATGAAAATTCGTTCAAATTGATAAAATGATACTAAAATATAAAAATGACTCCTAATTGATGAAAATTAAATATTTTGCAAAATTAAGTTCAATTTCCTTGATAATCACTGTCGCTTTGTGGGAATTAAATGATACTTTTTGTAATTTTTTTTTATAAACGAGACCAGGATGTTTTTTCTTCAGATCTGCCTGTGAAGATAATTTTGTATAATAAGAATTGAAAATTTTATACATCTTTTTAGGATAATTAAATTAAATATTTTAATAAGATTTTTAGAATAACAATGTAATTTAAATAGGAATTTGCACATAATCGGGAAGTTTTAATTTCTTTTTATTACATATTCCATGCTAAGACTGCCATGCGGGTAGACTGCTAGTTTTTAATATGTTAGACGACAGATATTTTTTTTTCATCAATAAAAGAATATAGCGTTTCCTCAGAATAAAATACTTTTTATTTCAGAGCAATATTTCTCTCACCATTCTTATAAGAGGGTCATTGAAAAGTTCCCCATGAAATACCAATGTTCTTAAATACCTTAAAAATTCAGCATTGACGAGGTTAACAAATCTTTATCTAGATTTGCTAATGGAAGGCATACCTGTTCTCATCATCACCAATGGCTCGACAGACCATTGTGGGCTCTGGCTTTCCTCAGAAAATTCGTCCAATTTAACCCCTTAGAGAAATGTTTCTCCAATTTTTAATATTTAATACCTCAAAGTCATTATCCCTACAATAGATCTATCTCAACTTCGTTCTCCATGTCTTTTACCGATCGGTGTGGACATACAAAATTTTCTTTGTGATTCTTTTATCATACATTATCAGCAAATGTCTTTCACATTACATACTGTTGATTTTAATCTATTTAATAGAAGATTATTTGTATAGTTAAAAATTGGATCTTCTTCTCCAAATAAGATTTTCCCGATTTCCACCAACAATACTAAGCAATATATTTTATTAAAAGATGGAAAGAGCTTTTTCATCATACCCTGTGAGAGTCCAGGTGTCTGTTGCATAAATTAAGGTAGGTCTTATAAGTACCTTACATGATCTCGCTTTATCTGTAACAAATCCAGTTTTCTGAAAACGCTTTACTAACCTCATTATTGTTAATCTGTTAGAGGTTTAGAGCATGGACATTTCTTCTGGTTTGAAATGACTGAAAACCCCAGTAGGTCTTTTTCCTTTTAATCTTCAAACTTATCTGCAAACAGGACTCGGGATAGCTATATAACTCTATATCCACCCTTTGAACTGCTAATTTGGCTTAAGTTAATTTAGATCTGTGCCAGCACCCTAAACTGTCTACATCCTAATGTGTACCAAAATGCCACATTAGTCGTTTTAACCTAAAAACTGTAAAATAAAAATATTCTAAAATCCCTATGGTAAGTCTCCTAAATATACAGGCTGGTGCAACAGCGGCCATTTTGACTTCTAGTCAAAGCAATGGCTGTACATAGTGAAAAGGGGGAGGTTACTTTCTCATCCTTTTCTCGGGATTTCGAGGAAAACTAAACATTCTAGACTTAAATAGCTAAAATGCACATTATTCAAAGGATAAGTAAAAGTTAAGCAGCATATATAAACACAAATAACTCAATAATGCTGCGTACAGCTGTTTCGAGGATACTCTAGATCCCTTTCGTCAGTGCAAGAAAACCAACAAATCCGAAGTCCAAGAAATGAAATGGGCCCATTCCTCTTCCAACTTTTCTTTATTCTAAACGTAATTCTTGAACGATTAGTACAAGTTTTTGGCAGTAGAAGCACCCATGAGAAAGAATGGTGAAAGAATGATAGAGCGTTAAAACAATGTAATCTAGTTTAATGCCTACTGGGGAAATGTTCATGGCTAAATTCTTTATTTAATAGGAAATATTTCTATATACAACAGAACAAGGTGAATATTTTTATAGATAATTACAGAGGTTCGTTTCATTCTTGTATTCACCCTAAATTTTCTGTGTCAACATAATAATAAACCCAACTTAGCAAAACAAAACGAACATTTAAATTATATGATGAAATATTTTTAATGAACAATAAATCTATTATTTGTGAGCACTGTCAGTTTAAGAACAACAAATGGAATAAAACGCAGGGTCACCCAGGTGCTATAAAGGTGTACAGATTAAGTTCGAAATAATGAAATTTGCACCCTCTGGGAAATCTATCAGACTTGTCTAAAAATAAAACAGTTTTATGTTGAGAAAATTACGACACGTCAATTAAAAAGCAGTGCCAACAAGTTACAAAAAATCCGGACGAGATACCACCGAAAAAAGAAATAAGTCAATGAAATGATCATATTGAAGAAAACCGTCCTACATCTCGCTACACCAATCCAGCAGTAATAGGTAGTAAAGGATCATATCACGTTTTTCCCTTCCCCCTATGTATACCTTCTATCTTCGCTGTAATTATTTTAGACGACGGCATTTTTCAAAAATGTTAGTAAGACTCTAAAAGGCGCGGTATCAGATTAATCTAATACTGTGATGAAGAGCACCCATTTCGTCTTTAAAAACCTACCTTCAAAAATATATTTTTCTTTTTTATCCCCACTTAATTTCAGCAGGAAGTAAAAGCTGAAGATTTTACAGCTCAAGGACTGCAAAAATTGAATTCCTTGATTCTTGAGTTTACCTTCAGGTTGAATCGGACGGACATAGCCTGCACAGGATTCTCGTACGGAGAAGAATTTTTGCCAGTTATAGTAGAGTTCAAGTAAGATATCAGAATCAAGCAATTCCGTTCAGACGCAGATACATTTAAATTAATTTATTCTCAGTAAGTTAACATGAGAATAAATTATTGTACTGTACACCCTATATGAACGGGTAGTCAAGTTAGGATTTCTCAAATATAAGATATCATTCATTTCTTTTAGTAAACATTCACAATAAAATGAAGCATAATACTGTTTCTTCTGTAGCTATTGCTAATGCTAATAAAATTCTGTCAACCCTTAAAACTTGTGTTCAGTACAAATAACATCTAAATTTGCAAAACTTCGGCAATGAAATCAATAAATAAAATACACTTTGTGCAAAGATAAGGAAAATTTGAGCAACATATTTAAGCACAAATAGAAAAATAATGTCCCATACAGCTGTTTCGAGGATACGCTGGATACCTTTTGTCAGTACTAAAAAACCAACAAACACGAAGTCAAAAGACTAAATAGTTCTAAGGCGACTCCTTTTAGGGCACCTCAGGAAAAATCTTGACATCCTCACATTATAAATGACAGTTCAATATAGCAATTTGGGATAGCAACAGGATTTTAAAGCATTCCTTTAGCAATTGGATGCTGTCTTATGATTGGTTAAGCGGTAAGGCTCAGAAATCGTAATCGTTCAAAAACCTTGAAAATGGAAAATTAATAATTTAGTAGAGGCAAAGGTTACAGACATAGAAATCTAGAGGTGGAGAAAATTTGTGAAGCAGCAAAGCACACAAGAAGAAAAGACGGGTTCCTCGTGTAAAACAACATATTCTTACCTAAAAAAACAATATATTCTATACATAAGTTGCGGATTAAGATTCCATCTAAGAGAGCCAATCAGAAATCAAAATGAAGAACATGCCAGCAAATAGGAAACGAGAACTAACACACAAAATTGGAGTGCTCCAAAAGGGTTGTTGTCTTGTTGAGGCTTGTACATCTCTCTTGTGTTTTGGAATACTCAAATCTTCTGTGTTAGTTCTGGTTTCGGACTGATTAGATTGTTCTTCATTCCCCTTTCTGACTGTCTCTCTTTAGCGGGTTCTTAATCTATGACTATGATATATATGTACTCCCTTGTTTCGTCTATGAATGCCATTTTTTCTTTTTGACTTCGGGTTTGCTAGTTCTTTAATCCTGATAAACGGGATCCATGGTATCCTCAAAACAGCGGTATTTTGCAATATTTATCTATTTGGGTTTAAATACATTGTTTAAGTTTTTCTCGTCTATAGAATTCAATATGCATAAGCATCTTGGCATATGCTTATTGAACCTCATAGTCTCACAGTGGATATAATGCATGATAAATTTCTAATAGAAATATATTAATATTCTTAAATGCAGAATGGTAGAAATTAAAATTATAGATTCCATTACTTGAGTAGTTAATTACATTTGAATCCTTTTAAATCTCAGGATGATTTCAAGCGGAACAATTCTATAATGTTGATGGAATGCTATATGGAATCGCCATGGATTTTAAAAGGATGATTTTAATCTAGCGCCAAATAAATCATTTGTAAAAGTGAAATTTATCATAGTATTTGTAGCACAATGCTTATCGAAGGTTTAATCATTTATCGTTTCACTCAAATAAGTAATAAGCTATTGAGCAAGGAATTAGAAATTGAAAATATCAGCTTAAATCAGAGATACTTCAAACATCAGAATGAAATGAAATATTGCGCACTTGAATCGTATGCACTTGGATAATATTCACTTTAATACCAGCTTCAATCAGGAGAGATTAAACCGATATCAATTATCAGATTCGTGTCAAATTTCGCATTCACAAATTTGCGAGGAAGCGATAGCTACGCTGTAGAAAATATGCGCTTTGTAGAAGGAAAAATTTCAGCTGCCACGGTGAATAAATATGTTTTCTTGTGAAATAAACAATTTATGCTGCCACAGATGACTCCCTGTTCTCGATTTGTGTAGATTGAATTATTTTGTGGCTCTACTGTTATATGCACACGATAACAACTTTGACCTAGGGGCAGTTACTACAGGCTAAGTATCAGCATGAAAATCCAGGGTTCATAATACGTAGCCGGTATTCGAACCTAGTACCTATCGAGCTGAAATTTTCGATCAGCTTTACTTGTAATTGTCAATTAATTTGTATAATAAGTTTTATTTTCCCTACATTAGGTGGTAATGTATAAGGAACGTATTGGAATCATATCGAAAATCGTAACTCGAGTTTTCGGCAAATCTACACGTTTCGAGCACTCTAGAACTAAAAAAAACCCACTGTAGCTTGACGTCTGTGTCTGTCTGTCCGTGCAATTTATGTATCAACTGTTGCTGGAATTTTGACAAATTTGGGAGAAAGCGATAGCTACGTTGTAGAAAATATGCGCTTTGTAGAATAAAGAATTTCAGCTGCCACGGTGGATAAATATGCTTTCTTGTGAAGTAAACAATTTATGCTGCCACAGATGACTCCCTGTTCTCGATTTGTGTAGATTGAATTATTTTGTGGCTCTACTGTTATATGCACACGATAACAACTTTGACCTAGGGACAACTTTGACGTCTGTATCAGTCTGTCCGTGCAATGTATGTATCAACTGTTGCTGGAATGTTAACAAATTTGGGAGAAAGCGATAGCTACGTTGTAGAAAATATGCGCTTTGTAGAATAAAGAATTTCAGCTGCCACGGTGGATAAATATGATTTCTTGTGAAGTAAACAATTTGTGCTGCCACAGATGACTCCCTGTTCTCGATTTGTGTAGATTGAATAATTTTGTGGCTCTACTGTTATATGCACACGATAACAACTTTGACCTAGTGACAACTTTGACGTCTGTGTCTGTCTGTCCGTGCAATGTATGTATCAACTGTTGCTGGAAACTAATTTACCAAGTTTCACAAAATTTGGCAGATAAATTTAAAAAATAATGTATTAACGGGGAAGGGCTATATGGAAATCTGAGACCTGTTAGGTAATTTTAAGTCTGTGAACTAAGAACTCAGACGAGGACGCCACGATTGACAGTTTTGCTCGGAGAAATTTACGACCCATAAGCCCATGACATCATCAGCTGGAAAACATCCCGATGGCGACATTGGGCGTAAACAATGCTTCCGGAAAAGACTGGCACAAGCTCCATAGGATCCAATCAAGATGCACCCCAAGATCACTCAAAGGCTAGGCCAATGAGAGTTAGAGAAAAGCAAGGCTAATAAAAGTCGAAGCAAGCATGTTTCCCCAGAGCATTGAAGAGATGTCATTGCCAAAATGTGAGATAATATCAATGAAAAAAGACGAAGTAAGAGACTCATATCAACTTACGATTTGTACTGTATCCCCACTACAAGACAGGTGAATCGACGCAATGTAACTGTACAGAAGATATGTGCCAACCATTTATTTGTAAATGGTGGAGTGTAATTCCTCGCAATGTTTCGATCAGAGTTAAGTCTAACATTCGAATCTCTTGGATCCCTTCTATAACGTGTATCTTTCGGCATTCTAGCTCATCTGCTTAAAATTAGTTGCCGAGTAATAACTAGCACAAAATACCCGACGTTATTTAGAATTTAAGACACAAAGCTCTGATTAAATTACACGGTAACATATAGCAAACTCTTGAAAACCAAACAATGCTTTAACGATACGTCAGATTAGAACGAAATAAAAAAACAGTCCCGTGCACAGATGTAATATGCACTAAATAAGTGCTTAAATACTCCTTCACTTGCTATGCTAAAATACTCCTTCCCTTGTTATGTTAACGCACATATGTCAACAATATGCATGTTGTACCTTCGTAATAGGCTTTGACACGAGGGCGCACTTCCATTTGACTATATGCCTTTGCCTTCACAAGATACATCGGCCGATGCACGGGAGTAATACATCCTAGATAAGCGCCCGGGCCACATGTAATTTGGTTACACGGTTTTTTCGCTAACTCAAGCTAAGAAGTATCACAGAAGGTCCCTCCCGAGGAGAGGTACCTTCTGTGAGTCTGTATAATAGACGCAAGTTATATACAGGGTGATTATAATTAAAGTTCCCGGTTTGAAAATGGTCTCAAATAAAAAGCACTGGTCAGAATGATTTGAAATTTTGCGTGAACACTCGTGGAGCAATGGAATTTTGTTTGGTGAAGAAAAAAACAGTAGTTCAAAAAGTCGCCGCTAGGAGAATAATCGAAGGTCGCCGCTAGGAGAAAGTCGCCGCTAGGAGAATAAAACTTTACTACACTAGAATGCAATACAAAAGTAATAAACGTTCCCTTACTCATTGGCTACTGATGTAATAAATGTTCAATATGCTGTCCTTCGCATTCTGAAACAAGCTGAAAGCCCAAAATAGCGTGTTCAATAACAGATTTGAGTGTTTCTGTAGAGATGTTGTGGATGTGATGCATGATGCTAGCTTTAAGTTCCGCTAAATTGGTAATGTGTCCATTAAACATCACATTCTTCAGATGCCCCTAAAGCCAAAAATCACATGGATTGAGGTCAGGGGAATGTGCTGGCTATCTTACAGGAAAATGGCGGCTGATGATTCTGTCATCTCCAAAATTACTGCGAAGTAGCCGCTTCACTGATTTTGTGATATGTGATGGAGCCCAATCCTTCATGAAAATAGTGTTATCGATACACTGTCGCTTTTGCAGTGTAGGTATAACGTGACTTTGCAAAAGACGTTTATATCGATGGCCATTAACAGAACAAGTGACGGGACCATGAGGACCAACTTCCTCAAAAAAGAAAGGCCCGATAATAAACGCTGCTGTAAATCCGCACCACACAGTGACTTTGGGGGAATGAAGAGGCACCTGGCGTAGTTCCGGAGGTCTTTCGGTTGTCCAGATTCTGCAATTTTACGTATTAACAGTTCCGTGGATATGGAAGTGTGCTTTGTCAGTCCACAAACCGTTCCAGGGCCATTCATCGTCCACTTGTATGCGAGCCAGAAATTGAAGTGCGAACATTTCACGTGCAATATTATTCCCAGGTTGCAACTGTTGGACATGGGTCAGTTTGTAAGAATAACATTTCAAAATGTGTTTCAAAATTTTTTACACCGTACTGGAGGATACGTCTAATGATCGGGCAATTCCACCTGCACTCGTAGATGCATTAGCGTTACGCTCTTCTTCTAACGCTGTAACTACATCTTCCACTATCTCCCCATCGACTGATTTCCGTCCTCTGCCAGGTTTGATGTCCAAAGAGCCAATCTCTTCAAATTTTAAAATCACAGAGACCAGAGGACCTGAGGACCTAGTGTAGTAAAGCGCCACACAGAGGACCATATTTTAACTTTTTCAACTTTCTGAACTTTCTAAGAGCTACTAAACAAGAGCTGTTATTCTCATAAAACAATTTGACAAGAAGAGCACGATCTTTTAATGATACAGTCATTGTGACATAACAATAGAGATTTTTCAAGAAGTTATGAGAAACAAGTTTCGTTCATCCTTTTTTATAGCAAACGTTTATTGCAACGTCACTATCTTATGCAAATTTGCAGAAGCATTTGAAGAGCAATTATGCAAAACAAATTAAATCCAGTTTTGTGTAAAAATATACGGCTTACATTTGCTTAGAATTTAACATTGTTTCAATGGATGATTTTTTTATCATTACCTGCATGTGTATGATGATGAACGATCGACTTTTAATTCAGTATTCCAAGGACAGCATATTGAACATTTATTACGTCATTAGCCAATGAGTAAGTCAACGTCTATTACTTTTGTATTGCATTCTAGTTTAGTAAAGCGCCAATTATTCTCCTAGCGGCGACTTTTTGAACTACTGTTTTTTTCTTCACCAAACAAAATTCCATTACTCCATGAGAGTTCACGCAAAATTTCAAATCATTCTGACCAGTGCTTTTTATTTGAGACCATTTTCAAACCGGAAACTTTAATTATAATCACCCTGTACTATAATAGACGCAGGTTATATATAATAGACGTAGGTTGGCGCTTGGCCTCACTGCTTTGGAAATCTTGACTTTTCTGTCAATTCCATTTTCTATTTACTGTCCCTTGCCCTCTCCCCTTGAGAGGACCAGTTTGATTTTGTCCATTTATGTTTCTAGTCTTTTAATAGTTTTAATTTTTGATATTTCATGGGTATTTTTAAAGATCTTGTTTTTCTTATTATTTAATGGCATCTTCTATATTTGCACTAATCTCACAATTCCATGTATTTAATATATTGTTTTTGTTATTTGTTTTTAAAATTATTTTGAATGGTATGTATATAACAATCTCTGTATCATACTATGTATGTTTTTAATTATTAATGTTTCTATAAATTATGTTTCAGAGGCTTTAAATATTGAGCATTTTAGATATGTTGCTTTAATATAGACTACAGTACTAATGAGGAGAGGTATGTTTTTGATAATAAGTACCAATTGTTCAGTGCAAGAATAATACACTGTAATTTCCCGTTTTAATAGTATTTTATGTAGTTGAAAATAATGATAATTTAATAGTGTTTTAATGCTTGTAATGTATATATTAGTATTTATATAAGCATCAATTGATATGTATTTTATACTTTTGTACATATGTCAGTATATATATGAACATGATTTGACATGTGTTTTATATTTCTGAATCTCCCTACGGTCTGAATTATGCAATTTGTAAATATTTATATTAATTTATAGTGTATAATTTGTAAGTTATAGTGTGCATAGGGATAAAAAGTTTGAGAATAGTGTTCTTATTAAGTTATATTTTGTTACAAATGTTTGAGGTTAAAAATACCACTTTTATTTACTATTTTTAACACTTTACAACAAAGTTGAAAAGTGTTTATGACTTTGTTCATTCTGTCTGTCTGTCTGTCTGTCTGTCTGTCTGTCCGTTAGCACGATAACTGCCGTAAAAATGGCTTAATGAAAATGAAATTTTAGTATGTTGTTCAGACGGTCTATAGGACCTATGGGAATATAAATGAATAATATCACCCAATTAGTTTTGGATTGAACCCGGGTTGAAAAAATGGAATACATTGAACCCTATGGGACCTAATTTTTCAAGCATTTTTTAAGCGGATTTAAAATTCACAAATTGCTTCGAAAGTTTTAGGCAGTATTCAAATTGTTCCATAAAATATATAAAAAAAAATCAGCGAAATATATTCAGTAGTTTTTTAAATAAAAATTAAAATAATAATAACACCTTTTATATGAAGCGATCACGTGTCCATGATATGAAACGATCACATGACCCACTTCAAAATGATATATGGCATCCATCTTGTGTCAAAATCGTGATTTTTAAAGTTCTTTTTAATTCATATTGAGTGTTGTATCCATCCTAAAACTACTTTATTTCTGCCTAAATTCTGTGCATCTACATAATGAAACAACGCAATGACAATTTATTTCAGTTTAAATGCTCATCCAAATATGATTATTTCTACTATTAAGCCTATTTTTCACCTATGTAAAATGTAAACAGCAAAATATGTAGAATGAGTTGTATTAGAATCGCTGTAATTCTTTAACACAAAATCATTTAGTCCATGGAGTCTGCTTAGCTGATATGCATGAAGTATTCATTGATTGTAGAAAGAGAAGGACGATATTTTTCGATGAAGTTTTAAGCATAGAGTTAACTTATTTGTAGCTCCATGGTCTTAATTTTTAAATAAAATAAATTATTATAGTATTCTGATGAATGACATGAATGGGGGAATTATTTATGAATGAAATATTGCTTTTATAGAGAGAGCCAGGCGTGTTATTTTTCTATGACGTCATTTGAATCAATTTCAGTTGTTTTCGATGAAGTTTTCAAATATAATAAATTATCGTAGTATTATGATAATTCTAAAATTATTACCGAGGAATGTATCAAATTTTAGAGATGTTTAAACCAGGTAATTTATACTTTAATGCCGTCATTTGAATGAAGTTAATTTTTTTCGATGAGGGTTTAAGATTTCAAATATAATAAATTAATGTAGTATTGTGATAAGTTTTAAAATATTACCGAGGAATGTATTGCATTTTAGACATGTTTAAATAAAATTGCATTGAAGTTGGAAAGTGTTTCATAATCAATGCTTTAAGCATGATTGATCTTTCTTGTTATTTTTCACCTAGATGTGATTCGTTGTTTTTACTTAATTCCTACACGGTAGTTCTAAGATGACTTACAGTAATTTTTACAATGCTGTTTTTCAAAGAAAAATAAATATTCTGGAAGTGATGGTTTGTCGGCGCTCTATGGTGGCGTGGGTTGCCTGGCTGTTATCGGTGCGGGTGTGGCTCTGACCTGCTGGGCTGGCGCCTCACCAGAGTTGGCGGAGCTTTTCCGAGCTTGACTGGGCGTAGTTTTGTTGTAACCTTGGGGCTCCTGGAGGTGCGTCTGAGCTGTATGGCGGGGTCGGCGACTGTTTCTGTTCGGTGGGGTGGGGGTAGCCTACTGTTTCACTTTGGTGCTTGGGCAGTCGCACTTTTTCCCAGCCGCACATTTAAAAGGTTTAGTCAGTATCGGCGAGCCGTGCGGTCTGGGTCAGATACGTAAGCTGAGAAGTAGAGGGTGGGACAGCCCAGTGGTAGGACGCGGGGATTGCACTCGGGATGACCCGAGTTCGATTCTCGGCTCATTCCGAACTGTCCTCGAGTTCGTTAATATGTATATCCTCGGGTGCGTTAAATATGTAGGTCCGTAAGTTCTTCCGAAAGGTTGGCAGTAGGGAAAGGATGGTACGGATCCCGTGGATATCGCTTCCAGTGGGTGCCGGTCTAAATTGGGTAGCACTTCCTGGCCGTCCAAACCGATATCTTCCTCTTTCGGGTACATCAGACCGTCTAAGACGAAGAAGACAAAAAAGCTACGAAGCTAAGTCTTTGAAGCTAAGATTTAACATATAAAAGCTAGGATATGATCAAATTGGTAAAATGCCGAATGATGACCCAAGAAGAGGATAATTGGATCTTTTTGTGTTATTAATTGAAACAATTAAAATGCAAATACAAATGTAAAAAATAGTATAATATTGAAACTTAATATTGAACTTTTTTTAATTTTTACTTTACGTCAATGATTATTCATATCCGATCCAATAACGAAACTTTTCAAATATGAAACAGATATAGGGAATAAAATTACTTTCCACAACATTATGAAGAAATTTCTATGTTTTGAAATTTTCTGGTTAGTTACATCACTCGAGTCATCAGTGTACCAAATTGCGAGTTTCTATTCCTTCTAGAAAAACTAACTTCTTAAACATTTCGCGGACGTAAATAGATACAAATTTTCTCTTTTATACATAGATTTTAAAAGTTATATATATATATATATATATATATATATATATATATATATATATATATATATATATATACAAGGTGTCCCAAAAACATTGACAACCTCAGCTTTGCATTTATTCATTAAATATTAATCTTAGACATATATAATAAATTACAAAGTAGCATAAAAAAGGTACAGAATTTTATAAAATCGATTAAAATTTTCAAGGGAATTACATTTTAAGAAATACAAAATTTAAATTTTTATACGGCCCCCGTGCAAAAACATTTCCAATGAGTAAAATGTGCCCCATACACTAATAAGGTGATGTGCAAAATTTCAGCATTTTATCATAAGAAGTCCCAGAGATATGAAAAAACAAGTATGCTAACTTAAACCACTTTCGATGCATCGACATGGGTTTTCAGAGGGGGAAAAACATGTCGGCAGATCGCGTTTCAGAGGTCATACACAAATTAACAATGATTGCATAAATAAATAATAATTTTGGCTTTTTGTAGGTACAAAAGTATGTACACTGTGTAGGAATAATAACTTTATACAAAGATTACAAAGCTTGTTCAAAATGTGTTCCATTCATGCCATAGATCCATTAAAGATAAGAGGCAGATATTATTTGCCTATGGTGCATTTCTGCGTTGCGTCATTTGCACTCTTGCTGTAAACATTTACATTTTAATTTGCGATTAATCCCTCACCAACTTTGTTTAAACATATCTCTGGGACTTTTTATGATAAAATGCTGAAATTTTGTACATCACCTTATTAGTGCATGTAGTATATTTTACTCATTGGAAATGTGTTTTTACGGGGGCCGTATAAAAATTTAAATTTAGTATTTCTTACAAATTAATTCTCATGAAAATTTTTATCGATTTCATAAAATTCTACACCTTTTTTTACGCAACTTTGTAATTTATTATATGTGTCTAAGATCAATATTTAAGGAATAAAAGCCGAGGTCAATGTTTTTGGGACACCCTGTATATATATATATAGAGAGAGAGAGGGAGAGAGAGAGGGGGAGAGAGAGAAGGGGGAGGGAGAGGGAGAGAGAGAGAAGGAGAGGAGCCTATTTCAATTTACGATATCAAGGGGTCCAGAATGTTTTTGAATTACTAAGAGAGCGTGAAGCTTGAAAGTTTGGGGACCATTGATATAACACATTCATTTAAACTACACTTACACATACTGTATTAAAGATATTTCCGACAAAGCAGTAGATTTCATTGTTTGGAATATCAGTTGCATTTGTGCAATGACTTGCTCACGATTATTGCAGAATTCCTATTCTGCTACAAGCGCGGTGCTTTTAGGGAAGCCTTGTAAAATTCCCTCTTGTTCACTGCTGCTGTAAACATTCATCGCTATTGTCCTTTAATTGCTCCTTTAATGAGTTTGGAAAGTGTTGAACTAGTATATTTTTAAATTCTGAAGTTTTGGAAGTCAGCGGTATATGTTGATTTTGTGAAGTCATATTCATCAAAAGACAATTTGTTGTAAATGCCTTATTGTATGGTTTCTATATTACGAATAGTTCCAGACATATTTATAATTATTGTGATAACTGAAGTCCGGTTTCTCATTTGTGAATTTTGAGTGACTGTAAGACAATTTATGAAAATATCGTGAATCGAAGTGACTGTCCGTGATTTAAGAATTGAAGATTTTTAAGAGTTGATGATGATTAAGAGTTGATGATGATTAAGAGTTGATGATGATTAAGAGTTGGTGAAGTTTTAAAATAACAGTCACTATAGACACCAAGACGAAGTGCTGCGGCTCCGAATCTGACCCTCGCCAAGATAATTCCCGCTAAGGAGCCTGAAACCTATGTGGCATCCACTACAGGCACTCCTTTTGCTCTCATGAGAAATTCGTGCTTGCTAAGAATCAGTTTATTGTAAATGACCACTTTGTCATCACACTCACCTCCAAGTTAAATGTAAACTGAATGAATACGAATTGTAAATTAATTTATTAAATATGTTAGTGAAAAATGTATGTAAAAAGTGGCTGAAAAGCATCTTTAACAACAAATTTTGTTGTTAAAGATAATTTTCAGCCTCATTTTGAAAAAACTTTCCATTTGATGCGTTGTAATAACCCTCGTGATATTCTTGTTTTTGAATCCCTTTTTATTAACACTTTACAACAAAGTTGAAAAGTGTTTATGACTTTGTTCATTCTGTCTGTCTGTCCGTGAGCACGATAACTGCCGTAAAAGTTACTTAATCGAAATGAAATTTTAGTATGTTGTTCAGACGGTCTGTAGGATCTACGGGAATATAAATGAATAATATCACCCAAATAGTTTTGGATTGAACCCGGGTTGAAAAAATGAAATACATTGAGTCCTATGGAACCTATTTTTTCAAACATTTTTTAAGCGGATTTAAAATTCACAAATTGCTTCGAAAATTTTAGGTAATATACAAATTGTTCCATAAAATATATAAAAAAATCAGCGAAATATAATCAGTAGTTTTTTAAATAAAAATTAAAATAATAATTACACCTCTTATATGAAGCGATCACGTGACCATGATATGAAAAAATCACGTGACCCTCATCAAAATGATATATGGCATCCATCTTGTCTCAAAATCGTGATTTTTAAAATTCTTTTTAATTCATATTCAGTGTTGTATCCGTCCAAAAACCACTTTATTTTTCCTTAAATTCTGTGCATCTACTTACTGAAACAACACAATTACAATAAATTTGAGTTTAAATGTTCACCCAAATTTGATTATTTCTACAAACAGTGAAACCTATTTTTCACTTATGTAAAATATAAACAGCAAAATATGTAGAATGAGTTGTAGTAGAATTGCTGTATTTCTTTAACACAAAATTATTTAGCCCATGGAGTCTGCATAGCTGATATGATTGAAATATTCATTGATTTACAAAGAGAAGGACGATTTTTTCCCACGAAGTTTTAAGCATAGAGTTTAATTACTTGCGTAGCTCCATGGTCCTAATTTTTATATAAAATGAATTATTTAGTATTGTGATGAATGAAATGAATGGGAAATTGTTATGAATGAAATGCTGCTTTTATAGAGAGAGCCAGGCGTGTTATTTTTTCTGTGACGTCATTTGAATGAATTTCAGTTGTTTTCAATGAAGTTTTCAGATATAATAAATTATCATAGTATTATGATTATTCTAAAATTATTACCGAGGAATGTATCGCATTTTAGAGATGTTTAAACCAGATAATTTATATTTCAATGCCGTCATTTGAATGAAGTTCATTTTTTTCGATGAAGGTTTAAGTTTTCAAAGATAATTAATTAATGTAGTATTGTGATAAGTTTTAAAATATTACCGAGGAATGTATTGCATTTTAGACATGCTTAAATAAAATTGCATTGAAGTTGGAAAGTGTTTCATAATCAATGCTTTAAGCATGATTGATCTTTCTTGTTTATATCTACCGCGAGTCCGTTTGTAATTTTGACCCTGTTATGAATGTGAGTTAGACTTGGCGACTCATTCTCGACTCCATGCAATTCAAGTCCCTGCAAAGTTGTCTTTGACGTCTACATCTTTGGAATTATGCTTGGTTGCCCCCCACCCACCCCTTTTTTTGATTTCTGTAATTAAATTGTAATTTAATATGCTGTTCTTTTGTTTTTGGATTTTTTGTTTTATAGTTTTCGGTTTCTCCTTGCCTAAACGTAGATTTTTTCGTAAATTGTATTTATGCAAATTTTGTCGCTATATCTGGTCTATATATGAACTATTCAAATTTTATTTCCATGTAGCCACTGATGAGGAACGTACTTATGCTCGAAAGTTCTCTGGCCCTTTTTAAAAAAAAATTTTTGTACGTCTTATAGAAAGTAAAATAAAAATCCTCTGTTGTGGATGTATGCTTAATTTTTGCTAAATGACACATATTTTCGAACCTAGCGGGAACCATTGTTGTGACATTAAGTGTTTGTCAAACAAATTTACAAAATAATCTCACGTGGGTCGCACATGACTTTCGCTATAAAAAGCAATGAATTCAAATAAATAATAAATAAATAAACTTTATTTTGCCATACAATAGGAACAATTTCATCTTATAAGTGTATGTATAACAATGGTTTAAATTTGCTTCTTTCATAGCTTAATAAGGATGTACAAGATCTCTGGCACTGTGCTTTTAGTGTTGAATTGTACATTAATGCTAGACGCTTCCCTGAGTTACAACAAACAAAACTATTTCGAAGTACCAAATAAACTTTTATTTTCACAAATCTAACTTGCCAATTAGAAATATAACTACCATTCACTAAACAATATAGTTCATGTATGAAATGATTATAAAAATTATAAACTAATATTTTATGAAAAAACAAATGATGGTGTGTGCTCCGATGATTGTATTGTAATGTGTTCCATATGACAATATTGTACACTGGCTTCCAAAAGTTAAGCACCTGTGGTAAAATCAACAGAAATGGAAAAGTAAAAGCTTTGATTAACTCAAAATTGTAGATGAAGGTAGCAAATGTATTTATGCATTAAAGTAAACAAGAATTATATACAAAGATGGAAAAAATATATACTTTTCCTATGTTATATGATTACGTTGCATTTGGGTCATTAACAAAATGATGTTTAAATGCAAACAAACCAAACAAAACTTACATTAATGTGGTATATGACCTCCACGGACTTTTACACAAACTTTACAACGATTTTGCATGCTTTCATTGAGGTGATCAACCATCACAGATGCGAGTAAAAGCAATTCCTCCAATAGGGCAGTTTCCAACTCTCTGAGACTGGCTGGAGGAGGTAAACGTGCAGAGACAGCACGCCTGAGGGCATCCCAAAGATTTTTAATAGTATTAAGGTCAGAGGAATGCGGCGGTCACTCCATTCGAGAAATGCCCTCACTTTACAGGTATTCGACAACGATGTTAGCTCGATGGGGACGGGCATTATCGTATATAAGGAGTAAATCAGGATCAACTTCTGTAGCATAGAGTCTTGCAATGGGGTCTAGTACTTCATCCCGATACCGCACGGTCGTCGCAGAACCGCTTTGTGCAGCTCTGTGCGGTATCCCATTGAAATTCCAACTCACACCATGACGCAACGCTGCCACCTCTGAATGCGTGATGTTCGGTGATGTTCTTGGCCTGATTGCGTATGCCTCGTTATCTCCAGGCCCTTACACGTTTATCATCTGATTCCAGAGCAAACCTGGAGTCGTCCGTGAACAGGACCTTGCACCAATCTGAGACAATCCAATTCACATGTTGACGACACTAATTTAATCTTGCCCCTCCAGCTTGAAAGGTTAATGGAACACAAGAACGTGGTACTCGGGCGTACAGTCCCTTCACGTGGAGTCTTCGGCGCACAGTACTGGCAGATATTGTCTTACCAAGTGCCACTGCAATCCAGGATGTAACAGTTGTGGAGGTCGCTCGTCGATTCCGCTTGGCTACTATAGCAATATACCGATCATCAGAGGGGATGGTAACCCTTGGACGACTAGGCACAGGTTTCCGGATAACTGTTTGACTTGTTTGGAATTGTTTCCATTATCGAGAATTTGCCGAATGATCAACGTCAAAGAAAATAGCGACATCTTTAATTGACCATCTTGCTTCAATGCGTCCGACAGAACGCCAGCGCTCACTATCTGTCATTCGTCTTCTTTCAGCTATAGAAATATGAATATCATCAAAAATAATCCTACAAAAGTTATAAACACTTCGTATCAGCATTTAAATGCACCTCCTCAAACCCTTCAGAATGCTGGCGTCTTCAACGACTGCCTCATTAGCATATATCCGGACAGTCAATCGTGATCGGCTGTAACATACGATATTTGCATACTACCATCTACATCTGCAGCAATTTTCACCTACTCAAATTTAAATACGCTTTCGAAAAATGAAAATTTGCATTGTGTGCTTAACTTTTGGAAGTCAGTGTATTTAATATTTTGTTGTTTAATTTGAAAAAATGCGGATCTTGTTACTATAACTGTGGTGCACATTTAAACACATTGCATTTATAATTAGGATATTAACCGCAATTAACGTAGTCGTGAATCGAACATTCGTACATTTTTATCATGGTCGCAATAACCAACCCTTACCTATTTGAACAAGTTCCTAAACATAATCATTAATTAAAACTACACATTAAAATCCACATTTTTAACTTTTAAAATAAATATTTAACCACACATATTATTGTTATGATTAAAATTACATTAATTATAATAACGCTTAAGGAGGAAAAAATGCACGTGTGAGACCAGGTCTTAAAATATTATTCCAAAATCAACGATTTACCTAATATATACGTAGACTGGCAAATACCTCTGTTTGTCGGTCTGTTTCTCAACATGCTTGGAATATTTGTCGCTTCTTTTTCTAACATTTGGAGTCAGCTTTCTCTTTCCTAACACATTCTCAATACTCAAAATAACTCCTCACAATAACAAGCATCTAATCATCACTAACTGGGCATATAAAAAACTGGACATAAATCCCGTCATACCGATTCATTCTTATACGACTCCCTATCGAAAAATAATTACTATATCACCTCCTAAAAGATGCAATTATTTTACGATACCCTAGGCCCATAACAAAACGTACCAGTTCATCAATCCATAAAACTCACCCTTGTTCTGAATCAAGTATATTAATTTTCTAAAGCGACAAGAATTGTCAAATAAATTCATTTTTTAAGATATTGAACACAAATCTATTTAGCGTCATTTTTGTTCGTTTAGTGTTATCTCGGCCAATTTGGCGATGTTTAGTCAAATTGTCGCCACATTTATCGCCAAGCAAACAGACTAACAAAACAGAAATGACTTTTGATGAATTTCTGATTGTCAAAAAACATAACTATTACAAAAAATATCTTCTCTTGTGAATGAAAAGAGCTAGATCTACCAGAATCATGTTATTAAATTTGTGGTCTATTATTTTATTTGGAGAGATCACATTTTACAATGGTTAACACTTCTTTAATTTTTTGTAATTTTTTTAATTTATTCGAAAAACGTATTCAAAGTTCGTCCAAATACGTAGGTCTGGCTACGTCAGGTCTTGCTGAAACCCTTAAAAAAGGGAAAAAGAAAAACCTCGTCCAAGGTCGAAAAATTTGAATCCAAAAATCTGCTATCAAGTATTTGAGAACTTATCAGAAGCTTCAGTGCAAATTTAATTAACATTTAACAAATGATGTCTCTTTAATATGTTTTCTATTACTCGAATGCGAAGATATCACTGCATATTCATGCCTAAAATTATAATCATGTGAACCTTCAATTTTCCCATGCAAGAAATTAAAAATTGCATTATATAAGCATATTTTGATCTATTTTCAAAAAAATAAATTTGAATACATTGTCCTACGGGCTCAGCTCAAAGCCTGTTGAAAAAAAGTACTTTGATCTTTTTCATGGTATCAAGAAGGAAATTCTGGGAAAACATCTTCAATCGCAAAAAAATCTGCGTAAAATCACTCAAAATTACGTTTTAGCCTCAAATAAATAAAAAAATATTTCAAACGCTAAAAAATATCGCTTCAAGGTATGAAGGGTCCTGACCTAAACTAACACTTTACCAAATTTTGCAGCTGTGGGTGACTTAGATTTTGTACTATATAACCAACAAACGAATAACCATTTTGATTTCTTAATACTTTTGTTGATTACGAGCCTGCGAAAAATAAACCATGGTGATAGAGTTTCCATTTCAATTCATGTTTCAAACCTTCGATTTTCAACAGTGACTAATAAGCACAATAAACTGCAACGAAACTCAGAGATATAGTTTTCATCAAATAAATTGGCGAAAAAAATATCGTCTGCATAATGCTATCTCTATGGAAGGTTTAATTGTTTCCATTTCAATTCCTGTTTCGAACCTGCAATATTCAAAAGTGACTAATAAACGTAATAAACTCCAACGAAACTCAGAGATATAATTTTCTTCAAATACATTGGCGGAATAAATATTGTCTGCATAATGCTATCTCTATGGAAGATTTAATTGTTCGCTTTTAATTAATATCTCGACAACCCTTGATCTTAGAAACAAAAAATCTGATGTGGGCAACACATGACTTTCCTTATATAATGCAATGAATTTACTACGTTTACAATTTTAAAAAAATGTTATTCTTATAGTAGATACTTATATTCCTTCCAATTATATTGAATTTTCTTCAATTAGTCGTCATTTTCATTGATTTAGCGTCATTTTTGTCAATTTGGCGAGATTTTTGTTAATTTGGCAACAATTAAAAATGTCGCCAAGTTGGCGATATTTCGATAAATTCGTCACCAAAATCCCGCCAAACGTTATGGACGGCAAAAAAAGTAATTCTTAGAGCAGATAAATGACTATTGGCGTTCAAATACAAAAGTATTACTTAAAGTATCTTTTTTCATGAATGGAACGAGCTAGATCCACGAGAATGATGTCACCCAATTTATCGCATGGTATTACATATGAAAAGTGAACATGTTTCTCAATAGGAAATATTTTTTTTTTATTTTATATACCATTTTGCTAATTTTTTTGAGAAATGTGCAATATCTCGTGAACGGTTCATGTTAGCGTTCTAAAATTTATGTAAATCGTTTTCTAATGAAACATTACATATGAAATGTCCATTTGCGTAACTTTATTAGCGGTTTTGATTTTTTGACGATTTTTTTAAAATTTCATTCGAAAATTTAGGGGGGTTCTAAACATTCGATTGCGTATACAAACAATAGGCTTCCAGTGTTTACAGATTGTGATTTTTGTACCAAATTTCGTTCAAATCGGTCCATTCGTTCGTCAGTAATCGTCTCCACAGACTCACACACACACACATACTTTCACACACACACACACATACACACACACATACACACAAAGACATCACTTCAAAAATGTTTGATTCGTGATCAGAGATGCTTGAAACGTGCTCTCCCGTCGAAAACTCGAATTTTCGACCCCATCACAATACTCTCCTTATACATTATGTATATAAGGAATGTAAAAATATGGAATAAATTTTAAGTGGGGCTATTTCAAGGCTACCCACGAAATTTCATAAAATTCGGGTCAGCCGTTCTCCCGTGATGATGAGACAAACATACAGACAGACAAAAAGAAAGACAGATAGACAGACAGACAGACAGATTTTCAATTTTGTTTATATAGATTTTTCCGATTTAAATAATAAAGAAATATATATAAAATACATTTTATAGAAATTACATCTTTAACTGGATTATATCAATTATGGCCTACAGGTTTAAATATTATTGGGATTATTGATATTTTCTATTTAATACGTTATTTGTTTTATTTTGGCAAATATTGGAATAATAACAAAAATTGGCACGTATTAGCATATATTGAAATCAATCACGGCCCTCAAGTTTAAAGATTGGGGGGATAATTGAACTTTTATTACGTTATTTGTTTTATTTCGGCAATGATTTTTCAAACTCATATATTATAGTAAGGGTATACATTTTAATCTACAAGAATATAAATAGTACTGTTATATCTTCCCATACAATTTTATCACTTTCGTGTTGTCATACATTGATTCGATTTCATGTTTGTTGTAAATTTGTTTACAAACGGGACCAGTATGTTTTATTATTTAGAACTGCCTGTGAAGGTGATTTTGTGTAACGATAACAAAGATTCTTAAACTTCTTTTCAGCAACATTAAATTAAATATTTTAATAGAATGCTTTCAATGATATTGTCATGTAAAATACTATAGGAGTTTGAACATAATTGTGAATTTTAAGTTCTTTATATTATGCATTCCGTACGAAAAACGGGTATACTGCTAATATACAAAATAAAGAAAGTTAAAATTCTCAATTATGTGCAAATTCCTATAGTATCCAAAATGACATTGTTATTCACAACTTTATATAAAAATATTTAACTTAATTCTCCTAAAAAGAAGTATAAGAATCTTTGTTCTCGCTATCTAAAATTATCATCACCATTAGATCTTCAGAATAAAACATCCTGATCCCATTTGTAAATAGATTTACAAAAAATATGAAATCGGATCAATATATGCCAAAATGAGAAGGCTCTGAAATTGAATCAATATATGCTAAAATGAAAGCGCTAAAATGTGGTATTAAAAGATATACCCGTAACATTGTTAATGTTCTTCAACAATTGGCTAAACTCAATATATGAGTTTGAAAAATATTTACCAAAATAAAGCAAATGACTTAAAAAATTGAAAATATTAATAATACTCGTAACCTTTCAACCTGAATGATAAAAATGTAAGTCTGATAGCATGTATTGTTTTATATATTTTTTAATTATTCAAATCGGAAAAGATTTAATAAAAATCGTCTGCAGTATACACTCATTGGGTTTCATTCCGTTGCTTAGCAACATGATATCATTTTTTATCAGCTGTATAAACTCATTTGGTTTAATTCCGTTACTTAGCAACATATCATTTCTTTCTCTGCTGTATAAATCCATTGGGTTTAATTCCGTTGCTTAGCAACATGATATCATTTTCATTTCATATAAACTTGCGGCAAAATTGTCGTTTGCATAATACTATATGAGAAGTTCGTTTCTTATTACTATATCGACAGTCCCGGATCCTAGAAATTCAAAACATGGATATAATTTTATGTGGGACTATTTTACGACTATCCACAAAATTTCATGAAATTCCGTGCTGCCTTTCTTCTGCGATGATGAAACAAATACACAAATAAATAAACAGAGAAATTTTCAATTTTATTTATATAGATTACATGTCGTCCGGGATTGTCTATGAAATTCTAACAAAGCATTATATTCCATTGTCTAGAGCATCTCCTGAATTTATCCAAGGACATACTCGCGGTAGAATCCATGCAGACCTCTGTAATGTTCTAATTTTGCAACAAATTCAAATGGTTTCAGAGAATACTTGCCCTGCAGCAGAAAGCATTCGTGGGTTGTTATTGTTAAATGGTTATAATGGATTTCGGGAACACTAAACTCCCGTTGTTTATTTAGGAAGTCGGTGATGCGTTTTGTGTTTTCATAGAATTTGTAACTAGAATGAAATATTGCAATGTGCTTGTCCTTTATATCCCTCCTTATGATTTGTTATGGATTATTTTGCATTTGTTTATTGATTAGTTCTAAATATTATATGCTTTAAGAGTATTGAAAGTATATAAAAAAAATCTGACGTGGGCAACACATGACTTTCCTTATATAATGCAATGCAATTACAAATTTTACAGTAAAAAAATAGGTTTTTCTTATAGTAAATATTTATATTCTTTCCAAGATATTGGATTTTCGACAATTAGTCGTCATTTTCATTGATTTAGCGTCATTTTTATCCATTTGGCGAGATTTTCGTTAATTTGGTAACATTTTAAAAGTCGCCAAGTTAGCGACATTCCGCCCAATTCGTCACCAAAATCTCGCCAAGCTTTATGGACGGAGAAATACGTAATTCTTATAACAGATAAATGACTATTGGCGTTCAAATACAAAAGTATTACTCAAAGTATCTTTTCTCATGAATGGAACGAGCTAGATCCACGAGAATGATGTCACCCAATTTATCGCATAATATTTCATATGAAAAGTGAACATGTTTCTCAACAATTAATATATTTTTTTAATTTATGGGATTTTTTGATAAATGTATTTGAAAAATGTGCAATATCTCGAGAACGGTTTGTGTTAGCGTTCTAAAGTTTATGTCAATCGTTTTCTAAGGAAAAATTACATAAGAAATGTTTATTTGCGTAACTTTATTAAAGGTTTTGATTTTTTGATGATTTTTTCAAAATTTCACTCGAAAATTTAGGGAGGTTCTGAACATTCGATTACGTTTAAAAACAATAGACTTCCAGTATTCGCGGATTGTGATTTTTGTACCAAATTTCATTCGTATCGCTCCAGTCGTTCGTGAGATATCGTCTCCACAGACTCACTGGCACACACACACACACAGACATCACCTCAAAAATGATTGATTCGTGATCAGGGATGCTTGAAACGTGCTTTCCCGTCGAAAACTCGAATTCGAATCCGTCACAATACTTTCCTTATGCATTATGTATATAAGGAAAGTAACAATGACAGAATTAATTTAGGGGGAGCCCGGGGCTGGTTGTAACACGGGTTGGTTGTAACACTTGGGATTAATCCTTCCTGGATCACGTAAAAATCTCGAAGCTTGGTGAAACGATTTCCAGCAGGTGCTGCCAAATACCAACATTTTTATATGGCTCTGTCAAACGCAATACGTACAGTTCAGCAAAAAATTTTGAAAACGAGAAAAGTAAAAAATCATGATTGTTTAAAAGTTGTTGTAAGTGCATTTTGGTTATAAAGGATTGTTTCTGTGACGTTATAATATACATTTTAATGCTGCAAACAAGCCTATTATCACGGATGTCGGCCACACCTAACTTGGGTGGTACATTCTAATCCAACATGGCGCAACACATGCAGCAGATGCGACTGGAGTTGGTTATGTTACAACCTGCCCCGTCTATATTGCAATAATGAAAGATTAGTGGATCTGGTACCGCTTTTGGATCAATAAATCATAGTTTGTTCGTTTTTTTTTTTTGCTTTATTTATTTATTTATTTTTTCAATAAATAAAATGAAAAAAATACTTCAGGCTGTTCTGAACACAATGACGTTTTCGTTTTCCTTCTACATCTCCTAGATCCCCAAGATAGCGCAAAATGCCTATAAAGCTTGAATAGGAGTAGTTTAAAACTTTGAATGCATTTATTCGACTTTAGTTTTTAGAGGATGACGTTTCTTAAACTGAAATACCTTCAAAACTGTTTGACAAAGACATTGGTATTTTCAGTATATATCCCTAATATACTTTTCTTTAATTTGTCTTCCCAGAATTTTCGTATATGAATTGTAACCTAAATTGTAAATTTTAATAGCAACAGTTGTAGAGTTAAAATTCGAAAAATGTGGATTTTAAAATTATTTTATTTTTATATTTTTTCTAAAAATCCTATCAAAATTTGCGGAGGAAAATTTATTCTCTATCTCTCTGTCTGTGAGATAATATTTTTATTTTATCAGAAGTTGAATAATATCATAGGTTATATAAATAATGCTGGGTACCAATTTCTCGGTCTTTTTCACTATCAAAGTCACATGGCATTGATCCAGAGCCATCAACATCACATAGCTTTGATCCAGAACAATCAACATCACATGACATTGATGCAGAACCATCAACATCACATGGCATTGATCCAGAACTATCAACATCATATAGCATTGATCCAGAACCATCAACATCACATGACATTGATCCAGAACCATCAACATCACATGGCATTAATCCAGGACCATCAACATCCTGCAAAATGATCCGCAACTAACATCAGCAACAACATTGGCCTTTTCGCCTAAGGTTGTCCAACCTTTTCCTAAGACTGCTGCTAGAAAAGCAAATACGCCAGTCAAAAAAAAACACTAATGAAAGCAAAAAGTAGCAGATGTTAAGAAAAGGCAAGTCTAAGGCGCCACTGAAGCCAAAACAAAAAGTCGTGAAGAAGCCATGTAAAAAAAGAATCAAGTTTCAGAAGTCTGATAAATCTTTCGCAGACTCAATCTCCAATAGCTGTTCAGATTCAGAAGAACCGTTTTACAGCTTGGTGTGTTTGGAAGACTACAACAACAATCGTAGTGGCCAGAAATGGATTCAGTGCACTGAATGTAAAAAATGGAGACACGAAAAATGCACAGATTGAAATGTTTCTACATTTGTTATAACTGTAACTCTGGTGACTCAGCTGACAACCATTAGTGGGCTAGTCCCTAAGACTTCAAAAAACATAGCCGTGGCTGAAACTATGCCCTTTGTGATGTTATTCACTGTCACAACCAACCCCACAATGTGTTACAACCTACACCAATATAGAGGTTGGTTGTAACATTTCCAATCTTTCAGAATATTTTTTAAAGCAATACTATTATTTAAATCATGTTTGTATTATTACTGGTAAAGAGGTAATGAAATACTCTATTTTGTGGTGTATTTGTTTTTCTTAATTCCCAGTTTGCATGGCATAAAAAAATTGAGATGTAAAAAGTGTTACACCCAGCCACGGTCTCCCATATCCGATAATCTAATTACGTGAGGTTAGATTCAATGTAGTTCAATATAATTCAGTATAGTTATGGACGATTGAAAATTTCTTTAAATTTTTAACAATTATTTAATGTAATTATATTATAAAATAATACGTGAATTATGTCGTCATGCGATTCTCTTAAAAACAAAAACATATTTCTTCAAACATATATAAGTATACTAGTAACTGTACCCGTCGTTGCCCGGGATTTAAGATATGCGGTCATGGAATAGCCGTGTCTGAATATCCACTCAACAGTAATTTTAATTTATTTTTGTTATAAGTAAACTTATTGTTAAAACGATATTTTTTTTGTTTTCGGGATCCCGTTGTGAGTTGCGGTATAGATTTTATCAGATAATTACATCTTAAATCCTGGGAAACGCGGGAACTTTTTTAAAAATGTACAATTGTGAAGAATTTAAGATGCAAACCTTTGATTAAAATCACACCAGAACTCGCAACGAATATTCGGAAACCAAACATAAACACTTTAACGATACGCCCGCTTAAAATAATAAGAAAAAAAACTTTGCACCGATGCTGTTAAGATGAAAACTCTCTGAGATTGTCCCTGGTGCATTATATCTCTGGTGATTAAGTCTTCAACACCCGAAAAGTATATATATTTTAAAAATTCTCGAAAATTCGTCTATTAATCGTATGGATTGCGTTCAAAATTTGTTTAAAATAAAATATGTCGGTCGTTCCAATGGCATCAAGATGAAAACATTGTAATAATATTTTTTGGTGGCAAAGAATCGGTTTTAATGAAAATTGCTCAAAACCATAAAATAAGTAAATTACTAATTCCAATACAATAAAATTATGCCGTGCACCTTCCCGGGCCCTGAAGTACTTGTGTACTAAATTTCATAGCCGTACGCCACTTATATTTTCTGGTGCAGACGAACAAAAAAACTGACAAGCATATTCCATTATTTTTATAAACTTGAACGAATTGCCAGAGGTTGCCCGGGGATTAAATTAACGTCCGTTACTTAAATAATACGCACACTATTCAACACTACTGAATTTTCTTCAAATCCTCCCTAAATTGTCGCCAAATTCCCACCCACGCTATCCGTAAAGCAAATAAATAAAGAAAATATCCCTAGGAGAGGAGCTTTTTAAATAAATTTGCCAAGAGATGGCGGTAGTGGTCAGCCATGAAGGAAGAAAACCACAAAAAGAAATGATTCAAAAACTTGTTTAAAAATACATTGTAATTAATGAACGGATGGATTCATGAAATTAATTTTTGCTGTGAAATAGTCTGTGGTAATTAGAGGGGCTAGGGAGTTATAAATTTTGGATTGCTCTTTAATTATTTTATATTGCAATATAAATATCGGAGATATTTTAAACGTACGAAAAGTATATATATTTTTAATTCACTAATATTTATCAATTAATCGTATGGTTTCAGTTTAAAGTTTGTTTGAAAGAAAAATTTCCAATCTTTCTTATTCTGCTGAAATGGAAACTCTTTGGTAATATTTTTGATCGCTGAGGAACCAGTATGCGTGAAGATCGCTCAAAATCATAATTCGGACTGTAAGATAAAAGAATTAAATAACTAGTTCGAAATTATAATAATAACGCTAATATGTACCTATTTGAGTCCTGAAGTACCTGCCTACCAAATTCATGGCTGTACGACGCCTAGATATCCCACTACAGCCTGCACAGACACACACATACATACATGCATACATACATAGAGGCATCTTCCTTTATTGAGTACTAGTCACAGCTACCAGAAAATGTGCAAATATCGATTTTTTACCAAAGTTGTGCGCGGGCCCTGGGTGCCTAACGGGGATGCTGCTCGTTTAAAAACTATCTCTCAGTATGATAATGGAAGTGGTTGGGCCTTGCAGGTCAACCAGGGTTAGTGTTCGAATCGATAGCTGTACCACACGATGGTTGGTCGGCGTAGTTAGGCAAAATGGACAGTCAAATAAAAAATATCATCAAAAATCTTTAATGAACATAAGAACATAACTGGGCAAGAAATAAAATATGAAAAAGGAAAATGAAATTAAACATTTATATCATGTGTTTAAATCTTGTAACTGTGATTAAATGCTTTGAAGTGTAAAAATAAAGAAAATGCTACTCCTTTGTACTCATTTCCATATCCACCTTTTTTGAGTTGCTTTTTGAGCGCAATCAAATAAAAAAACATCAAAAATATTTGATGAACATAAGAACATAATCGGGTAAGAAATAAAATATGAAAAGCAAAAATGCAATTAAACATTTATATTATGTGTTTAAATCTTGTAAGTGTGATCATTTGTTTTGAAATGTAAAAATAAAGAAAATGACTGAGAACTGTTTAAAATAAAGAAAGCTTTGTACACATTTCCACATCCACCTTTTTTGAATTAGAGTACATGGATGCGTTATCCCTTTTGTTACGCACCGCTAAATGAGGCGGGTTCCGCTGTAGTCATATTTCCTCATTCAGCGGTTTTTTTTCCAAAAAATTACATAGTTCTTTGCAGCCAAAATTTATAAATTACATAAAGTATAATATGGGTCTTTTTGACATAATATTTGTGGAAATAGCTAAATTAAAGTTAGAAAGCATGTAAAAAATGTTTGTACAATAAGAGAAGAGTAAATTCTGTAAAATATCAAATAAATTATGTTAAAAATCATTTATGTTATCATTTAATACCCCTTTATTAATATTAATATTGAAGAGCTTCTGAATACACAATATTAGCTGCTCTACCATTTTGAGCTAAGATATGAAGATTATCCTTACTTCCAACCCGTGAACAAGCAACGTAATTAAATCAATTCTGTTTGTCTTTATCTTAATATATAAGAATATCGAAAAACTTTACTGTAAAGAATCATTACTGTAAGAAGAACCATTACTGTTAAAGAAACATTACAAAGAAAATAATAAAGAAACTGTTTAAAAACGAAAATACAAACTATAGTTGCCAATTGCCAATAGCAAAATCAAATATTTCCTAAACTCATATCGTTTTGAGTATTATATTTTTGACGAAAATATTTAAATATACGAAAATAAATTATATTTAAATATAAGGAAATAAATAAACATTATAATTAAATCCATTCTGCTTGTCTTTATCTTAATATATAAGAATATCAAAAAACGTTACTGTAAAGAATCTCCAATTAACACGGTGAATGAATCACGTCAAAAGAATCACATCCATGGTTTGTTTACAATCTCTCTCCGCTCTGGTAGGGCAATTATCTGCGAGGATGAATTTGAAAAAAAAATTAACTGAGTGCGAGAACTTTAGTTATATTTTCGGCCGATAGATGACTGCAACTGTAAAATGTTTCTGTTTCAATTCTTCCATAGATTCACGTCCGAGTTTGAGGAGTGGATTGTCCCGGAAGAGTTCCCGAGTGGATCGTTCCGGAACCGTTCCCCGTCAAACACACACTCTGTTTTATTATAAGTAGAGAAGATACATACATATAACAAAGATAAACTAAAAAGAATCAGAATAACAGATGCCAATGGTCCATGCCAAGAGCTAATTATGATCAAACTTGGAACTAAGTAGTAATATTATTTGCTCTTTATCAGAGGTAGTGTAAAATTGATGAAAATGCAATATCATGAAAAATGCAGTTCAATAACTCTTTCTTTGGGGAAATTAATAGTACTCATTCAAAACATTCAAGTGAAATTCATGAAAAAAGGCACGCAACTGATAAAGTTTTTAAGCAATCTGTAAAATACGAGAAATTTCCAGAATTCGCCAAGTTAATGATTTTTCGCCCATTTTTGTTTTTAAGATAGCCGAATTTGTCCTCAGGGTAGAGAAATCCGGATCTTCAAATAACACCAATCATTAAGTAATACACTCCTCTTTTAGATAAACGTATATGTGGACCGGTTTCGCGCTTATTATGAGCTCATAAGCATGAAATAAGCGTTAACTGCAATGCCAGCAATGATTTTTGCTATTTGCAATTTTTTTTTCGAACTTCTATGGCCGGCATAAAATACGGCTACGTGGAAGGACTGAAATTGTCAGTACCATAGAAGCTCACAAAATTGCGGCAATTAGCAAATTTTCTTGCTGCCATATCAGTTAACGTTTATTTCAAGCTGATAAGTGCATAATAAGCGCGATACGCCATGGATGCTATTATCTGTTACGGAGGTGTATTCCTTATTTTGGGGGATGCCCCCTTCTGGCGGATTCTTATGATTTTGAATAACAATAGTGTTCTATAAATGTCGTTTTTTCTCGGGTACATATAATATATCATGAAAATGTTTTAGATATTTGTAACAATACACAAGCATATACACATACACACACATATCACATACAATATAAACGTACATATATACCTATACATATACACATACATATACACACACAATCATATATATACACACACATATATATATATATATATACATATACATATACACACATATATACACATACATATATACCTATATACACACACACACATTGTCCCGGATTTAGAAGAAAACCACAGGATTCACAGCACAAAACATTTATTATGTACACATATTTACACTTTTAAATACAAATTTTCATTCATTTTAGCGGACGTGCTTTTCATCCGCACACCTCGCTTCTTCTCTAATACAGACTTCTCTCTGCCTCTCTGCGCATCGCCTTCCGCGCACTCAAAGTTCCCGTTCTTTGACGAAGTCACTTACGCTACAACATATATAAATACACATACATATATAACTATACCTATACACACATACACATATATATATACACATATAAATACACATACATGTAGACATATATACTTATACATTTATATACATATGCACATACACACATACGTATATACACGTACACATATACTCATGCAGCCCCCCCCCCACATACATATATATAAAAGGATCAGAAATTAATCATACATAAGAAAAAATTAACAATGTCATCATCCATCTATGGCATTTTCTGCCTTCAACTCTTAATTTTCTCTTATATATATATATATATATATATATATATATATATATATATATATATATATATATATATGAGACATTTTTTCAACATGTATATAATGCCAAACGTACTAATTGATTTCTACACGTCAACAAATACTAAAAAAAGGTGTTTAATCCACAGTGAATTTCACATCACACATAAAAGGAAATGTTAAAGAACTGTTTGTTGTGAATTCATTATGGCTTAGATCAATTATGTTAGATCGTATACATTTTTCCGCAGTAAGAGAACATTTAAGAGTTTAAATAATTATGAAGTGATCTAATAGTTTAATTTAATTAGAAAGTTGTGACTACTTACAGCGTGGATTTACTTCAGAATACATTCATGATACATATTAAAATCAGATACACTTACCTAAAAATATAAAACAAAATATATAAGTATTTGATCATAACATTAAAACAATTTACATTATTATACACTTTCGTGAAATTGGGAACTTATATTAGAGCACGTTTACATTCTTATTCAGTTTATTAGATCTACCTATACGTTGGTGGTGAGGGATTGCTCCAAGAAGCCTATAATGTTATATGCCACTTAATTTAAGAACTTCGGATGCGCAATTATCTTTGTTTATTAATTACCTTTTCATTTATTATCCGTCCAGCTCATTTAAAGGATGTTGTTGTTGAGACCCAGACCGTCCGACCTACCAGAAAGGTGTAAGGTAACTGTTTGGACGGCCGGGAAGTGCCACCCAATTTAGACCGGAACCCAGTGGGGGAGGCATCCACAGGGACCGTACCCTCCTTCCCCTACCACCAACCTCACGGAAGGACTTACGGACCCACATGTTTAACGTGATCGTACTCCGCGTGAACACGGCGGCAGTTTTGGCAGTGGCTGGAATCGAACCCGGGCCTACCGAGTGCAACTCCAGCGCGCTAACCAATGGGCTACCGCGCCCCTCATTTAAAGGATGTAGAGTAGTTGCAAGGGAAGAAACCGGAACACGGTGGCAATTGATATGTAAACTTAAATTTTAATAAAACTGTGAGACCAGGAGGCAATTATGCAATTTTGAGATTTATACGGATTTGTACAACGAAACAAAGCGCAGACTTGTAGGCGCTATTTTATGACAGTCTTGGCCCGGAACCAAGCATCATTGGATAATCGAGTAGCCAATGATGTAATGTTGCTACATCGTACTGAGGAGCAACCAAGGAATATACAGAGGGCGTGTCTGAACCTCAAGCGAAATGATGAGGCAACAAGGAGAAAATTCAAAATATATTCATATATTCAGTCAATTGGAGCTCAGAATGTCCAAGAGCGTGTTTTACATAAAATAAGAGTCCAGAAGCAAGAGAGAGCAGTCAACAAAAATGACTGCCCACTTAATGTAGATTTTCAGGATGTGAATATCTAAGAGTGCGTTTCATAAACTATTGGTGGTACAGAGGCGTTGAGATATAAGAAGTTGTAGTGGTTATGTTGAAATTTGAGAGTATGTTAGAAAAGAGAAAGCTGGTCTCAAAATGTCATGAAAAGAAACTGCCAATATTCCAAGCATAATGCGCAACAGACCGACAAACAGAGGCATGTGTCAATCTGCTTATATATTAAGTCGAATATAAGGTTTTGGAAGAAATATAAAGACCTGGTGTCACACGTGCAGTTTCTCCTCCTTAAGCTTTTACCAAATTAATGTAATTTTAATCTTAATAATAATGTGTGTAAATATAATGTGTGTAAATAATATTTATTTTGAAGTTAAAAATGTTGAATTTAATGTGTAGTGTTGTAATTAATGATTATATTTTAAGAATTCGTTCAAAAGAAATAACGGTGGGTCATTGCAGCCAAGATATGCAATGTACGAATATTCGATTCACGATCACTAATAATTAAGAATGATAATTCAATCCGATGAATCATTTGTTATTTAAAAAGTAAATCAACATAATGTTTATTTTTAAATGTACACCACAAAAACCGTTAAGCATTTTTATTCTATTTTGCACACTTATTTCGTAGTTATACGAACTTTCTGGAAAACTGTGGGTGAATTTACTAAAATTGAGAGTGCTTAGCAAATCATCACTACTCATTCTGGGATTCGTGGCTGAATCCTGAATGGAAAATGAACCGGAGGTAAACATCCTTAGAGAAATCCTCTGCCTTCTCTAGAAGTGTTCGCTAAATACATAGCTTCAATAATCATCTAATATCTATCTATAGCAGATCCCGGGAAAAAAGATACTTCAAATGAATTTTTAGTAAAAACAATATTCTGACACAATTTTTGCAATCAGTAACTAATCGTTTAGAGTTCGTTTAAATCAGGGGGGCAGAATTTTTCAATATTGGCTAACCAAGCTAGAAGTAAGGTCCCGGGTTTAAAGTAGAACTGTTGGATTTTTTTTATCAATCGCAGGACGCGTGACGTCATAACAAGATCACATATAAACTGTCGTCACAAATGTATGTGCTGATGCCTTATACAGTCACTAAAAATATGACATATCTGACGCTTTACAGTTGCATATAATACGTTGTTCCGTTATACTTTCTGTATATACATAGGTTAATGTATAGGTAAAGTATTGTGACTGGGTCGAAAATTCGAATTCAATTTTTCGACGGAGAAGAACATGTGTGTGTATGTGTGTGTATGTGTGTGTATGTGTGTGTGTGCGAGAGAGAGAGAGAGAGAGTGTGTGTGTGTGCGTGTGTGCGTTAGTGTATTGAAGCAATATCTCACAAACGGCTGGAGCTATTCGAAAATATTTAGTACGATTATTACAATCCGTGGCTATTGGAATCCTATTAATATTTAACTCGTTCAGAAGACCCCTTCCTCCAAATTTTTGAGTGAATTGTTTAAAAATTCATTAAAAATCAGGAAATACAAGAATATTAAATAAATAATCACTTCTTATGTAATGTATCACTAAAAACGAATGGTTTCAACTATAGAACGCTAGAATAAACTGATCTCGAGACATGGCACTTATTTAGATAAATTTATCTAAAAGGTTATATGAAATTAAAATGAGTAGTATAAATTAAGTACACGAATTAAAATAATTGATGTTATCAATTGTCTTTAAGATAAATTTGGCCCAATATCATAGAAGATTTTTTAAAAATGTAGCCAAATTGACAGAAATATCGTCAAATTGCCAAAAATTATGCTTAATCACCGAAATTTCTTCAAAATTCATAAAAATTCAATATTTTCAAATGATTAAAATCGTTTAATATATAGACTACATTGGATAGCGGATCCAGCAATATTTCTCACTGTCAAGTTAGATTTTCGACAAATATAAATTAATTTGGTACTTCGATATAGTTGTATACATTGTTATCCAGAAAAAAACATCGAATGTTAAAGAACAATTCAAAGTGAAAACATTCTGCCATGGATCTTGTAGATCATCAGTTTGCTGTGAAAGAAAGAAAGTCGTCGCATTATGTTGGGAAAGTCATATGCTGCCCACATCAGATTTTTAAAAATAAAAATGTGTTTAATAGTTATTTTTATTTATGAAGAAAAAACTTGAAAAATTAAATAATTCACATTATACAGGGTGTCCCAAAAAGATGAAACACGTTTTAATTCTTTACCTGTTGTAGATATGTCGGCAATGTAAATTGCAAAAATGTTGAAAGTAAGATAGAAAATAGGACTACGTTAATGAAATAGTCTTCCCATTCAATTTTAAAAAGTTACACTTTTTAAATTTTTATACGACCCCCTTAGACAAATTGGGTCAATCAGAAAATTCTTATTTTTATGCAACAAGATCATTAAAACGAAATCGCATAGCTGTATCTTTAAAATCAACTAAATTATGATAAAGGAAAAAATCTGACTTATGCCACTTTTCCGTACCATGCGATAGGCTGTTTTATCAGTGAAAATAGGGATCATAAACAAACTGACGATGGAAATTGTTTGGATAAGAAATACGTTAATGTGTAAAATTTTTTATCACAAATGCATCTAAATAAAGCATTACACAATCAGAGATCATATAAATCAGTGGTACTCACTACGCGGTTGGGGCACATAATTAAAATATGTATGTTATCCTATGTATTTTCATCCAGTTTTATATTTTTCGTGATATGTCACAAATTTACATTTCTAATTTGGTATATGGTCCCCATTCACAATGTTCAATTTTCAATTAAATATAACTCATTAAATTTTAAAGATACAGATATGCTGTTTTTTAATGATCTTGTTGCATTAAAAATGAAAATTTTCTAATTGACCAAATTCGTCCAATGAGGTCGGATAAAAATTTAAAAAGTCTAATTTTTCGAAAATTAATGAGAGGTCTATTTCATTAACGTAGTCTTATTTCCTACCTTACTCTCAACATTTTTGCAATTTGCATTGCCCACTTATCTCCAACAGGTAAAGAATTAAAGTGCGTTTCAATCTTTTTGGGACACCCTGTATATTGAACCATTGTCATCAATAGATACTGTAATTTTGAATAATTTAAATTTTGCTTAATTTGAATTAAGAATTGAGGAAAATGTCACTTATTTCTGTCATTTTTCTGGAATTAAATTCAACTTAACTACACACATAATGATATATGAAAAAAAAATTAAAGATAAAAATGTATAGGATCTAAAATTATCCCATAAGGCAAGATGAGGTGAAATTTACATATTCTGCACGATATCAAAGCTAATATGTGTACTTGTGGAGATTTCCTAAAAACCACTTAAAACTCTGAAACGACAAGGGATATTAAAGCCACCGTACAATGTGTTAGGCTTACATATATTCTGGCTCACCTATTTTCAAGCGTATGTGATGTTGCAGTGCAATTTACATATTACTAATAATTCCAGCATACTGTTCGGGTATTAAACTTAAATAGAATGTTGAAACTTGTTCACACATTGTGCTGATGTTTAATCTACAATCTTGCCTCACGCGTATAAAGTATGAAAGCTGTAAAATATTTCAAATTAAAACTTAATTTTACAAAGAATTATGAAATTAGAAGCATAAAAAAATAATTTCAATATTTGAGAATACTAATACAAAAGAGTGTACGCGTTTATATAATTTTAATATTCAGTTAAACAAATTAGAACACCGGAAAACAATGAAATCAATGTAACACATTTAAATCATAAAAACAACTTTCCCGACAGACTCAAATTCATTTTTCGTTTATTTCTTTAATTATACATTAACTGGGCGTATATTCAAAGGCGACGCAGCAAAAATGCGAAAAAACTAAAATATCTCGAGAACGGTTAGCCTTAAAGAAATGGGATTGGTCTTACTCATTCTCTTCGTCAAAAACTACGTGTAAAACAGGCATTTAATTGATACATTTGAACATGCAGAGTCTTACATTTTAGATTTTGGTGATTTTGCATTTCGTAAAATAGGCAAGGGTTTTTTTTCGAATCGTACCAAAATTTAATTATGCCCAAGATAACCCGAAGGTGATTTACATATAAAATTTTATGAAATTTGGTCAAATAGTTTTTGAGTTATAATGGATACATGCATTGCGTGCGCGCGCGCACACACACACACACACACACACACACACACACACACTAGTGTTTTCGGGTTCTAGAGCTTCCAAAACGTGTAAATCCGTCGAAAACTCGAATTCTAATTTTCGACATGATTCCAATACTTTCCCTATACATTACCATGCATTGCAGGGAAAATAATAAGTAATAAAAAATAAGTTATGTTATAAATTGTATTTGGCGATAAATTTAGCGAAATATCGGTATTAACTTTTTTTAAATGTTTCCAAATTGACGATTATGTCACCAAATTGATAAAAAATAACGCTAAATAAATGAAATTTCCTCAAAATTAGAAAAAATTACATATTTTCAAATGATTAAACTCGTTTAATATATAGACTATATGAATTAGCAGATTCTAGTAATATTTCTAAATGTCAAGTTAGATTTGCGGGAAATATAAATGATTTCAGTACTTCGAAAACGTTTTAAACAATTTTTATACAGAAAAAGTCAAATGTTAACGAACAATTCAACGTTAAAAACATTATGCCACGAATCTTGTACATCATTAATTTGCTGTGAAACAAGTGCTGTGAAACAACCCTACATAATGCAAGTCTTTGCATTATGTAGGGAAAGGAGTGTGTTGCCTACATCAGCTATTTTTAAATGAAATGGTGTTTTATAGGTGTCGCTATTTATGAATTAAAGCACTTCAAAAACTTGAAAAATTAAAATATGTACATTAGATACAGAACCATTTTCATCGATGAAAATTGTAATTTCGAACAATTTTAAGTTTGCTTAATTTTAACTAAGAATTGAGAAAAATGCTATTTATGACTGTCATTTTTTTGGAATTAAATTCAACATAACTGTACACTTAACGATCTATGAAAAATTATTTAAAAAATTAAAATTTATAGGATCAGAAACTTTCCCGTAAGGCAAGTTGAGGTTAAATTTACATATTCTGCACGCTATCAAAGCTAATGTGTATGCTTGTGAAGATTTCCTGGCTACCACTTAAAACTCTGAAACGACACAGGATATTAAAGCAACCGTAGAATGTGATCGGCTCACATGTATTCTGACTCACTTACTTTCAAGCGTATGTGATGTGGCAGTGCAATTTAACTATTACTACTGTAATTCCAGCATACTGTTCGAGGATTAAACTTAAATAGAATGTTGAAACTGGTTTAAATATATATTGTATTGATGTTTAAGCTACATCGTATGATAATACAATGTGTTCGGCTCATATATATTCTGGCTCACTTACTTTCAGGTGTATGTATTATGTCAGTGCAATTTACCTGTTGCTAGCAATTTCAGCATACTATTCGGGGATTAAATTTAAATAGAATGTTGAAACTGGTTCAAATATTGTATTGATATTTAAACTGCATCGAATGAGAATATAAAAGCAAAACATAGGGCTCTGAAGAGACTCGCGCATATGAAATATGAGAACTGTGAAATATTTCACATTAAAAATTATTTTACAAATAATTTTGAAATGAGAAATGTAAAAGTTTAATATCAATACTTGAGAATAATAATGCAAAAGATCATAAGTTTTCAGAATTCAAATATTACATTAAACAAATTAGAAACAAACAGAAAAAAATCTGATGTTGGCAACACATGACTTTCCTTATATAATGCAATGAATTTACTACTTTTAAAGTTTAAAACAATGTTATTCTTATAGTAGATACTTATATTTTTTCCAAGATACTGAATTTTCTTCAATTAGTCGTAATTTTCATTGATTTTGCTTCATTTTTATCCATTTGGCGAGATTTATGCTAATTTGGCAACAATGAAAAATGTCGCCAAGAAGGCGATATTCCGCCAAATTCGTCGCCCAAATATCGCCAAGCGTTATGCACGGTGAAATAAGTCATTCTTATATCAGATAAATGACTATTGGCGTTCAAATACAAAAGTATTACTAAAAGTATCTTTTTTCATGAATGGAACGAGCTAGTTCCACGAGAATGATATCACCAAATTTATCGCAGGGTATTACATATGAAAAGTGAACATGTTTCTCAATAGGACATATATTTTTTTATTTTATATGACTTTTTGATTTTTTTTTTTGAAAAATGTGAAATATCTCGAGAACGGTTCATGTTAGCGTTTTAAAATTTATGTCAATCGTTTTCTACTGAAAAATTACATTAGAAATGTCTATTTGCGTAACTTTATTAGTGGTTTTGGATTTTTTGACGATTTTTTCAAAATTTTACTCGAAAATTTAGGAGGGGGAGTGTTCTGAACATTCGATTGCGTATAAAAACAATAGGCTTCCAGTGTTTACGGATTGTGATTTTTGTACAAAATTTCGTTCGAATCGGTCCATTCGTTCGTCAGTTATCGTTTCCACAGACTCACTGACACACACACACACACACACACACACACACACACACACACACACAGACATCACTTCAAAAACGTTTGATTCGTGATCAGGGATGCTTGAAATATGCTCTCCCGTCGAAAAGTCGAATTCGAATTTTCGACCCCGTCACAATACTTTCCTTATACATTATGTATATAAGGAAAGTAACAATGAAATCAAAGTAACACATTTAAATCATTAACACGTATTTCCATAGATTTGCGTTTTATTAGTGTACTAGCAGCATACCCATTCTTCGTACGGAGTATATAATATAAAGAAACTTAAAATTCACAATCATGAGCAAATTCCTACAGTATACTAAATGGCATTTTCAGTCAAAATATTCTGTTAAAATATTTAATTTAATGCTCTAAAAAAGAAGATTAAGAGTATCTGTTCTCGCTATAGAAAAGTACCTTCACTGACAGATCTGAAGAATAAAACATCCTGGCCCTTTCTGTAAGCAAATTTAAAAAAAGTATGGAATTGAATCAATATATGCAAGATAAAGGAGTTAAAATTGTATGGGATCCGTACTACTTATATACCCGAATATTAGAAGATATAACCTATATTAGTAGATTACATGTATAAATTAAAAATATAAATAAACCCGTAATCTTTAAACCTGAAACCAGTAATTAAGTCCAATATATGCCAAAATGAAAGTGCTTAAATGATATGGGAAGATATACCCGTACTAAATATAATGTCGTAGATTATAAGATATGTCCGACTGTTAGTAGACGATTACCCGTATTACAATATGAATCTCAAAAATCTTTGCCAAAATAAAACAGATGACGTAATAAATTGAAAATATCAATAATCCCCGTCATCTCCATACAAGAAGGCCGTACTTATTTGCAATATATGCCAATATATGTCAAATTATATGCCAAAATACCTGTACTTCTTATATTCTCTTAGATTAGAAGATATACCCGTGCATTTGTAAAAGATTACTCGTACAACGTACAATGTATGAGTTTCAACAATTTTTGCCGCAATAAAACAATGGCATAATAACTTGAAAACATCACTAATCTCTGAATCAATAATCCCTGAAAATATCAATAATAATAATGTTTAAACCTGAAGACTGTAATTGATATTATCCAGTCAAAAATGCAATGGCAATGAAATTTATTTTATATACACATCTTCTTTATTCAAATCTGAAAAGATTTAATAAAAATCGTCCGCCGCATAAACACATTGGATTTAAATCAGTTGCTTAGCGACATGATATCATTTGCTTCAAATAAATTAGTGGAAAAAATAGCGTTTGAATAATGCTATCTCTATGGAAGGTTTGGCTACATTTTAAGAAATCGCCAAATGTATCACCAAGTGGGACTGTAGAACTGGCAAATTGACTTGGAGACAAATTGACGAAACATCATCACAATACTAAGAAAACACAATTCATTTAATTTATTTAGAGCATTTTTATCAATTTCAAGACATTTTTATGGATTTACAAACATTTATATTAATTTGGTGACATTTTAAAAATTCGCTAAATGTATTACTAAGTAGGACGGTTGAACTGACAGACAAATGCAAACGAAACATCATTTCAGTACTCTTTTCTAACGAAACAAAATAAATTTCATTGATTTGCGTCGTTTTTATCAATTTGGCAACGTTTAAGAAATATTGCCAAATTAGCGATATCCAGCCAAATTCGTAGCGAACGAGAAAAACGAGATCAGGATGTTTCATTTTGTATAAGACATCCTGATCTCGTATCAGGATGTTTTATACTAAATGAAACATCCTGATCTCGTTTGTATATACTAATCGAAAACACTAAAATTGCATTAGAAGATATGCCCTTCTACTATTTTTCTGTTTCAACAATCGGCTAAATGAATTTATTGGCAAAACACAATATATGATTTTATTAGTTAAACACAATATATAAGCTTGAAAACTCTATGCCAGAAAGTGATGTACGCAGTCCGCAATTAATATAATTAAAAGAAAAATCAAACCATTCATTTATAACATATATTTTTATATCCATTTATATATTATTCAAATCAAAAAAATAATATTAAACATTAATAAACGCATTTAAATTAAATAACCATTTTGATTTCTTAATAATTTTCATTGTTGATTAGAAACTTGAAAAATAAACCATGGTGATAGATTTTCCATTTAAATTCATCTTTCAAACATTCATGGTTTGTCTATCTCTTTGACGAGTGGAATGTCCCCGAAGACTTCCCGAGTGGATCGCCCGGAAGCGCTCCTCGTCAAACACACAATCTATTATATACTCTGTTAAGTAGAGACAAAGATGTATCTTGAAGGTAAAAGGTGGCTTATTTATTCCATGGAAAGCATTTTTTCATCACGTTCTTATAGCAATCGTGTAAAAAAATGGGGTAGTGGTTATTGGACTATTTTTAACATTTGACACCATAGTTGAAAAATGTTTATGACTTTGGCCATTCTGTCTGTTTGTCTGTCTGTCTGTCTGTCAGCACGATAACTGCCGTAAAAATGACTTTATCAAAATGAAATTTTAGTATGTTTTTCAGGGAGTCTGTGGGACTTATGGGAATATAAATGAATAATATTACCCAATTAGTTTTGGATTGAACCCGGGTTGATAAAAATTAATTACATGGGTTCTAATTTTTCCTATTCCCCTATGGGTCCTAATTTTTCAAACATTTTTTAAGCGAGTTTAAAATTCACAAATTGCTTCGAAAGTTTTAGGAAATATTCAAATTATCCCATACAATATATAAAACAATTTCAGTAAATGTTAGATAGTTTTTTAAATAAAAATTGTTTAATAGGGAGAAAAACAAATTCAATTAAATTCTGACTGTTGCTATATTCTCCAGAAAGAAAAATGAGATATATTTTATAATAAATATCTTTCCAAGAGTTTAATTATTACTTTCCTTATATATGTTACCGGCAATGCATGAAATGCCGGCATTCTATAGAATACCTAGGCATTTTATAGAATACCAGCCGTTTTCAGGCAAAGTATGAAATATGAGAATTATTATATACTTTCCCTAAGCATTGTATATAATACCTAGGCATTCTATAGAATGACAAATGCTATTTAGACAAAATATGAAAAAAGGAATGAATCGGAGATGTATTTCATACTTTGCCGGTTTGTCATTTGGCATTCTGTAGAATGCCTAGGAAATCTGTGAAATTTTAATCGTTTCATAGATTGCCGACTAGATTTCGGTATTCTGTATAATGCCTAGGTATTCTATAAGCTTTCATACATTGCCGGTAACATAATGTATAACATAATGTATAAGGTAACATAATGTATAAGGAAAGTATTGTGACGGGGTCGAAAATTCGAAATCGAGTTTTCGACGGAAGAGCACGTTTCAGGCATCCCTGATCACGAATAAAACATTTTTGAGGTGATGTCTATATGTGTGTGTGTGTGTGTCAGTGAGCCTGTGGAGACGATATCTCACGAACGAATGGGGCGATTTTTGAATGAAATTTGGTACAAAAATCACAATCCATGCATACTGGAAGCCCATTGTTTTTAAACGAAATCGAATATTCAGAACCCCGTAAATTTTTGAGTGAAATTTTGAAAAATCATCAAAAAATAAAAACCTTTAATAAAGTTACGCATATAGACATTTCTTATGTAATTTTTCCTTAGAAAACAATTAACATAAACTTTAGAACGCTAGCATGAACCGTTCTCGAGATATTGCACTTTTTTCAAATAAATTTATCAAAATATCCCATAAATTAAAAAAAAACATTTACTGTTGAGAAACATGTTCACTTTTCATATGTAATATCATGCGATAAATTGGGTGACATCGTTATCGTGGATGTAGCTCGTTCCATTCATGAGACAATATACTTTGAGTAATACTTTTGTACTTGAACGCTGCAGTAGTCATTTATCTGCTATAAGAATAACTTATTTCTCCGTCCATAATATTTGGCGAGATTTTGGCGACGAATTTGGCGGAATGTCACCAACTTGGCGACTTTTTGAAATGTTGCCAAATTAACGAAAATCTCGCCAAATGGATAAAAATGACGCTAAATCAAAGAAAATGACGACTAATTGTCGAAAATTCAATATCTTGGAAAGAATATAAATGTCTACTATAAGAAAAACCTATTTTTTTTCTGTAAAAGTAGTAAATTCATTGCATTATATAAGGAAAGTCATGTGTTTCCCATATCAGATTTTTTTTTATCATGCCCATGAGTAAATTACTTTCAAAAATCATAACCAAATAGGTCATGTAGTACGAAAGATAGAATTGATACCTTTATAAGTAGAAATGGGTGAATAAGACTTTTCTTGAATTCGAAGATTCTAATCAGGCTCTGTAGAGTTAGGGAGTTTGTCGTCAATGTTAATTTGACGCAAGTGAGCGCTATTTTGTAAAAGTGTTAAGATATTACATAAAATAGTTCTTCACTTCTGCTGGACTGTCAAATTGTGGGCTGCAATCAGAACTAATTTTGCCATCCGCAAACCCAGCAAGCTTTTAACGGTATCGAACGTTGGTATGCATTTAATTAACGAGAAATTTATATATTTTAATTTTCTACAATTTCTGAATGAAATTCTTTCACAAATTAAAAATGTTTATATTTAAGTGTGATTTTTGACAAGGGGAGGCGTGTTGGTATGCATTTAATTAGTATTCCTATTTTTCAAATGTTTGTAAAATGTATTTAAAAATTTGAATGTTATTAATTTTTTTTTTGTTTAAATTCTGTGCATCTACATACTAAAACAGCACAATTACAATATATTTGAGTTTAAATGATCATCAAATCTTGATTATTTCTGCAATGAAGCCTAATTTTCACTTATGGAAAATGTAAGTACCAAATAATGTAGAATTAGTTGTATAAGAATTGCTGCATTGCTTTAACGCAAAATTATTTAGCTAATGGAGTCTGCAATATAGCTGATATGAATGAAACATTCAGTGATTTTACACACAAAACCAGACGATTTTTTCGATGAAGTTTTAAGCATAGAGTTAAATTAGTTGTATCTCCATGGTTTTAAGTTTTAAATAAAATAAATTATTATAGTATTGTGATGAATGAAAGGAATGGGAAAATTTTATGAATGAAATGCTGCTTTTATATAGAGGCGATTTATATTTCGATGACGTCATTTGAATAAAGTCCATTTGTTTTCGATGAAGTTTTCAAATATAATAAATTATTGTAGTATTATGATAATTTTAAAAGTATTACCGAGGAATGTATCGCATTTTAGAGATGTTGAAACTAGGGAATTTATATATCTATGCCGTCATTTGAATGAAGTTCATTTTTTTCGATGAAGTTTTAAGCTTTAATATATAACAAATTAATGTAGTATTGTGATAATTTTTAAAATATTACCGAAGAATGTATCGCATTTTAGAGATGTTTAAATAAAATTGCATTGAAGTTGGAAAGCGTTTCGTAATCAATGCTTTATGCATGATTGATCTTTCTTGTTTATTTACTTTTATACAAATATGGTTATTCATATATGAAGTACCGCTAGGTCTATATTTTGTTTTTACGCGTTATTTGTAGAAAGCGTAATCAGCATCCGTGGTATAAACCTGGGCGTTTCACCCTGTTACAATTCCATTTAATAATTGAAATTGAAATTTTTCAAATTTGCTTGTATATGTAAGTATGCAAAATTTCATCTTAATACCTATTGTAGTTTTCGAGTAAAAGGGATCACAAAATTCAGACTTTTGCTTCTTTAGGAATGGAAGTAGCTTCTTCAGGAATGGAGAATGGACTTAGCTTCGCTCGTCCATAATAACACTTAAGGAACTTAAATGAATAATTTCAAATCTACAAGTAGATAAATACTTAATGCATGAAACATAAAAAACCTAATGAGACCAACACATAACTTTCACTAAAGAATCATATTATTTTTTCTCTTTCGATATTACTTTCCTTATATACATAATCTATAAGGAAAATATTGTGACGGGGTCGAAAATTCGAATTCGAGTTTTCGAAGGGAGAGCACGTTTCAAGCATCCCTGATTACGAATCGAACATTTTTGAAGTGATGTCTGTGTGTGTGTGTGTGTGTGTGTCAGGGAGCCTGTGGAGACGATATCTCACGAATGAATGGAGCGATTCGAATGAAATTTGGTACAAAAATTACAATACGTGAATACTGGAAATCTATTGTTTTTAAACACAACCGAATATTCAAAACCCCCCTAAATTTTCGAATGGAATTTTGAAAAAAATCACCAAAAAAAAACCTTTAATAAAGTTACACAAGTAGACATTTCTTGTATAGTTTTTCCTTAGAAAACGATTGACATAAACTATAGGACGCTAACATTAACCGTTCTTGAGATATTGCACATTTTTCAAATAAATTTATCAAAAAAAAGTAAAAAAAAATATTAACTCTTAAGAAACATGTTCACTTTTCATATGTAATAGCATGCGATACATTTGGTCATATCATTCTCGTGGATGTAACTCGTTCCATTCACGAGAAAAGATACTTTGAATAATACTTTTGTATTTGAACGCTAATAGTCATTTATCTGCTGTAAAAATAACTTATTTCTCCGTCCATAACGCTTAGCAAAATTTTGGGGATGAATTTGACGGAATGTCGCCAACTTGACGACTTTTTTAAATGTTGCCAAATTAACGAAAATCTCGCCAAATGGATAAAAATGACGCTACATCAATGAAAATGACGACTAATTGAAAAAAATTCAATATCTTGGAAATAATAAGGATCTACTATAAAAATAACATTTTTTTAACTGCAAAAGTAGTAATTTCATTGCATTATATAAAGAAAGTCATGTGCTGTCCACATCAGATTTTTTCGTAATGCAATAATTTAATTTTTATTGCACAAAATAACACATAGAACAGATTGCTGGTTGAAATTATAACCAATGTGCAGTTTTAAAAACCTTTTCGTTTTTATTTGGCGCCTTTGGCATTTTAAAGGGTTGCCAGCTCACCAAAAATTCCAAACAACAAATGCCTTACGCCCGTTTATCCTAGAGTAATGGTAAGTATCTTATCAGCTTTGTCATTGAACATTACGTATAGAACAAACATTTAATTTATATGTTTAAGCATAGCTAGTATTTTATTTTGTCCATAATTTCTGCCGACCATTTTGAGAAGAAAAAACAAATTCTATTTTTTTTAAATCGTAACAAAATTTAACATTTTAGTTTTCCGTATTTTACAGAAAGAATGATTGCAATTTGTCTTTACATTATTTCTAAATTTTTCAGAAAAATACTTTATTTATGAAATAAATACATGTTAGCAATTTCCCCTATATATTGTGATATGATCCTTTTTTATTTACAACCTTTTATTACCCAATTTAACCTTACTTAATATAACCTTTTAATATAACCTTTTATTTAAGTTCAAACGGAGTAGCGGAGACCAGGGCAAAATGAGAAGTTTGAAGGAAATATTGAAAGCACAAATAATATGAAAAAAAAAATCAGCAAACGCAATTGACTTATTTAAACATTTTCAAACCTACATGAGGTATCAAAAGAACAAAAATTTAATTCTTTAAAATGAAAAATGTAAAAAATAGCACGTTGTTTCATTCAGCCCCCTGTGTGGTGCACTTTATTGTTAACATTTTTAATTAAATTTTGATGAATTTACATACTTTTGGCCCTCTAATTCATGAATCAGAAATTTTTATGCAGCGTGATGTTCTGTGTATGTAACGTATGTACTTTCTCAAGTTTATAATATCTGATTTTTAAAAAATTTGACAGTTAAGAATGTTATGCATTAACTAGGTGTCGATCACATTTTGGAACAAAGTGAAAAATTATAATATGTCTTTTTTTCAAAACTGCTAACAAAAATTGAATAAAATAAATGAAATAGAAAACTAAATACACTTATATAGGGTGTCCCAAAATTCACGCAAGATTTTAATTTTGCGCCATTTGTGAGATAAAGTGTTGGCAACGAAAAAAAAATACAGCTTGAAAGCTAGCAGTCTAGGGTTACTAAAAATGGTGCGCTACACGAAAGAACAACGCGTTTTCATTGTTGAGCAATACTTTAAAAATAATCTATCGCGACATGATAATCCAGTTTTTTATGCCTAAATTGCAAAATATGGATTTGGACGACATGTAGTTTCAACAAGACGGTGCCAGATGCCATACAGCTCGCGAAACAATTCAATTACTGCATGAGTCATTTCCTGGTCGTATAATTTTCCGTTTTGGTGATCAGAAATGGCCGCCCAGATCATGCGATTTAACGCCGTTAGACTTTTTTCTTTGGGGTAGTTTGAAGTATAAGATTTATACCAAAAAGCCCACGACCATCCACGCCTTGAAAGAGGAAATTGAGCGCACTATCAACGAAATTCAGCCACATTTATGCAAAACGGTCATGGAAAATTTCAACAAAAGTGTGCGTATGTGCCAGCAAAGCCTTGGAGGCCATTTACCCGATATGCTATTCCATACATAACCCTATACTGTATACTTTATGAATCAATAAAAAATTTACAATTTTTAATTATAAACCTGTGTTTTCTATCAAATTTACTTCTTGTGTGAATTTTGGAACACCCTTTATATGTTATTGAAATTCTTGATTAATACGCCATTTAAAACAAAACAAATTAAACTACTACCGCCAAGCTAAGATTGAGATATTTCACGTTTCGTAATTTTGGCGACGACGTTATTTAAAAATGCACCAAATCGTCGAAAGAAAATTGTCTTAAAACTACAAATTCGACGTAATTTCAAATAATCATCCCCTCCACATGTTTATCTTTAGCAACGAAACTTACACTAACGTAAATAAAGAAACCACAATTAATTTTAATCTCTAAGGAAAGTCGATTTCAAACAGCAGTTTAATTTTCTGTCCCGACGTTCCAACTCATAACCATTCCACCCACTGGACTGGGAATCGTATTTCAGGAGTGTTGCGAATTATTCCAAAATGCCGTAAAACATTAATTCAAGACACGAAAATTCGATGCCGGAAGAGGGGAATGCGGTCCAAATATGCCATTTCTCATTAATTGCAATGTCCTCCGAAGCGTTCCAGTAGAGTTTTGATGCTTTGGAATAACTCAATATGCCACCCGGAGAATTTTCTTACAGGTTTGCGTCTACAGCTTTGCAGTCAGAACATTTACGCAAACATGCAGTACAATGCATTTTAAATGAACCGCTAAAATGGAAATGTCAGCGTCAGAGAGAAACAGTCATGATGCGGAAACTTTAGAATTCTGCAGCATTCTAATTTTCAAATTGTCACTGTTGGTATCTGGGAATACGAGAGGAATTATGTTGCGCTCGTAAATGCTATAATTAAATAGTACATACTTAAACTAAGCATATGAGTTATCAACATGAGTCTCATGAGAAATAGAATATGCAACAAAGTTCCATTTCTATCTTAAACATGAACTTTAATTTTATCCTTTATTCTCTTACAGGCAATTTTTAATTTACGAACGTTAGATTTATAAACACTCGTTCTCTAACGAACGTCAGAATCCTCCAAAATTTCTTTCAAATTACAAAACCTGAAAAAAAAATCTGTTGTGGGCAACACATGACTTTGCGTATATAATGCATTGAATTTACTACTTTTACAGTAGTAGATACTTATATTCTTTCCAAGATATCGAATTTTCTTGAATTAGTCGTCATTTTCATTGATTTAGCGTCATTTTTATCCATTCGGCGAGATTTTCGTCAATTTTGCAACATTAAAAATGTCGCCAAGTTGGCGACATTCCGCTAAATTCGTCACCAAAATCTCGCCATGCGCTATGGATGGAGAAATAAGTTATTCTTACAGCAGAAAAATGACTACTGCCGTCAAATACAAAAGTATTACGCAAAGTATCTTTTCTCGTAAATGGAAGGAGTTAGATCCACGAGAATAATATCACTAAATTTATCGCATGATATTACATATGAAAAGTGACCATGTTTCTTAACAGTTACTATTTTTTTTTAATTTATAGAACTTTTTGATAAATTTATTTGAAAAATGTGCAATATCTCGAGAACGGTTCATACTAGCGTTCTAAAATTTATGTCAATTGTTTTCTAAGGGAAAATTACATAAGAAGTGTCTATTTACGTAACTTTATTAAAGGTTTTGATTTTTTGATGATTTTTTCAAATTTTCACTCGAAAATTTGAGAGAATTCTGAGCATTCGATTGATTTTTAGAACAATAGGCTTCCAGCATTCACGGATTGTGATTTTTGTACCAAATTTCATTCGAATCGCTCCATTCGTTCGTGATATATCGTCTCCACAGACTCACTGACAAACACACATATACTTTCACACACACACAGACATCACCTCAAAAATGTTCGATTCGTGATCAGGGATGCTTGAAACTTGCTCTCCCGTCGAAAAGCCGAATTCGAATTTTCGACCCCGTCACAATACTTTCCTTATACATTATGTATATAAGGAAAGTTATAAATTTCGTTCTAAATTATGCAAAAAACAGATGACGCTTTTTCTCTAAGCAGTAAAAGAATAGATGAGTATATCTAAAACAAAGATTATTTAGTTTCGACCTAATTCTAAATGCAAATTAATTTGAAGGACATTATTTCTAACGTAGCAGATTAAATAAAGTATCACGATTACTTTGTGAGCTAGACAGTACGGCTTTAAGTCTTAACTCACGGTTTAATTTATTCTAAATTTGTTCATTGAGAAAGTCACGCTATTTTAATCTAGCCTAGAAGCTATCGTTTCTAATTTAAACACAAATATATTAAAACAAAGTCTAGAAGATTAATTTTTGTTTTCTTTAAAGTGAGTACTTACGTTTAAGATGTAATCATGTATTCTAACAATCTGATACGCTGCTGCTTTGTTATTTAATGACATATTAGAACATGCATTGAGGTAATGTTGTTTCAAGTTGATACAAATATTTGAATCGTGTTCGTATAAATTGCGAGAAGTAATATTTTCGTTACTGTGCAACAGAGACATCTGAAAAGTTTAATCTATTGAAAGACTTTTTATTAATATGTTACAAGACCATAACACAATAACGAGTTTAAATTATACGTTGTAAAACAAAAATTTAATTCTCCATTAAATGTGCATATACAAATTTTACACTGTAAAATTTTCTGTATAACTGCTCTGCAAATTAGCTATGGGTGTATTTCACACTAGTTTTCGTGCACAGTTTTATCACTGAGTTGGAATAAAATATTATAAAAAATATTTTTAAGTTACACTTATCTCTTTATATTAAACAAAAAAGATCAATCATGCATAAAGCATTGATTATGAAACACTTTCCAACTTCAATTCAATTTTATACAAACATCTCTAAAATGCGATACATTCCTCGGTAATATTTTTAAAATTATCACAATGCTACATTAATTTATTATATTTGAAAACTTCATCGAAGAAAATGAACTTCATTAAATGATGGCATTGAAATGTAAATTGAATGGTTTAAACATCTCCAAAATGCAATATATTCCTCGGTGATATTTTTAAAATTATCATAACGCTACAATAATTATATTTGAATACTACAATTATTATATTTGAAAACTTCATCGAAAACAAATTAACTTTATTCAAATGACGTCATCGAAATATAATTCGCTTCTATATAAAAGCAGCATTTCATTCATAAACATTCTTCCAATCGTTTCATTCATCACAATACTATAATAATTTATTTTATTTAAAAAATTGTTATCTACCATATTTATTTTGAAAAGTGAAACTTTTCTCATACATAAAATAATTAAACTCTTGGAAAGATATTTATAAAATAATATATATCTTTCTTCTTTCTGGAGGATATAACGAGAGTCAGAATTTAATTGAATTTGTTTTTGTCCTTATATTAAATAATTTTTATTTAAAAAACTACCTAACACATTTTACTGAAATTTATTTTTATATATTTTATGGGATTATTTGAATATTTTCTAAAATTCTCCAAGCAATTTGTGAATTTTAAATTCGCTTAAAAAATGTTTGAAACATTAGGTCCCATAGGGTTCAATGTATTTCATTTTTTCAACCCGGGATCAATAAAAAACTAATTGGGTGATATTATTCATTTATATTCCTATAGGTCCCACAGACCGTCTGAAAAACATACTAAAATTTCATTTTGATAAAGCCATTTTTACCGCAATTATCGGGCTAACGGACAGACAGACAGACAGACAAACAGACAGAATGGACAAAGTCATAAACACTTTCAACTTTGTTGTAAAGTGTTAAAAAAAAGGAGCTGACTCCACAGCTGTTTGACAAATTTCTCCTTTCTCGAGATTCTATACTTCGTACCGCAAAAACTATGGCATATAAAAATATGAAATCTGATACACTTGAAGAAAAGGATTTGAGAAATACTCTAAAGCAATCCGTTTTTTAACACTTTACAACAAAGTTGAAAAGTGTTTATGACTTTGTTCATTCTGTCTGTCTGTCTGTCTGTATGTCTGTCTGTCCGTTAGCACGATAACTGCCGTAAAAATGACTTAATCAAAATGACATTTTAGTATGTTGTTCAGATGGTCTGTAGAACCTATGGGAATATAAATGAATAATATCACCCAATTAGTTTTGGATTGAACCCGGGTTGAAAAAATGAAATACATTGAGTCCTATGGGACCTAATTCTTCAAACATTTTTTAAGCGGATTTAAAATTCACAAATGGCTTCGAAAATTTTAGGTAATATTCAAATTGTTCCATAAAATATATAAAAAAAATTCAGCGAAATATATTCAGTAGTTTATTAAATAAAAATTAAAATAATAATTACACCTCTTATATGAAACGATCACGTGACCATGATATGAAACGATCACATGACCCACTTCAAAATGATATATTGCATCCATCTTGTTTCAAAATCGTGATTTTTTTAAGTTCTTTTTAATTCATATTGAGTGTTGTAACCGTCCTAAAACTACTTTATTTTTTCTAAAATTCTGTGCATCTACATACTGAAACAACGCAATGACAATATATTTGAGTTTAAATGCTCATCTAAATTTGATTATTTCTACAACTAAGCCAATTTTTCACCTATGTAAAATGTAAACAGCAAAATATGTAGAATGAGTTGTATTAGAATTCCTGTATTTTTTTAACACAAAATAATTTAGTCCATGGAGTCTGCATGGCTGATATGAATGAAATATTAATTGATTTCATAAAGAGAAGGACGATTTTTTTCGATGAAGTTTCAAGCATAGAGTTTAATTTTTTGTAGCTCCATGGTCTTAAACAAAATGTTTAAATAAAATAAATTATTATAGTATTGTGATGAATGAAATGAATGGGAGAAAGTTATGAATGAAATCCTGTTTTTATAGAGAGATCCAGGCGTGTTATTTTTTCTATGACGTCATTTGAATTAATTTCAGTTGTTTTCGATGAAATTTTCAAATATAATAAATTATCGTAGTATTATGATAATTCCAAAACTAGTACCGAGGAATGTATAACATTTTAGAGATGTTTAAACCAGGCAATTTATATTTCAATGCCGTCATTTGAATGAAGTTCATTTTCTTCGATGAAGGTTTAAGTTTTCAAATATAATAAATTAATGCAGTATTGTGATAAGTTTCAAAATATTACCAAGGAATGTATTGCATTTTAGACTTGTTTAAATAAAATTGCATTGAAGTTGCAAAGTGTTTCATAATCAATGCTTTAAGCATGATTGATCTTTCTTGTTAACACTTTACAACATAGTTGAAAAGTTTTTATGACTTTGTTCATTCTGTCTCTCTGTCTGCCTGTCTGTCCGTTAGCACGATAACTGCCGTAAAAATGACATTATCAATATGAAATTTTGTATGTTTTTCAGACGGTCTGTGGAACCTATGGAAATATAAATAAATAATATCACCCAATTAGTTTTTTATTGAACCCGGGTTGAAAACATGAAATACATTGAACCCTTAGGGACCTAATTTTTCAAACATTTTTAAGCAAATTTAAAATTCACAAATTGCTTCGAAATTTTTAGGAAATATTCACATTATCCCATAAAATATATAAAAAAAAATTCAGTAAAATATCGTAAATAGTTTTTTAATTAAAAATTATCTAATATAGGGAGAAAAACAAATTCAATTAAATTCTGACTTTTGGGATATCCTCCAGAAAGAAAAAAGAGGTATATTGTATAATAAATATCTTTCCCAGAGTTTAATTATTTTGTATATGAAAGAGGCTTCACACTTTAAAATAAATTTGGTAGATAACAATTTTTCAATTTTTTTTTTTAATTTTATATAACCCTTCATGGTATACTTATTTGATGGCATTTTTAATGCACTTTCCTACGTGCTAGAGAGTTAAAACTTGGTACACAGTTTAAATTTGTTGAACATTTTATTCTACAAAAATTTGGTGGATCTTTAAATATAGATCCTACACTTTTTTCGAAATGGCCTGCAAATAATCCCCGTTCACTTCTATAAATCATTGTTCTAATACTGTTAAAAATTATGATGTGTGCCAGCACATGTCTTTCCCTGCAGACTCATATTCACGTTCTCTTTATTTTTTCAATAATAATTTGAGTTTATCTGCACAAAATAAAATGACATTGAATTTGCACGTTAAACTTGAATTTGGTTCTCATTTAATAGCTGGACTTATTGTCAAAGGTGACGTAGCGAAAACGCGAAAAAACTGGAATATCTCAAGAACGGCTAGTCCTAGAGTAATGGGGTTAATCTTATTCTTTTTGTTGTCAAAAATCACATATAAAATAGGAATTTAATTGATATAATTGAGCACATGTAGTCTTTTATTTTTATATTTAACGATTTTTGCGGACCATTTCGCAAAAATAGCCAGTTCTTTTTTCCCGAATCGTACTAGAATAACCTACAAATGATTTAAATACTAAATTTTGTTAAATTTGGTATATAAATCACTTGTAGGTTATTGAAATATTATACACAAAATTTTGTTAAATTTGTTCCATTAGTTTTTAGCTAGAGTGGATAAATGCAATTTCTGCCAGCCATTTCGCAAAGAAGGCAGATTCTTTTATTACGAATCGTACTGTAATCTAATGAACATCAGGGTTTCCCACAAAAAACATACCTACCAAATTTTATGAAATTCGCTCCATTAGTTTTTCAGTTAGAGTGGATGCAATATCCTCAGAGACACACAGAAACACACACAGATACACCCTTACACACACAGACGTCTTCCTAGAAATAGTTTTTTCGTGTTCTAGAAGTCCCAAAACGTGTAGATCCTTCGAAAATTCGAGTTCCGATCTTCGGCACGATTCCAATACTTTGAATACATACACACACATATATTATCTGTGTATCTGTGTATTATCTATGTATCTAAATTCCGTGCCTACGCAATTACAATAGTTGTGATTTTAAATGATCCCTAAACTTTTATTATTTCTTCAACGAAGCCTAATTTTAATTTATGCAGAATGCAAATATCTCAAGCGATTGTAAGGTGAGTTACATAAGAATTGCTGAATTTTTTTCACGCAAAATTATCTAGCTCTGGAGTCTGGAATACAAATTATATGAATGAAATATTCATTGATTTTGCATAGAGAATCAGATGATTTATATTTCGATACAATTTTAAATATTTAAGTATAATAAATTACTGTAGTACTATGATAATGTAAAAGATATCACCACTGAAAGCATCACATTTTAGAAATTTTTAAATGAAATTGCATTTCAGTTGGAAAGTGTTTCATAATCAATGCTTATGCATGGTTGATCTTTCTTGTTTAATTTTGATGTAGTTTTTGAGATATTTTACTTTTATGCACTTCTGAAGTAAACTTTTTTTTTCGTATTAGTACGTCTAGCGATTTCTCCGTCTCGTACTATAAAAACTATAGCATACAAAAATATGAAATTTGGTACATTTATAGAGAAATAATAGGGTAACATGATGGACTTTAGTTTAGCATGAAATAGCTGGCTCATAATCAAGGAATTCAGTTTTTGGATTCCCTGGGCTATGAGAAATCTCTGCTTTTCCCTCCTGCGGAAAATAGCCAGGGGGAAAAAAGAGATTTTTGAAAGTAGAATTTTTAGGAAAGATTGATATGGAGCGAACTCTGTGAACGCAGCGAGTAGGAGACGATGTCTTTCGAAGGGGGTTGTTTAGTAAAATGCTTCGAAGGGGCTTGTTTAGTAAAATGCACTAAGAAGAAATCAAAATAATTTTAGCTATCACACCATTCTTTGTCATGTGCGACTCAAAATAAAACCGTTGAGCGTCCAGGAAATAATTGCATTTGCACATTAACAGAATTTTAAGGAACAATAGAAGTGAAAACATTGAAATGATATATGATTCCATTCAATTCATTTAAATTTTTCTATGACAATTTTGATCTAACAACCTGTCATTTTATTGTAAACGGCCATAGTGTACTGTCCAAGGACGGAAAATGTACTCTCAAATCTACTAATTTTCTTTTATATCAAATTTGACTGTCATATTAAAGTCAGTGTTTCTTTAAGTCGTCCATACATTTTATTTATAACTGACAAGTATATACTTTCTAGACAGTAAAATGAGCTAGTTATCTTTGTAATAGTAAATTTGTCTATGCAAGTCATTCTTTAGGGCAGTGTTCCTTTTAAATCGTATTAACAAGAATTTTCTCTTCTATTATAACGAAAATGAATACACAAGGATATGGACATTAGAATTTAAGTCTATGAAAGATGGTTAAACTAATACTTTTTAAATAGTGTGTTACAATTATTTTAATAAGTTTATTTTATTTAATAGCACATGGCGTATACCGTCAAAAACAGACTTCTTAATCACAATTTGGCTCAATTAGGTTCTACCTCGTAGTTGATACTGAAAATATGCAAAGTTTCAGCATTTTATTTCACCCGCGGAATGGAGGCCTCGAGGGTTTGGAAAGATTTTTCGACGACTCCCCCCTTGTATTTATCCACCCCATCGAAGAAATCGAAAGTTCAGTTTCCTTAGGTTCTGTCCCGTGGTCAGGGGTGTGCATAGATTTAGCTATCGGAAGGCTTCAGAAGGGCCTGAAGAGACATTTTCGAATCCCTCCTTTTCTCTTTCCAGGGGAAGGATTCGAAAATCCGACTCCGTTAGATTCTTTCCCATGGCCGATACTATAAGTGTGAACAGATTAAATCTTCTGGATTATCAGAGCTTCTGGTGTGTCTGAAAAGACACGACCACGTCAGATAAGTATTATAAAGATTGTGTAATTTTGCAAAAATTCATGTCGAAAATTTGTAAATTGGGTGTAGTTTTGTGCAATAAGTTGTAAAACTTATTTAAAGGTAAGTATACTCTATAACTACAGCTGATATTCTCTAGAAAATGTTATTTGTATGTCGCTGCATATTTCTTCGAACGGTTCAAAAGAACGAAGTTAGCCATTTCCAACTACAAATGTAATTTATAACTATACTAAAAGTGATAGATGACTATATCTTTGGAAGAAATAGCACTTCGTACCGAACAGGTTCTAAGTTCACATTAATTCATGACTTTATTTCTACAGTAACCGATTAAATAAAATATTGTAATTACTCTGTGAGCTAGACAATCAGGTTTTAAGTCTTAACTCACTGTTTAATTTATTCTAAATATGTTTGCTGAGACACACACACTATTTTAATCTGGCCGGGGTGATTTCGCTTCTAATTTGAATACAAATATATCAAAATAAATCTGGAAGATTAATACGTCTTTATTTAAAATTGAGTACTTGCATTTAAGACATAGTACTTACATTTAACACACAGCTGTACTGCTATTTCGTTATGTAATTTCTTAATAACACATGTATTGTGGCAGTTATTTTAAGTTGATACAAATAACGGTATAGGGTCAATATAAAATTAGATAAATGTTACTTTCTATATGTAAATCTATACAGATAACTTTACTCCTACCGCAAGAATTATTTTAAATCAGTGAAAGTTAAAGTATATTATTAGAAAATTCTTACAGTAACTTCATACCGAGTTCCAGTCCTAATACTCACCATGTTGATAAAGAATATATACATTTACCAATTGTTCTTACGGTGAAGTCCAGACCGCATTATCTTGGGAACAAATTTGGTAATATCTTGCCAACTTGGTGTCTTTAAGCGAGATTGAGAAAATCCAAGAAGCTACATGACTGATTATTGCTGAGTTATTGAGATTGTTTGAATCTTTCCACGGGGTATATATATATACCACTTCCCGGCCGTCCAAACAGTTGCCTTACACCTTTCTGGTAGGTCGGACGGTCTGGGTCTCAACGGGGTATATATACCAGTGTTCATTGCTTAGTGAGTGATGTTTTGTGATTTTAGTAAGTGAATTGTGATTACATGAATTAATCTTTGTAAACTCGGTTGAGCATCTAACTATTCATAAAACGCAAAACCCGCCAATAAGAGACGTCTCCAAAAATATGGAAGACACCCCCATTTCCCCATTGCAGATACCAGAATACATGGACTAGTTTCGGGCTTATTATGTGTTCGTCAGCATGGAATAGCAGATATCTGGAATGGCAGCAGGAAAATTGCTAGAAGTCACAATTTTTGCTAACTTTTATGGAAACTGACGATTTTAGTCTTGTCATGTGGCTGGCATAAATTCCTTTTGCGGGTCCATGGGCATTGGTATCTGCAATGGAAGTGCCTTCCATATTTTGAGGGGCACCCCATATAGGCGGGTTTTGCATTTTAGGATCTTTACCTTTGCAGTTTCATGTGGTATGAGTTAAATTGCATATAAAATTTATGCCAGCTACATGAAAGAAAATAAATTGTTAGTTCCTATGCGGATTAGCAAAAATTGGAACTTTTAGTAAATTTCTTGTTGCTATTGCAGATATCAACTGTTCCATGTTAACGAACGCATAATGAGAGCGAAACCGGTCATTGGATGCTGGGTTCTGCAATCAGAGCCCATTTCATATATTTAGCTACTGTTTTGTTAACTCTTGTTTCTTTAATGGATAGCTAGAAGGAAATAAACTGATTTTTGTTCTTATTTACGACTATTGCTGTTGTGAATACAATATACGGCTATCAGGAAATTTTAACTTAATTTTTGTATTCTAGGATTACACCGGTAACTTTAGCATTGCTATAACTATATTTTCCAAATATAGTTAATAAAACAATTCAGCATTACAATATTAACTATATATTTCTATATCATCCAAATTTCAGTTTATTATATTTCCTTCAAAAACTCAGTAACATTATTATATGCTACTTGTACGTCGTTATCTGACAGTTTAGAAAAAAAACTCACATATAAGAAAAATCCCGATTTTGTTTTCAACTGTAAATTCTATATTGCTGTTTTTAGCTTTGAGTTGCACGCGTAGGAGTATTCGAAAGTTTGGTACTGGAATATAAACATGCTATATGAAATTAATACATGCTATATGAAATAATTAAAAATGCTTTATGAAATAATTACTCTTCTAGATTCAGTGGACACTCTCACCTTTCCTTATCAATACTATTATTTCGTATATTAATCCTAAAGATAACATAATTCTTATATGACCCCTAACAAAACTAAATTATTTTTGTGATCTTCGAGAACCCCCTCCTCTTCAACCTGGCAAAAGGTATATGCCCTACGAGCAGAGAAACTCACTTTATTCTAAGATAATCAAGATAATAAGTCCAACATAAGCAGTATTTAATATAATTTCATAAATATTTAACCATCGACAACTTTGTGTACACTCTTTTGCAAAACACAACGAAGCACCATGAAGAAAGTGACTGTTTTTATTGAAATTAAATATGCGTATATCTCATACATAGGTAATGAAATGATAACAAAATCAGGGCCTCAGAACCCATTAATGGTTAGCAATTGAGCATCAAATTTTCAAATCAATAATTGATGAAACCCCTTGGCGACAATGCATGCTTGTATACGTCTAGATAAGGAGTGATAAAGTTTCCTAATGTCATCCTGCGATACAATCTGCCAGGCATTTCTCAACTATTGCTCCAAATCTGATAAATTTCGGGGTGCCCGGATCTGGCGGCCTAACATGTCCCATACATGATCGATTGGCGAAATGTCTGATGATCTTGCAGACCAAGGAACAGTATCAACAGCACGGAGATAGTCCATAGAAAGGCGAGTCGTATGTGGCGTGACATTATATTGTTGAAAAATGGCCCCAGAATGAGGTGTCAGGAAGGATAACGAAACGACCGCAGGATTCCATGAACATATCGTTGAGCTGTCAAAGTTGTACGCAGGATGACTAGGGGCGACCTGCTGTCGTAAGAGATCACGACAGCTGGCAAAAAACAACCCCACACCATCACACCAAGGGTAATGGCTGTATGCCTGTGTAAAACAAAGGCTGATTGGGGCCGCTGGCCCTGACACTTCCACACACGTACCCGATGACCATCTGCTGAAAGACTGAAGCATGATTCTCTTCTGAACACTATGGGATGCCAGTCTGCTGGCAGCCATGATGGCGAAAACATAATAAGGCGAATATGATATTAAATAATCGAATATCGGCTATTCCATACTGACGAGGGCATAGTAACCTGTTATCTGCAGTGGTAGAGCAATATTATGCATAAACATGCCAAATAATTTGTCAAATGTATTTTTAACACTTTACAACATAGCTGAAAAGGGTTTATGACTTTGATCATTCTGTCTGTCCGTTCGCACGATAACTGCCGAAAAAATGACTTTATCAAAATTAAATTTTAGTATGTTACTGAGACGGTCTGTAGAACGTCTGGGAATGAAAATTAATAATATCACCTAATTAGTGTTGGATTTAACCCGGGTTAAAAGAATGGCATACATTGAACCTTTTAGAAATAATTTTTCAAACATTTTTAAGCGGAGGTAAAATTCATAAATTGATTGCGAAACATTTAGGAAAATATTCAATATATCACGTAAAATGTGTAAAAAAATTCAATAACATACGTTGGGTAGTTCTTAAATAAAAATTGACAGAATAATATAGCCATTTTATGTGAAGAGATCATGTGACTCATTTCCACATAAAATGTGGCATCCATTTTTCCCCATGTAAAAATTGTGATGTTTAAAGATAGTTTAAATTTAGATTTTGTGTTGCATCCAGCCTAAAACAGCTTAATTTTTGCATATTATTTGCGTATCTAAATTCTGTGCCAATGCAATTACCATATTTTTTTATTTTAAATGATCGCTAAACTGTGATTATTCCTACAAATACCTAATTTTTATAGCATTCAGAATGTAAACAAATCAAGCACTTGTAAGATGAGTTGTATAAAAATTGCTGAATTATTTTTCGCGCAAAATCATATTTCTTATTTTATTTTATTTTTATTTTTTGTTTCTAATGGCCAGGCTTTTGACTCTTTCATCATTCGCTATACACCTGCCAGAACCGTGAACCTTTTAGCCGTCTTATGACGTTGCCCTAGCGCACCAGTGGGGATAGGATCACACCGAGCTCAACGACACAGCATCCATGCCTGAAGGTGGGACTCGAACCAACAACCCGGCGGCCGAACGATCGCTAGAAAACGCTTGCCTTGACCATTCGGCCACCGCGTCGGCTCGCGCAAAATTATTTAGCTCTGGAATCTGGAATATAAATGATACGACGGAAATATTCATAGATTTTACATTGACAAGCAAACGATTTATAGATTGTCTTTTTCGATGAAGTTTCAAGTTTCCAAGTATAATGAATTATTGTAATACTGTGATAATTTAAAAAAATTTTAGCGCTGAAAATACATCGTATTTTAGAGATATTTACATAAAATTGCATTTCAGTTAGAAAGTATTTTATAATCAATGCTTTGTGCATGGTTGATCATTCTACTTCACCACTTCATGTAATTTCGACACTTAGTTTCTACCCCACTTCCCGGCCGTCCAAATAGGTGCTCTTAGTCCCCTGGACGAGTCGGACGGTCTGGGTCTTCTACTTAGTTTCTACCCTTGAATTAAAGGAAAATTAACTTTATTTCTTTAAAGGTCCAAATTCAAATGAGTTGACTTTTGGAGAAAGATCCCAAACTTTTCAAATTAATTTTCGAAGTTAGCAAAAAACACACATGTTCGAACATGAAACTTCTTCGCACTTGCTTTTGCTTTAGTTTAGAAAGAAAAAGTGTCTACAATATAAGGAAACAAACATTAACTGCATAACTTTAAGCCCGTTACTGAAATAAGTGTGTACTTCATAGAATGTGTATACAAATTTTCAAATTAAGCTCCAGATCATTTTTACGTCCTTCCCCCATTCTTTTAAATACAAAATTAAATTTCCAACAAAATAGATAAAACAAATAAGCACGCAATCTTGTTTGCAAATTATACAGCTCATTTTCTAACGTGTTAATTTTATGATGGCTACAATCATTAACGGCGCGTGAAGCAGAAAGTTTAAGAGAGCAGAATTCTTAACACTCTTATAATGAAGCAACTCCAGTAAAACTAAATGAAATTTGTTTTAACTCCACTGCACTTTTGTTTAATTAAAGAAGCAAACGAGTGAAGATCAAATATCCACACCTGTTACTATGATGCTTAAAAAGTAGTCAAATTTAGCGTAACGTAAAATAATTTAAGTATCTTCTTGGGTACACGTATCATTTTAAAAACAGATAAGTGTTTTTGAAATCGCTTATCCCGTAAAAGAACAGAAATTTCTATTCAAGACCATAACTTCAGGAGAAGCAAACACATCTCAGCAAACTGAACTTTGACCCATTCAAGACAACTTTAAAATACTTTTAAAAATGACTTTTTTTGTGTAAATTCTTTATACATGTCAATTAATGCATATCTTGAATTTTTCAGATTTTACAAATAATTTTTTTATGATTTTAAACTGGAAACTTTTTTTACAAATCGTTTGTAGTGTGCACATAAAATTTAAAACATTATAAAACATACGCACATAACAAGGCACACAAATAATTAATAAATGGATTATTAAAAGCATGTGTAACATATTGAAAAGATAATGAGTTAGTTTAAACCAGTAGTGAATACACATAGGAGACATGGGGAGCTTTAACGCTTCAAATTCTCATTTCAACAACTTTCCAATTCTTTGTTTATTAATTTTAATATATTTATATTCAAGAAAGTAATTTAAATGAATAACTTAACTAAGTACATAATCTGAAAATCTGATATGGGCAGCACATGACTTTCCCTGCAGACTTATATCTAACGTTCTCTTTATTTTAATTAAATTTATTTCACTTTTAATTCAATTTTCGTTCTCATTCGGTAACCGGACTTATTTTCAAAGGTGGTGTAGAGAAAATACGAAAAACTAAAATATCTCGAGAACGGCTAGCCCTAATGTAATGGGTTTGGTCATATTCTTTTCTTCTCTAAAAATTACGTATTAAACAAGCATTTAATGGATATATTTGAGCCTACGTAGTTCTTTAGTTTAGATTTTGGCGATTTTTGCGGGCCATTTTGCAAAAAAAGGCAGGTTATTTTTTTCCGAATCATACCAAAATCCAAACAGCACCAGGGTGACCCACAAATGATTCATCTGCTGAATTTTGTGAAATTCGGTACATTAGTATTTTAGTTACTGTGGATACAAAATTTTACGGGCCATTTTGCAAAAATAGGCGGGTTCTTTTATCTCGAATCGTACCCAAAGCTAATCAGCACAAGACTCGCCCACAAGTGACTTACGTACCAAATTTTGTGAAATTTGGTCCGTTAGTGGATACAAAAGTTATAGTGGATACAAAATTTGCACAGACAGACAGACAGACACACACACAGACGTCACGCTAAAAATGGTTTTTTCGTATTCTAGAGGTCTCGAAACGTGTAGATCCGTCGAAAACTCGAGTTGCGATTTTCGACAAGATTCCAATACTTTCCCTATACATTACCATGTATTGCAGGGAAAGTAAAAATCTGATGTGGGCAGCATATGACTTTCCCTGCAGACTTATATTAACGTTCCCTTTATTTTAATTATATTTATTTCACTTTTAATTCAATTTTCGTTCTCATTCGGTAATCGAACTTATTTTCAAAGGTGGTGTAGAGAAAATACGGAAAACTAAAATATCTCGAGAACGGCCAGCCCTAGTGTAATGGGGTTGGTCTTATTATTTTCGTCGTTAAAAATTACGTATTAAACGAGCATTTAATTAATAAATTTGAGTAGACCTAGTTCTTTAGTTTAGATTTTGACGATTTTTGCGGGCCATTTTGCAGAAAAAGGCAGGTTACTTTTTTCCAAATCGTACCAAAATCTAATCAACACCAGCGTAACCCACAAGTGACTCATCTACCGAATTTTGTGAAATTCGGTCCAGTAGTTTTTCAGTTAGAGTGGATACAAACTTTTGCGGGCCATTTCGCAAGAAAGGCGGGTTCTTTTATTCCAAATCGTACCCAAAACTAATCAGCACCAGACTCGCTCACAAATGACATACCTACCAAATTTTGTGAAATTCGGTCCATTAGTTTTTTAGTTAAAGTGGATACAAAATCTGCACAGACAGACAGACAGACACGCTGACACACAGACAGACAGACACACAGACAGACGTCACGCTAAAAATAGTTTTTTCGTATTCTAGAGGTCTCGAAACGTGTAGATCCGTCGAAAACTCGAGTTGCGATTTTCGGCATGATTCCAATACTTTCCCTATACATTACCAAGTATTGCAGGGAAAGTAAAAATCTGTAATTAATTATAATATTCTTTATTATTATTATCAAAATAATTATCATAATCAACACAAAGCCATTGTCCTTTTGCCGAAAACAAGCCATGCGATAAAGACAAAAGTTGGATGTATTCTTGATTTAGACTATGCTGTAATATGACAGGTCTTGTGGCATTCAGGATGCAGAGTAACCTGGCATTTCTTGCATCTGTTGGTTCACGTTCTGCCACAATTTTTGCATCCACCGAACTGTTGGTCGGATTTGTAGGGCTAATAATGCCGTCTATATCTTTGTTGCGCGCATGCATTCTTTTGCAGCACTGAAGATCTCCCTGGACCAATTGAAGATATGCCAAATCTTCCTACTGACTCTGAAGAGCTTTCAAGTGAAATTTGCAACAATGATATACAGTTTCTTAGTAATCGGTTAAGATCCGCTTTTTTACGACGACTTCTCCGGTTCCCCAAGATAGCAAGGACTACCATTTCTTCGATCGAATCCTGATTAGGTATTGTGAAATAAATATATCGAATAAACTACATTTTCCCATATACTTAATATATGTTTTCATAGGTTGTGTCGCTGATGTGGTGGCCGAGCGGTCAAAGAGGCAGGCGTTTCCTCGTGATGTCTCGGCCGCTAGATTGCGGGTTCGAGCCCCGCCTGCGGGCATAGATGTTGTGATGTATTATTGGGGCAGAAGTCAGACTTCTACATTCGGGTGCCCCGGATCTTTGACTAAACAGAAGCAGTGCACACATTCTTACTTAATAAGTTATGTTAGGCACACGACACCAACCAACCAACCATAGATTGTGTCTTTTTTAGAGATACATCATTGGCTAGTTAAAGATACATCCAATGATGTCTTAGCAAGGTGTAGATATAGCAAGATAAAGATTCCTCTATAGATCCCGATGACATATCTTTACCGGCATCAATGGCCGGGACAGATACATCTTTGGCGTCACCAGCATCGCTATCTCCATCTAGTATGTAATTGATGAGGTCGCATATAGTGAAAAGTATACTCTGCGGTAAGTTTAAGTAATATTACTCTGCACCTAGTTACTTTCCTTATATACATAATGTATAAGGAAAGTATTGTAACGGGGTCGAAAATTCGAATGGAGAGCACATGTCAAGCATCCCTGATCACGAATCAAACATTTTTGAGGTGATGTCTGTGTGTGTGTGTCATTGAGTTTGTGGAGACGATATCTCGCGAACGAATAGAGCGATTCGAATGAAATTTGGAGCAAAAATTACAATCCTTGAATACTGGAAGCCTATTGTTTTTAATCGAATGTAATCGAATGTTCAGAACCAGCCTAAATTTTCGAGTGAAAATTTGAAAAAATCATCAAAAAATCAAAACCTTTAATAAAGTTACGCAGATAGACATTTCCTACGTAATGTTTCCTTAGAAAGCGATTGACATAAACTTTAGAACGCTAGCATGAACCGGTCTCGAGATATTGCGCATTTTTTAAATAAATTTATAAAAAAATTCCATAAATTAAAAAAAAATATAATAACAGTTGAGAAACATGGTCACTTTTCATATGCAATATCATGCTATAAATTGGGTGACATCATTCTCTTGTATCTAGCTCGTGCCATTCATGGGAAAAGATACTTTGAGTAATATTTTTGTATTTTAACACCAATAGTTATTTATCAGCTATAAGAATAACTTATTTCTCCGTCCATAACGCTTGGCGAGATTTTGGCGACGAATTTGGCGGAATGTCGCCAACTTGGCAACTTTTTAAATGTTGCCAAATTAATGAAAATCTCGCCAAATGGATAAAAATGACACTAAATCAATGAAAATGACGACTAATTGACGAAAATTCAATATCTTGGAAAGAATATAAATATCTCCTATAAGAAAAACCTATTTTTTATTGTAAAAGTAGTAAATTCATTGCATTGTATAAGGAAAATCATGTGTTGCCCACATCAGATTTTTATCAGTTATATTGGAATCTGTCAATTTTTGCACCAACTCCTTCATTAGGAGGATGAATAACAGGATAGGTAACAGCAAAGGTAACAGCATAGGATGAATAACAGCATAGGTAACAACATAGATAACAGGATAGGATGAATAACAGCATATCTGACTTGCAGTCACTCCTCAGAGCAAATAATATATAGGGTGTCCCAAAAAGATTGAAACGCACTTTAATTCTTTACCTATTGGAGATAAGTGGGCAATGTAAATTGCAAAACTGTTAAAAGTAAAGGAGGAAATAAGATTCTCTTTCTGTTTTTCTTCGAATTTTAGCGAACTTCATCTTTACTATAGGGCAAAAAACGGCCATGGACACCCGCCTAAAACCGTACTTGGCTCTTAAACACTTTGTGTTGTAAGAACTGATGTTGCTAGTCCCGAACTCGGGACCCAGTGCTTACAAGGCCGATATTATAAGGTTATAGCAAAAGCTAACTTCCACTCCGAACTTATAATTCGGGTACAGGTTCCTAGCATCTTCGATCGATGTATTTGGCAGGAGCAGAGTCGGCTGCTGCCACACACTCCACTCCCTGATGAGAAGCCCCGGTCGAATTTCGGCGAGGAGGGGTCCCACCCAGAAAACCCCCGCATGTCCCCATCCGAAACTCAGTCTAGGGGCTGAATAGCCGGGAGGCACCTCAGCGTGCGGCGTAGTGACGTCAGTCGTGGTCAATTAGGAAGGGAGTGGTCGGTGCGGGGCCGGCGGGATTAGTTCTGATCCTTATCGGGCCTATGCCTGCGGCGCTGCTGTAGCTCGTGACGTCATAAAGTACATTCCACAATTTGCAACTTACAGCATGTGTTTGAAAGTATGATCGTGTAAATATTAACGAAGATACAGATGTATCCTAATAAGGTAAGCTATATCGTTAATATTTTTATTATCTAGGTAATAATAATAATTCATGGTGTTGTTAATTTCTAATATTTAAGGGAAAATGTAATGAATTTGTCCACTTTTTTCAAGATACTTAAAGTGATGCACATGCAGTATAGGTCTAACGAACGTATCACGGAAAGGGGTTTTCTTTTAAGTATATTTTTAAAATCTGGAACATGATTAGAAGTGATCTAGAACTAGATTCATGGATGTCAAGATTTTAGGTAGCGTAATTTTTTCAAATCCAACGTCAAATTCGTCCGTTGAACGAGTATTTTTGCTACGTAAGAAGCTGATGGAAATCGGGTATAAATAAACATACCTTAATGGAATAAGTAGAATGCAAATACATGTTTTTTTATTTATGCATTAGCATAATGAAATTTTTCTTAGTTTGTTGTTGTCAATATAAACAATTGTTCGATTTATAAATGTAAAGTGTAGGGTTAGACATTTTTGCGGATTGCTGTTGCACCCCCCTAAAATTTTTGTTGCACCCCCCCCCCCCCCCCAAAAAAAAAAAAATTCATGGATTATACACCCTCAAATTTTTTGGTGTAAGTAATTAAAAAAGTAAATGTGCAGAAAATTTCATGTAAATAAAATTTTTACATTATCTTGTTCTTTTTGTGTACGTGTTTTGATTTTTTATTAGTGGTCAAAAAGGAATCATTGATCTGCAATTTGTAAATGGTCTATGGGCAATTGTCATATTGTTGTAGCAAAAGGCAAGATTAAAATTAAGAATATTATTGCTACAGTACTATCAATTAATGAATAATGTAACTTAATTCTTTCAATCATCTGACCTCCAAAGGGATTGGAAACCAATTGTTTTATTTATTTCATGCACATGTGTATTAAACATAAAAATGTGAAATACACAAATCATTGTTTTTTTTTTACATGCATTTTTGTAATTACAAAAAAAAAATCTGAATTTCATAATTTTTTTTTGGAAAAACTGAAATTCATATTGGCTCCGAAAACTTTTCGTGGATTATTTAGCTTATTACACAGGGATTTTAATTTAATCTGAAAATGCACAATAACAAAAAATAAATATTTTTATATCACAACCCTGCTGTCAATTACAAATGTAACTTCCGAAATAGTCGTTCATAATGGGCGTGATCACTTTTTGACGCTTAAAATATAAATCTAATGTCTGTATTATTATGCATGTATATTATTATTAAGTATGTATGCATATTATTATTATGTATGCATATTATTATTAAGTATGCATATTATTATTAAGAATATATATTATTATGTATGTATGTATATTACTATTAAATAAGTATTAATATTATATTAATTAATAGTATTAAATAATTATTAATAGTACATTAATTATTAAATATTATTATTAAGTATGTATGTATATTAGGATATATGTTATGTAAATCTGAGAGTTAAAACTTTTGAAAGACCTTATTACAAAAATGTTTTAGGAGAACTATGTAATTAGAAATTTAATTAACTCTGCCCAAAAGCATTATTATATATAAATAAGAGGTCATAATGTTTTCTGTGCATTAGGTTATTTAAGAATAAAAGCCAGATTTTTCAAGTAAATGAATTTTATGAAAAGATAAAATTCAAAAGGTTAAAACCTGGCATTGAATCTTTTAGAAGAAAAGAAAGAAAAAAAAACTCGTAACAACGGAAATATTCAGTATTTTTTTACTTTATAATCTTATTTATATTCCTTCTTTATATATATAATTTGTTTTCGTTATATTTATTCAATTAAATCATTTTTACTTCAAACAACTTCTATCGCTCTAAAATATCGACTCCATAATCGACGCTGATTAAGAACTGAAGCAAAGTGTAAACGCCGTGGATGGGATGTAAGTTGTGACGTCACGAATCCTGCATCTAGGCCCGATAACAAGAAAAAATCCCGCCGGCCCCGGTAGGTGCCTCTGGCTCAGCGTGGTGCTGCTATCTCGTGTTGAGATCGTTGGAGAGAGAATTTGCGTGCTCGTATGTCGAGGGTCATCATTGTAGGAGTTGATGTGGCTAGTCCCGAGCCAGGCCCGAACTCGAGACTCAGTGCTTACAAGACCAATATTATAAGGTTAGAGCAAAAGCTAACTTCCGCTCAGAACTTGTAATTCGGATACAGGTTCCTAGCATCTTCGATCGATGTCTTTGACAGGGTCAGAGTCAGCTGCTGCCACAGCTCTGTTATATGATGTGGAATCTACTTACTGGCATTTCTATCTGGACAGTTGTTTCACCTTCATCTGACTCTCATTGAATCCTAAATACAATATACCATAAATGTCAATTTATGTTATCTGAATGACGCGGCCAATTTTTTTTTTATTTATTTTTACTCGGCTAGTAAAATCTCGGTTACAATGGGGGAAATAGCCCAACACACTTTAAGTTGTATGTTCATATTTGGAATTTACACAATTTCTGTCAACAGAAAATTTCAATCAATAATAAAAACTATACTTCGAATTCTCGGTTATTGTCACTACAATTGTCATCACACTCTTCTTAGCATATTTTACAAACGTTATCTAACATACCGATGCAGTTAAAAATGATGATTTTTTTTTGTTTGTTTAGAATTAAAAAAGCACGATAGATAAATTCTATACAATTTTTATAGTGCTATTTTTATAGCTAGAAATATTAATATTTCAAATAAGCAATTTTATATAAACTCATCTCTCTTTTTTTTTTTGTGGAAAATACCAACCTTTTCTTTTCAGTGAATTTCAGAAGAATCCTATGCAAGTTCAAAACAATTAGAAGGGTTCTATGGAGCAACACAGCGCACTGTATTCTTTTAATCAGTCCAAATAATTGAACTTTACACATTAATCACTGATGACACGGATGCAAATCTCAAAACCAATTTCACACCATTACTTCCCATTGACTCACTGGCACAAACGCGAGACCTTGCCAGACTTTAATTACCTTCTAACGCTGTCTCCATCGGCAGTTATGAAATTCTGAAATACACTTTAATGAGTTGTCAATGTGACTAGGAAAATGTACTAGGTTCTGGTTATTACTACCTGCTCACCTAATGCAATTAAATGGACTCGTCTTTACTGACGATAGTTTTGCCATGTTGATTTAAGGTAAAGTATGTACACCAGGTATGTACAACTGTGTGGGATAGACGACAAACTTTTTAATTAACACTTTACAACAAAGTTAAAAAGTGTTTATGACTTTGTTCATTCTGTCTGTCTGTCTGTCTGTCCGTTAGCACGATAACTGCCGTAAAAATGGCTTAATCAAAATGAAATTTTAGTATGTTGTTCAGACGGTCTGTAGGACCTATGGGAATATAAATGAATAATATCACCCAATTAGTTTTGGATTGAACCCGGGTTGAAAAACTGAAATACATTGAGCCCTATGGGATCTAATTTTTCAAACATTTTTTAAGCGGATTTAAAATTCACAAATTGCTTCGAAATTTTTAGGAAATATTCAATTTGTTCCATATAATATATATAAAAAAAATTCAGCGAAATATATTCAGTAGTTTTTAAAAAAAAAATTAAAATAATAATAACATCTCTTATGTGAAGCGATCACGTGACCATGATATGAAAAGATCACGTGACCCACTTCAAAATGATATATGGCATCCATCTTGTCTCAAAATTGTGATTTTTAAAGTTCTTTTTAATTCATATTGAGTGTTGTATCCGTCTTAAACCACTTTATTTTTGCTTAAATTCTGAGCATCTACATACTGAAACAACGCAATTACAATATATTTCAGTTTAAATGCTCATCCAAATTTGATTATTTCTACAACGAAGCCTATTTTTCACCTATGTAAAATGTAAACAGCAAAATATGTAGAATGAGTTGTATTAGAATTGCTGTAGTTCTTTAACACAAAATCATTTAATTCATTGAGTCTGCATAGCTGATATGAATGAAATATTAATTGATTTTACAAAGGGAAGGACGATTTTTTGCGATGAAGTTTTGCCCATAGAGTTTAATTACTTGTAGCTCCATGGTCTTAATTTTTAAATAAAATAAATTACTATAGTATTATGATGAATGACATGAATGAGAAATTATTTATGAATGAAATGTTGCTTTTATAGAGAGAGCCAGGCGTGTTATTTTTTCTATGACGTCACTTGAATGAATTTCAGTTGTTTTCCATGAAGTTTTTAAATATAATAAATTATCGTGGTATTATGATAATTCTAAAACTTTTACCGAGGAATGTATAACATTTTAGAGATGTTTAAACCAGGCAATTTATATTTCAATGCCGTCATTTGAATGAAGTTCATTTTTTTCGATGAAGGTTTAAGTTTTCAAATATAATAAATCAATGTAGTATTGTGAGAAGTTTTAAAATATTACCGAGGAATGTATTGCATTTTATACATGTTTAAATAAAATTGCATTGCTGTTGAAAAGTGTTTCATAATCAATGCTTTAAGCATGATTGATCTTTCTTGTTTATAGATGGCAAGATCTGTACTTTATGTATAATAATAAAAACTTATGTTTATTCTAATCTTCATTTAATGAACACACATATAAGTGGTAATCTTTTAACGAAATCGGCAATCAAGAAATTTTGAGGTTAACTTTAATAATGATGTTATCCAAACATAAAGTAATCACTCGAAAATAATTGCGGTTTTCCTCAATTTCATTAAATGCATGTACATTTAATTCTTTAAATACAGACCAAACCTCAAAATGTAAACATTTCAATACTTACATTTTATTATATATTAGACGGGTTCCGTGGATCAACACAGTGCAATGTACTGTTTTAATGAGTACAAATAATTTAACTTTACACATTCCTCACTAAACCTACCGATGCAAATTTTAAAACCAATTTCACATCATTAATTCCCATTGACTCACTGGCACCAACGCGAGAACTTGCCAGACTTTAATTATCTTCTAACGCTGTCTCCATTGGCAGTTATAAAATTTTGAACTACACTGTAATGAGTTGTCAATACGACTGCGAAAATGTATTAGATTCTTGTTATCACTACCTCGCTCGCCCAGTGGCAATTAAAGGAACTCGTTACTCGTGGTGATAGTTTTCCCATATTGGTTAAGACCAGGTATGAACAACCGTGTAGGATAGATGACACAATTTTTAATCTATCGCTGGAAAGATATGTATTTTATGTATAATAATAAAAACTTATCTAAACTATATTAGATAAGTTTCTAATCTTCATTAAATAAACACTATTCTAATCTAATATTATTCTAATCTTTATGTAATAAACGTCCATATAAGTAGTATTGTTTTAACTAAATCGGCAATCAAGAAATATATGACATTTTGAGATCAACTTTTTATATTTTTGTCCAAATATGACGTAATCACTCGAAGTTAATTACAGGTTCCTTCAGTTTCATTAAATCAAGATGGGGAGTTAATTCGTTAAATATAAGTCAAATCTGAAAATCTAAAAATTCAAATACATTAGCTTTCAATTATGTATGTATTTCAATATAGAGATATACGTACAAATATGTTGGCAGTACATTCTCAATTTAATGAATAAATTTTATACATCTACCAGCTTAACTTAACCTGTTTACCAACAGCAAAATCACTACGTAAATCACTTCCGCGTACTTTTAAGGGTATTAGAATCTTGATCAGTAAATAATTTTGCATCAGATTTCGAACAGAAATCAATTATATATCCCCTATATACTCGTATTTCAAGTATCGAAGGATTTCATAGTTTTCTGACATATTCCAATAACAGTCTCAAGATGTCCTTCTTAGTATTACTTTCCTTATATATATAATGTATAAGGAAAATATTGTGACGGGGTCGAAAATTCGAATTCGAGTTTTCGACGGGAGAGCACGTTTCCAGCAATCCTGATCACGAATCGAACATTTTTGAGGTGATGTTTGTGTGTGGGGGGGTTTAAAATATATGTGTGTGTGTGTGTGCATGTCAGTGAATCTGTGGAGAAGATATCTCACGAACGAATGGAGCGATTCGAATGAAAGTTGGTACAAAAATCACAATCCATGAATACTGGAAGCTCAGTGTTTTTAAATGTAATAGTATGTTCAAAACCCCCCTAAATTTTCGAGTGAAATTTTGAAAAAATCATCAAAAAATCAAACCTTTAATGAAGTTACGCAAATAGACATTTCTTATGTAATTTTTCTTTATAAAACGATGGACATAAATTTTAGAACGCTAGCATGAACAGTTATCGAGTTATTGTTCATTTTTCAAATAAATTTATCAAAAAAATCCAATAAATTAAAAAAAAATATTAACTGTTGAGAAACATGATTACTTGTCATATGTAATATCATGCGATAAATTTGGTGACATCATTCTCAGAGATCTAACTTTTTCCATTCACGAGAAAGGATACTTTGAACAATACTTTTGTCTTTGAACGCCAATAGTCATTTATCTGCTGTAAGAATAACTTATTTCTCCGTCCATAACGTTTGACGAAATTTTGGCTACGAATTTAGCGGTTGTTTGTAGCGGATTTGACGAATTTAGCGGATTGCCAACTTGGCGACATTTTTAAATGTTACCAAATCAACGAAAATCTCGCCAAATGAACAAAAATGACGCTAAATCAATGAAAATGACGACTAATTGACGAAAACACATCAGATTTGTTTTTACTGTAGCAGTAGTAAATTCATTGCATTATATAAGAAAAGTCATGTGCTGCCCACATCAGATTATTTTATTTCATAAATGCCTGAAATATTTCCCAATATATATCTCTTACATATCAGATGATCTTCAACTATGCAAGTTCCTAACTTACATAAATTCAGCAGTAGAAAATTAAGAATTCGTATCCCATCATTATTTCACATATCTTCACTATCACAAACCTGTGAATTTAACCTGGAGTTAATTATCCTCCAATGCCGTCCCTATCAGCGTTTATTAAATTCCGAAATAGCAGTAATTAATTAGTTATCAATACGTCTGTGTAAACAAAACAGTGGCTGCCAATTGCTTTCACAATCATCTAAATTCCATTGATAAATAAATATATTTTGATATACCAATTATTGCGCCATAGTAAAACTTTTATTTAAGAAGCTTTAAATTTTCCTTACAAACTCATAATATAAATAAGGAACATATATCAAAAATTCCATATATTACTTTCTATGTAAATACGCACTTTAATCCTTTAAAAATCGACACCGCAAGGGCTAATTACAACAGTTGAGACATTTAATATGCTCTTTATACCAACCTATATACGATACCTGTGGGTTTTAATAGCGGCACAATGCAATATGTTTCACAATATACGATATTACAGCCATGTTTAAGAGTTCAATTTAAAAGTATACAAGGTGGTCATAAAAAAAATCCCCGATTTATAAACCTCTAGCGGCACTATCCGCTCAACCAATCGAAAGGAAATTTCAGATATTGTTATTTGAAGATATGCGCTCGAGCTTGTGATGATTTCAAACAATAGAGCTCTCACGGTTACGGTTACAGTGAAAACATTTCGAAATTTTCGAATGGCAACACCCACTTTTTTCCTGCGCAAATTGATCAGCGCATTGAAAAACAATAAATGGCGTTGGAACGATACGCCTATGACGAAAATTGGCGGCGTACAACATTTGCAAAGAAGAGCATTGTAAAGGACCAATAACAGCACAAGAGAGGAGAGGGAAAAGAACTTGTCCTCCTTTGCAGGGGAGATTGTTGACAACAATGACGAACGTAACACCGCAGGAGGAAACTGTATAACTTCACGTTTTATGCGTATACACGTATACACGTATGATGAAGATTGCAAACATTTGCAAAGAGCATTGCAAAACACATTTGCAAAGAACAGCATTGCAAAGGACAAATGACAACACAGAGAGGAGGTGCATTGACGCACTTTGCATAATTCACAGGGATAGACAGTTGAAGCCCCAATCACACAACACCAAGTGCAAAGCATTGCTTGCGGAAAACCTTTAATAAGCAGTGTGGGAAGATTGTTTCTTCAATCAGATGTTTGAACGTGCCAACAAGATGACACTTACAGGGAAACAACGAGGTGATTTGATAAAGCTGTTTTATCTGAACGAGAAAAATGCTGCGAATTTATCGGCGAAATCATAAGCTAAGACGAGGTCCATGTTCCGTAAGAACTGTACGTGATTTGGTAAAAAAATTTGAAGAAACTGGATGCACATGTGACAGACTGCAATCCGGACGACCGTCTGTTCCTGTTGAAGTTGTTGCGGAAGTGCATAATATGATTACTGCAGGTCCTTTGCGTACTGCAAGAAGTGTTGCCCGCAATTTGGATGTACCGAAAACCATAGTCTTCAAGCTTCTGCGCTCTGTCCTGCGAATGTTTCCTTATCGATTCCTGCACGTCCAGATGTTAGAACCTGGAGACGAGCAATAGCGTGTCGACTTTGCGAATTTTTTCCTCTTCAGATATGATGAAGATAGCAGGTGGCCGCTGCGAATATTATGGACGGATGAGGCACATTTCTCCTTAACTGGGAACGTAAACTCTAAGAACTGCGTTCACTGGGCTGACGAAAATCCTCACGATGTGGCACCAGTGCCTTTATACGAATCTCAAGTGATTGTGTGGTGCGGCATCGCAAACACATTTGTTCTCGGTCCGTACTTCTTCGAAGAGATCACTTGCAATGGTATGCAAAAGTGCTCCATCACAGGTCCTCGGTATAAAACAATGTTGCACAATTACGTAATTCCAGAATTGCAGCAGCGAAATGTCATTAATGACATCATATGGATGCAAGATGGTGCTCCTCCACATGTCGCTACATGTGTTCGACAAGTGCTTCGACAGAACTTTGGTGATAAAGTCATATCCCGTAACCTTGCAGTTTCGTGACCACCGCGATCCCCGACCTCACTCCGATGGATTTCTGGTTCTCGGATTATCTGAAATCTAAGGTGTACACATCAAATCCACGAGATTTATCAGAATTGAAAGATGCCATAAAACGTGAAGTCACACAGATTTCTCCTGCGATGTTACGTTTGTCATTGTTGTCAACAATATCCCGCATACAATGCGTTATCGTCTGCGAAGGTGGACACATTGAAAACTTGTAATTCCAATAAAAGTTTTTCCCTCTCCTCCCTTGTGCTGTCATTGGTCCACTACAGTGCTCTTCTTTGCAAATATTTTACGCCGCCAATTTTCGTCATACGTGTATCGTTCCAACGCCATTTATGGTTTTTCAATGCGCTGATCAATTTGCGTAGGAAAAAAGTGGGTGTTGCCATTCGAAAATTTCGAAATTTTTTCACTGTAATCGTAACCGTGAGAGCTTTATTGTTTGAAATCATCACAAGCTTGAGCGCATACCTTCAAATAACAATATCTGAAATTTCCTTTAGATTGGTTGAGCGGATAGGCCACTAGGAGTTTATATATCGGGGAAGTTTTTTTATGGCCACCCTGTACTTTGCATTATTTTTCTATTTTCCAACACCACACTAACCCTTAGTTTAAATTGCTCCCACTAAAAGATATACATATATATATATATATATATATATATATATATATATATATATAATATAAATACCATAGCAAACTTAAGAAATTTAAGGATACTTTACAAATATGCAAATGTCAAAAATAAGTAAATAGGAATGACAATGAAAAATTCATTCAATTTATTGCTCAAATGTAGCTAATAAATAAAATGATTTCAATAATAAAAAAGTTTGAATGTCCAATGACAGAAAAGTGAAAAGCTGTAACACGAAAAACCTAACTTTCTAACAGACTTACAAAATAAAAATATAAAACAGCAAATCTTCAAGCAAATGGAAAAAAATACAAATTTCGAATCATTAAGTCTAAAAAAAGTATCAAAAAACAAAGATATGGAATCGATAAAAGAAAAACAGACGAAATCCAAGCACAAACGCTATACATGTGGACAAGGTTCTAGGCCTAAATCAGGACTTGTTCACTTCTTCAAAACTCGTTTTCAAGCCCAAGTGTCTTGTAGAAGCAAACACAAATATGTATGTATCTGAAGAAGTAGATATATTATATCTATAAACTATTTCTACTTGGACTACATGCATAAAGAAGAAAAATAAATGGAAAAATGGATACCTAGAATCTGACTGAAAAAATACACTAACCTAGTGAGCACGGGAACACAGAAAGAAGTGACAAGTATTGCCATTCACAAAGTAATAAGATATATTGTTGCCATTTGTAAGAAATAAATAACAGTAATGCGAAAAGAAATGTACAAGAGATAATATACATTCAAGAGGGGCAATAATAGAAAGGCTAATGTGTAAAAGTGGATGTAAAAATGAAATATAATTAAAACAAGAGAAGGGAGATGTCAGATTAATATATAAAACACCATAAAAAGAATTCATGAAAATCCAGCTAATTTAAAATTTTTAACTGTACCATTTACAAAATAAGAGGGATATTTATATAAATTGCTGTCTTTTTATTATATATATATATATATATACAAAGTCAGTCTCAAGAGATTATTCCTAGTGTTGTTATTTGTGCTTATGTAAGTACACTTATGTGCTTCGTATAGTGTTAAAATGACTTACAATGAAATAAAGTTTGACAATTTTTTATACTTTTTCTCACTATTGAAGAATATTACACTTATATGCTTCGTATGGCATTAAAATGACTTTCAATGGAATAAAGTTTGACAATTTTTTATATACTTTATCTCACTATTGAAGAATATTACACTTATGTGCTTCGTATAGTGTTAAAATGACTTACAATGGAATAAAGTTTGAAAATTTTTTATGCTTTTTCTCACTATTGAAGAATATTACACTTATATTCCCTTAAAATACACAATCGCCCAGAACGGGAAATCGAACCAATGCCAACTGATCAGCACCCAGGTGTGTTGATCTTGCCCCATGTCAGGAACGCTTTATACTCTAAAATTTATTAGTAAACACGTGTATACTTAAAATAACATCTAATTACCGCTAATATTCATAATCATAAAAGATATGTTCCCTGATTACCATGAAAAACTACTCCACATATTTTTTGTGCTAAACTTGGGAATTGTTGAATATGTTTTTCCTAAGGACAATGTTGAATCTTTTGCGTAATATACCAAAACAACATCGCTAATAAAGATTTAGCATCAGCGACATGACAAGGGCGGAGATGCCGGACTTAACTACAAATAATAACCTTGTACTTGATCCATTAAGGTGTTGTTTACAATGCCAGGACAAATAATACGTTCTTTCCATATTTAGCCTACATGCTTTCAATCTTGTAATTTTGTATGTTCTCTTTTTATGACTTAGATATGTATGATTTATATATAATGAACTTCGCGTGCCCAATGCTTTAAAAATAACTCTATCTTAAATTAATCATCTACAGTATTCAGACTATTGCAACTATATCTACATATGTGCATTTATTAAGGCCCAGCATTTTCAGTAGCTAATAAGAAAAATCACGGTTAGTATTTGTCGTGCACATAAAAGAAAACTTAGATTATCGCTTTATTAGCTTTGATTACTGCGTTGATTACTATTAATACCGCACATTTGAAAATAAAACATTATTTATTCTTAGTTGCGTTGATTACTTAATAGTACCGCTTTAACTATCATATGAGAATTATGCAAACTTTAATATTAAATTGAATTATCTAAACATGGCCTTAATATCGTAACTCATTGACCGTTATAACATTAAACATTGAATTTATTGCGTTGTTTGCGGCTATTAAAAACCCACCATTATTTTATTTTCAGTGCCAGTTCCTGTAATAGAATATTATTAGCATAATACTACTCAATTAATTGCACCATTGTTAACTATAACTTTACAAATAAATTAATTTATTAAAATTCTCTTAATTATCAAATTCATTAAAACAATTAGTATTTATTATTTTCGGAGGAGAGTTGCCGTGTGAGACCAGTTACGTGAAAAAGACCTAAACTGCATTAATGACCGTCTATATACTTGACTCGCACATACCTGTTGGTTGTCTTTAGAACACAGCTCGTACATGGTTTATGTTGCATCTCAGACTCTGCCGTTGAAATTCTCTTAGAACATGGACATTTCGTCTCACTGAGGACTGCTTTGTGGTCTACCCTGTGTGAACTTAATTCCTGGTCTCACAGTATTAAATGAAAGTTTTTAGAAGAGCGTTAGCTACTTAAATTTTTTTTAAAAAATGACTTTTTAGTTTCCCATACTGTAGAATACAACATAGAGAAAGTATTGTCTTCAAGAAACTTTTTCATTTCGAGATATTGATGTTAATACATGTTTTTTGATCTCCTGAATACCTTTTGACTATTTTTGGAGTGATATCCGTGTGTCTGTATATGATCGATGTATTGCTTACATGATAGATGCCACAAATATTTTTCACAAAACTTCATAACTTTATATCCGGCTTTGTCATCAAAAAGTCTAAGACTAGATGCAATTTTTTTTAAATTCAAGCGACAAATTTTATATTTCCTTAACATAGTAGCATATGACAAAATTTGACATAATTATGCATAAAAGGGGTTATTTATTTATGGCTCAATTATCACGAAACTTAACAGTTTCAATCGTCGTATGGAAAAATAGAAGCGACACAATTTTTGTGTTCGTGACGAGGGGGGCAATAACGTCACGAACCCCCCCCCCCCCCCCCGCCACACACGCACGCACGCACGCACACACACAGCACAGATTTATCATATTTGTCCTTGAATTTTTTTTTAAAAATCGCAAATTACTTCAAAATTCACGAGGGTGGTTCAAAAAGTAAAGTAAGAAATCCTGTGAGAGAAAATGTTTATTCACGAAATCAAAGAGATACACAAAGTTAGCAAGGCACTGGTACATATTATTTTCCACTTAGTTACCATGGTTGTCGAAGCATTTGTTCCATCGGTAAACCAATCTATCGAACCCGGCATAGAAGAAATCAGGGTCCAGGTCGCGGAGCCACTCAACGACGGCTTCCTGAACTTCGGCATCGGTTGTGAAATGGCGACCTGACAGGTGCTTCTTCAACGGTCCGAAGAGATGAAAATCGATTGATGCGAGATCAGGGGCTGTAGGGTGAGAGTTCCAGTACATTCCATCGGAAATGCTGCACTAAATCAGGTGTAACCGAGGCCATATGCGGTAGGGCGTTGTCGTGCAACAACACAACATCTTATCTAGACCTGGAATTTAATTCGCACGCCGAATTTGTGCACCCGCGAGAGCTCTTGTTACCAACTTTTCTGAACCACCTACTTATATGCAAATGACTGAAAAAAGGCGATTAATAACATATCGCGCTGAGCAACTTACAATATTGTAAATTAATTAAATCATTGCAAATTCATTATTGTAAAATATCAACATAAAAAGGGACATTGATTAGATAATCAAATAGCATGGAAACACGCCAACTAATTAATACTAAGACTCACCTTTTTACGACGTACAAAAATCACACGACCAGCGTGCTTTCGGACACCAGTATGCTCTTCATCAGTGACGAAGTGAAAATAAGTGACGTACATGTGATTAAATATAGGCCATAACCGCCAGACAAAATTTAGATCTTAATCAAAATTTTTATCCTTATTAATTTAATCGTATTCGTTCAGATAAATTTAAGGATAAAAAGAACTTTAAGTGTCAGGCTGGGGTGTACTTTGTCCCCCATTTACCTTCCGAAAATAATTTTAAATTCAACATTGGTAGTACTAAACGTACTGTCGGTATTAGTTTAGCTGAACATGCCTGCGATGTTAAAAATGGAAAACTATCCACGGCTCTAGCCCAGTATGTTATTAATTATAATTTCCATCCTATGTTTGATAAATCGTTTCTTTTAATTAGCTGCCTCCGTAATATTTTACTTTATGAATCCCTTTTTATTAACACTTTTCAACATAATTGAAAGGAGTTTATGACTTTCGACATCCTGTCTGTCTGTCTGTCTGACCGTTCGCATGATAACTGTCGTAAAAATGACTTTATCAAAATGAAATGTTAGTATGTTGTTGAGACAATCTGTGGGACAAATAGGAATGTAAATGAATAATATCACCCAATTACTTTCGGATTGAACCCGGGTTGAAAAATTGAAATACGTTGAACCTTATGGAATCTAAATTTTCTAACATTTTTTAAGGACACCCTGATAAGGAATATCTTCAAAATATCGATTTTTCAATTTTACTGTCATTTTATAGCTTAATTAATTCTGAGCACAATCATATACAGTTTTAATTATTACCAGGATTGGAAATGTTGAAACTTGCATTTAACATGGCCTATTCCTAGAAGGACTAGATTCATGGTGTGGTTTTAAAAAGCAGAAAATAGTGGCAGAATGTATAAGCATAAACATTCACTCCCAGTGGCTATAATAAATAAAATAAAATTTGTATTTAGAGATTTAGCTAATCCAAATCTTTTGAAAAAATGCTTACATGGGCAAACACAAAGCCCAATGAAAGTGTAAACCACTTCATAAGGGAAAGGATCCCTAAAAATAAATTTGTTGAAATTTCGACCCTTCAAATCGGGTGTTATGGATGAAACATTTGTTTTCAATGATTCCGTTATGAGTCGATTAATAATGCTGAAGTCTATTGACTATTTTTCAGGTGTTAACATGGAAAATGATTTTAGGCGCATTGACAAACGGCGAGTATTCAGGGCTGAAATTAATGTGCAAAAAATAACAAATGAAACCAGGGTGAAACAGCGAGGTGAAAAAAGAAAAGCAGACTTAAGAGAAAGATTGACACAGACAGACTATGCATGGCTGGACAAATTTTACACACTTTTTAAGAAATTTTAAACTTGATTTTCTCAAATTTCGTAGTTTTTTGAGATTGCGGAAACATTATTACAACAACTGTCAAAGATGCAGATATGAAATCATGTAAGCTTTATTAGCTCATAAAAGACTATAACTTGTACCTAAAACTATATTTATATTGTCAAAAAAATATGCTTTATGTTGATATTAATTAACAAATTTTTGAGAATTTTCATAGTCTATTGTCGTTTTTTAGATCACTTGAAAATTATCACTCTTATAATAAAAAATCTGATGTGGGCAGCACATGACTTTCCCTGCAGACTCAAATTCATATTTTCTTTATTTCTTTAATAATTCATTAGATTGAGTTTAATTGAACCAAATAACACTAAATTTGCATTTTTAATTCAATTTTTGTTTTTATTTGGTAATTGGATATTTTTCCGATAGCGGCGTAACAAAAATGCAAGAAATCTCAAATATCTTGAGAACGGTTAGTCCTAAAGTATAATGGAGTGTGTTATATTCTTTTCCTCGTCAAAAATTGCGTATAAAACAAGAATTTAATTGATATATTTCATTATACGTAGTCTTTTTTTTTTTTCGATTTTTGCGATTTTTGCGGGTCAATTCGTAAAAAAAGGCAGGTTGTTATTTTCCGAATCGTACTAAAATCTAATAAGCACCAGAGTGTCCCACAAGTAACTTATCACCAAATATTGTGAAATTTGGTCAATTAGCATTTTAGCGATTTTCGGCATTATTCCAATACTTTCCCTATACATTGCCACGTATTGCAGGGAAAGTAAAATTGTAGGTATAATAGTTAAATTGAACATAAATTAGTATATTCTGAAAGTTTCATGACATTGGGGTGGCAAGTTTTTTTATGAAATGTACAAATGAGAATATTTTCATTAAAAAAAAGTTCTATTTTCCTTTCATGAAACCTATGATAATATAAGTCCCCTTGCCAGGGTGTTAAACGAAGTTAAAAATTACAAATGCTTCGGAAATTTTAGAAATATTCAAATTAGCCGTTGAAATGTATAAAAAAAATTTCAGCAAAATATGTTTGGTAGTTTTTAAATAAAAATTAAAATAATAATTACACCCGGGTTCGATTCCAGCCGCTGCCAAAACTGCCGCCGTGTTCACGCGGAGTACGATCACGTTAAACATGTGGGTCCGAAAGTCCTTCCGAGAGGTTGGTGGTAGGAGAAGGAGGGTACGGTCCCTATGGATGCCTTCCCCACTGGGTCCCGGTCTAAATTGGGTGGCACTTCTCGACCGTCCAAACAGTTACCTTACACCTTTCTGGTAGGTCGGACGGTCTGGGTTTCAACAACAACAACCCATATAATATGAAGAGGACACGTGACCCACTTTAAAATGAAAGATGGCATCCATCTTGAGTCAAAATCGTGAGTATTAAATTTCTTTTATTTTATATTTAATGTTGCATCCGTCCTAAAACTCCTTTAAATTTGCTTATCTAAAATCCGTGTCTACGCAATTACAATATTGTGTTTAAATGATCACCAAACTTTGATTATTTCTACGAAGCCTACTTGTAATGGATGCAGAATGTAAACAAATTAATTGTAAGATGCTTTGTATAGGAACTGCTGAATTTTTTCACGCAATATTATTTAGCTCTGAAATCTGGAATAAAAGTGTATGAATGAATTTACATATTAAGCCAGACGATTTATATTTCGATATTGTCATTTGAATAAAGTTTGAATGAAATTTTAAGCATGGAGCAAGAGAGTACTTTGTCGCCAAGTGTTACATAATTTATAATGCTGACTACTGTTTCCTTTTATGATATTTTAAGATAAATTAATTTGAAAACGTGGAATATGTCGAGAATGATTCAAGCTAGCTTTCTGAAGTTTAAGTCATTCGTTTTTCAATAAAATAAATCTGATGTGGGCAGCACATGACTTTCCCTGTAGACTTATGTCCACGTTTCTCTTTATTTTAATAAATTTTAATTCACATTTAATTCAATTTTCGTTCTCATTTGGTAACTGGTCTCATTTTCAAAGGTGGAATAGAGAAAATACAAAAAAGCTAAAATATCACGAGAACGGCCAGTCCTAGTGTAATGGGGTTGGTCTTATTCTTTTCTTCGTTAAATTTAAGTATAAAACACGCATTTAATGGATATATTTAAACATATGTAGTTTTTATTCTAAATTTAGAAAATTTTTGCGTGCCATTTCGCAAGAAAAGGCAGGTTATTTTTTTTCCGAATTGTACCAAAATCTAATTAGCACCAAGGTGATCCACAAGCGACTTATCTATCGAATTTTGTGAAACTCGGTCCATTAGGTTTTCATCTAGAGTGGATATAGGCAATTTTTTAGGGTTATTTCGCAAAAAAAGGCGGACTATTTTATTCCGTATCGTACTCAAAACTAATCAGCACCAGATCCGCACACAAGTGACTTACCTACCAAATTTTGTGAAATTTTGTCGATTAGTTTTTTAGTTAGAGTGGATACAAAATCTGCACAGACAGACAGACAGACAGACAGACAGGTAAACATGTACGCACACACACACACACAGACGTCACGCTAAAAATGGTTTTATCGTATTCTAGAGGTCTTGAAACGTGTAGATCCGTCGGAAACTCGAATTGCGATTTTCGGTATGATTCCAATACTTTCCCTATACATTATCATATATTGCAGGGAAAGTAAAAAATCTGATGTGGGCAGCACATGACTTTCTCTGCAGACTTATATCCACGTTCTCTTTATTTTAATTAAATTTAATTCACTTTGTATCCAATTTTCGTTCTCATTTGGTAACTGGACTTATTGTCAAAGGTGGCGTAGAGCATATACGAAAAATTTAAAATATCTCGAGAACAGCTATTCCTAGTGTAATGGGGTTGGTCTTATTCTTTCTTTTCTTCGTAAAAAACTACGTATAAAACAAGCATTTAATGGATATATTTAAGCATTTTTATTTAAGTGCAGTTGTTATTTTAGATTTTGACGATGTTTAAGGGCCATTTCGCTAAAAAAGGCAGGTTATTTTTTTTCAGGTTCATACCAAAATCTAATCAGCACCAGGGTGACCCACAAGTGACTTATCTACCTAATTTTGTGAAATTCGTTCCGTTAGTTTTTCAGTTAGAGTGAATACAGACAATTTTTGAGGACCATTTCGTAACACAAGGCGGGTTCTTTTATCCCGAATCGTACCCAAAACTAATCAGCACCAGATTCGCCCACAAGTGACTTACCTACCAACTTTTACGAAATTCGGTCAATTAGTTTTTTAGTTAGCATGGATACAAAATCTGCACAGACAGACAGACGCACAGACACACATACACACATACAGACGTCACGCTAAAAATGGTTTTATCATATTCTCGAGGTCTCGAAACGTGTAAATCGGTCGGAAACTCGAGTTGCGATTTTCGTTATGATTCCAATACTTTTCCTATACATTACCATGTATTGCAGGGAAAGTAAAAAAATACGGATAAAATGATTTTTCTTTAACAATATTGATTTTATTTTATGGTTTTCTTTCAAAAATTCATTCAATAATAGACGGGGCGACTTCTAAACATTCGATAGCGTTTCAAATCAATAGATCTCCAGTATTCATTGATTGCAATAATAGAGAGAGATCGAGATAGTGGGGAGAGAGAGTTCGCCAATTAGGCAACATTTGGCGATTTTTTCGAAGAATCGAGAAGCTCTTCAAAATAACGAATATTCTAAGGGATATTAAAGATTTCTAGGAATTTCTTTCTTCGAGAAGCTCTGCGAAATAACGAATATTCTATAAGATATTAAAAATTTCTAGAAGTTTCAATAGTTTTTATAGTCTATAAAAACAGTGATCACTCATTCGGAGAGCAGTTGACGAGATACGAGCTACATTGAACGGTGACCTACGCCAATGTTTTAAGAATATTAGGCGCTGTTTTCTGAAATGATTTTCGTTAATGTTTTGAGAATAGAATCGGTTATTTTGTGAAATTAGTAGAGCATTTATTTAAGTGTAGTTTCACTATATATTGTTCCTGTTTACACTATGTGAATAAACGTGTTAGTTATTCACAAATTTGAAATAATTCTTGTATTCTGAACGCACCCTTACGATTGCTAAAGATACGTCGTAACAGTACCATTTCTTAAGTAGGACAGGATTATTCAATAACCGTATTGTATCAAATAATTGCTTCCTGTTTACATTTTATTGTCAATTCCTACTCATTAGACAATGATCTATAGCTTTGCAATTGACTTTTTTGTCTATCTCGCTTTATTGCCGAGTTCGTCACTAACATTTTAAATTCTTAAAAGTATCTGTTATGGGCATTGCAAGTACTTTTATTCGATCGGTCATGGTGATTTTACTGTAGATAGACCTAAAAGGTTACACTCACGGATCTTTCCTTGCAAAGTTATCCTGGTGCTTGAGAAATTTCGTAGGACCTTTATGTATTCGCATTGCTTAACATTTACACATCAAATTTCAGAAATTCAAAGTAAGAAACATCACAATACATGCTTTTCACAAAAGTATTACTTATAATAATAACTTTTGAATACGAAAAAATATGATGTGGGCGGCACATGACTTTCCCTGCAGACTTAAATTCTTATTTTCTTTATTTCTTTAATAATTCATTATATTGAGTTTAATTTCAATAAATAACACTAAATTTGCATTTTTAATTTAATTTTTGTTTTTATTTGGTAATTGGATATTTTTCCGATACCGGCGTAACAAAAATGCAAGAAATCTCAAATATCTTGAGAACGGTTAGTCCTAAAGTATAATGGAGTGTGTTATGTTCTTTTCCTCGTCAAACATTGCGTAGAAATCAAGAATTTAATTGATACATTTCAGCATACGTAGTCTTCTCTTTTTTTTAGATTTTGGCGATTTTTGCGGGCCATTTCGTAAAAAAGGCAGATTGTTCTTTTTTTCCAAATCATACCAAAATCTAATCAGCACCAGAGTGTCCCACAAGTAACTTTTCTCCCAAATATTGTGAAATTTGGTCAATTAATAATTTAACTAGGGTGGATGCATAAAATTTTTGCAGGCCATTTCGTAAAAAATGCGGATTCTTCTTTTCCAAATCGTACTAAATTCTAATCAGCACCAGAGTATCCAACAAGTAACTTATCTTTCAAATTTTGTGAAAATTGGTAAATTAGTATTTCAGCTAGAGCGGATAAATGAAATTTTTACCGGCCATTTCGCGAAAAAGGCGAGTTCTGTTTTTACGAATCGTACCAAAAACTAATCAGCAACAGGGTCACATCCAAGTGACTTATCTACCAAATTTTATGAAATTCAGTCCATTAGTTTTTGAGTTAGAGTGGATACATACATTGCATAGACACACAGACAGACACACACATAGACGTCACCCTAAAAATATTTTTTTCGTATTCTAGAGGTCTCGAAACGTGTAGATCCGTCGAAAACTGGAGTTGTGATTTTCGACATGATTCCAATACCTTCCCTATACATTACCATGTATTGCAGGGAAAGTAATAAAAATCCATGCGTCAAATATTTCAGACTTTAAATTTTATTTGACTTATTTCGCAAACATTGACAAAACACAGAATAGAACAAACACATCCTGCTACTGCTTTTATCGACACAGCATAGAACACTTTTTTCTACTACTTCTATCGACGCAGACATAATATATATAGTGCCAAAAGCTTTTCCGGAAACAATGATGCACCATTCCTAATATTACGCTCTTCTGATATCTATCTATCCGATCAATAATTCACTGTTCGAGCTGAAGAGGATGCAAACTTAGTCTTCTCTTCTTGTTACGTTACATTAAAAGGACAGGATAAACATGGGAAGCATTTGTGATAATTGCATTTTACGGGATTTCCACATTACATTACAGAACAGAAAATAAGTGACAGAGTTAGCATCCTACCTGGAAAACAGGGAACATCCTAAAAATTGCTCAAATATAAAAAAAACAAATGTTACGGAAACCAAACTATGGTGCACATTTAAAGAAAAACCTTATACAAAGCATATATTAAATTGAACATCTTAAACATGGCCGTTAATCATAAGTCGTATAACAATGCATTGTGCCGCTTTAAAAACCCACCATATTAATTTTGATGCGAATTCCTGGAATAAAATATATTAACATAATACTACACACAATTAACTGCACCCATTTTAACATTATTTAACATTATTTAACATTATTTTAACATTATTTAACATTATTTAACATTTTAACATTATTTATTAAGAGCATTCCATTCATTATTAAATTAATTACAACATTAATTAACACATATATTTAAGGAGGAGATTAGGCATGTGAGACCAGGTAAACCTTTACTCTCAAACTTTTATGACCTTTTATAATATTTGATAGGTACATACCTCCTATTGTGTCTTTGGGTTTTTGTAGATCATTCATCGTTGCCTTTTTGGCACCGAAAACTAACTTCTGCTACTCACTATTTTGTACATTCTGGATTATTCGCCCCCACATGCTTCTTTGGCGATCACTGCCTCACTTTTATGAAACCACTACTGCTACAAAGGCTTTATGTGTATACAGACTCTTGTCTGACTACCTTGCATGAGCACTTCGATGCATATCAGCATCTCGTCTCATTCTGCACTCTATATTCTCATCTATTATTCATCTCTGATATGTTACTCAACTATATCTTTTCTCAACTTGTTACTGCTTTATTCTCATCATTATAGTCGCCTCTTACTGTGGTAGCCTGTTACTGTCTTTTTTGTCTCTGTAGTAGCTATGTAGAACCTTCTACGGTTGCCACCTCTTTTTGACTGAGATCTGATATGCCTCTTCGGCGACCATTGGTTGACCTCAGAGCGACGCGGTAATATTCCCTTATTGGTTAGCCTTTTAACCAATCCCATGATTTTTCCTTTAGCCTCCAGTAACTGCTCTGGCTCGACCATACACGTACTTGAAGCCCCCTTATTTATGGCATTGCTGACCTCTCGGGTCAGGGCTGCAATACATTGGCGTCTTCCAGTTTAGTACCATTGTCTGGCCTGCTAGATATCATAAATCTACATATAAACCTGTCTACGTGAATCCTGGTTTTATACAAACGTCAAAAAATGGTCATTGAAATATTGATGTCAAACTGGGAAGTTTGGGAGTTTTTAAGATTGATATATTTATTAAACTTTCATCAAAATGTCAACGTATATACTATTGTAACTATCACTTATTTTCCTGTACCACATGAAGTTAGCCAACTTGGTTTTTTAAACCAGTTGTCTCCTTTATATGTAGCTAATGTTTGTCCTTAGTTTGCCTCAGCCTAGATAAGTTAAACCGTTATTTACGTAACCGTTTGTTTTCTTTATTTCTTGTTATGTGATATTTAATGCTGTAGTCATCCACAAAGTTAATTTTACTCTATTTTGAGTGAATTTCTTTCAATCTTCTTGCTTTAGCTCACTTCATTTTATTTCAATCTCTCTTGATTTGTTCGTTATATTTTTCGCGATTTTGGTCAGGAGGGAGAGAGGGTCATCCCGGGCATGATTGACTTCCTGTTTTTCATTCTGGCTCTGAGCATATGGCGTCACGGGAATAGCAAACGCTCGCAATTTATTCTTGGGCTCTCTAAAGAGACGAGAATTTCTTTTAACGTCACTGAGCAGCAAGGTGTGCGCAGCACAATTAAAACTCTCTGCGCAAGTTGCTTACGTCTGGATATTGCCACTTCAGAATCAACAAACATTTTTTAATTGTAATAATGTGAAAACTTGCTACATTTGGGCAACTCTCCTGGTCCGTGGCGTCACGAATGACGAAATGCTCACTCTCGGCAGCGTCACGCTGACAACTTTTTGATTGTTTACCTGGCTCATAGCCTAACCTTACATTAAAGAACCTTGATTTTGGTTGTAAACGCATTTTTTCCTGAATCGAGTTAACATTTTTCTGTTGCTAATGATAACGATTAATAGACTATCTTCACAGTTTGTGGACTTATTACCATATTGTATCGTATATCATTAAATATTTTCATTTCAAAATGTTTAACAAATTATTTCAAAGTATTTCATTTTAAGGTCTTCTTCAATTTATTTTCTCATTTATTTACAATTATCCAGTTATGCCCCGGATATAGAACAGAAGTTGCAAAAAAACAATTTTAATCATGGGAGGCTCAGAATCCCACGGTTTTTTATTTGTTTCAATTTTCGATGCCTGAACAGCATAAAACAATGTGGAAATAAATTGTTCTATACATTTATATTTCATTTCAGTAGCAGCCCAAAATACTAATTCAGACATATTTGTATCCCGTTCTGCTCGGGTTTCCCTTGTACATATATATTAAATTGATAAAATGATAATATTACATAGATAAATAACCACATGCTCAACTTTTAATAGCACTAATATTTCATATTATGCATTTAGCAAAACGCACAATAGAACAAAGTGCATTTTCTAACATATCCGTACAGACACTACATGTTAATAGCTTTCCCTGAAATGGTGATCAATCCTTTCCAAAATGACGCTCTTCGGGTATCCAACAACCCGATCAATAATAGATGAGTCTGTTCGAGCTGAAGAGGGTACAAATTTAGTCCAGTCATCTTTCCCAGTTATGTCACATTGAGTGGACTTTTGCAATATACCAGCTTTTAAGAAGGATTGGAGATAATTGCCTTCCATTGACATTTCCTACTTTCCATTGTAGAATGGAGTGAAATAAATATTTCGCTTTCGCTTCAAACCAATACAATTCAATTTTCTCGCATGTAATATATTCGACTTTTTGTGTACTATTTGAGTGACGACTGTTTGAGTTTTCATAAATGTGAACCAACCATTTTTCTTCAATTTCTACGGCTATATATGACTATGAACACGATCACTCCTTAACAAATTAAATATTAAAATTGAAATTTGGCAGAATTATTTAAATTAGTTAACAGAGCCCTATCGATTTTAGCGGACAAAGAAATGATGGATGGTCGGACAAGGAAAAGAACCTGAATTTTTCGAACTTTGTTTTTAAAAAATTATAAAACAAAAATACAATTAAACCTAAAGTTGTTTCAGAAATGACATTTTCAAATGCAATTTTTACTTTCCCTGCAATACATGGTGATGTATAGGGAAAGTAATGGAATCATGCCGAAAATCGCAACTCGAGTTTTCGACGTATCTACACGTTTCGAAACCTCTAGAATACGAAAATACTATTTTAGCGTGACGTCTGTGTGTGTGTCTGTACAGATTTTGTATCCACTCTAACTAAAAAACTAATTGACCGAATTTCATAAAATTTGGTATGTAAGTCACTTGTGGGCGAATCTAGTTCTGATTAGTTTGGAGTGCTTTCAATTCCAAAAACTTTTTGAGTGTTTTTTCAAACGAGTTTAAATTTTAATTAGTTTATTTTGCATATTTCTTCAGATTTTTATATCATCAGAAAATATGCGTTATGAAGTAAAGGACTGGCTGGCACCTGAAAAAAACTTAACCAACACGACTTTCTCATGCTAGAATTCATTTTCATTTTTCAAATTTTACAAAAAAAAATTTGAAAAATTGGTATCGTGGGTGCAAATTATTACAACTATAAGGAGTTACCCTTCATTTTAAAGGGCTTGGAAAAATCTTTGGATTGATATCATACTTGACATTGACCTTGACCCCCTCCCCCCCCAAAGGGACTAGTGACGTCATGAACAAATATTTGTATCGCGGCTATTTTTCACAACAATGACTGAAATTATTTCGTTAAGTCTCGTGATCATTAAGCCATAAATAAACCCTGTTATGCATAATTATGGCAAATTTTGTCCTATGTTGCCACGTAAAAGAAATATAAAATTTCGAATAAAATTCAACATATTCATTCGAATTTAAAAAATTCTATCTAGATTTTTTTAAAACAAAGCTGGATATGTAAAGTTTCATAAAAATCTATTAATATTTGTGGCTTCTATCGTGTACAAAATAATATCGACCAAAGACATACAGTCAGACAGACAGACAGACAGACAGACGGACGGACATCAGTCCAAAAATAGTCAAAACTTGTTCAGGAAGTCTTAAAACATATATTGGTATCAAAATCACGAATTCGAAAATTTTCGTGAAAATAATACTTTCTCTCTACTTAATTATTCAGTATCAGAAAGTAAAAATATCAAACTGGGAAACCAAGAAAAAGACCGGTAGATGTCAAGTTTCTACAGAAACACACAAAAGTCCGATTTATTTAAAATTTACTTTGTAACAGTCGTTGCCCTTAATTTACAACCTCCATAAAATAATATAAAGCAATCTTGAAGTTTGATGAAATATATTTTGAAAATCAGACGGGATAAAATGGAAACATAATTAAAACATACACTACACATTATATATCTTAATAAGATTTCTTACGAAATTAAAATGGATACTCAAATATCTCAAACTTTATGTCCTATTACTTTCCCTACAATACATGGTAATGTATAAAGTATTGGACTCGTATCGAATCGTAAGTGTAATTTCAAATAATTATATGTGTTATTTTGTGCAATTAAACTCAATTTAATTAATTATTATAGAAATAAAGGGAAAATGAATTTGAGTCTGTAGGTAAAGTCATATGCTGACCACAATAGATTTTTTTTTATTTTGTCTTTAATAATTGAATTCTCAAAACGCATAACCGGAGAAATATACTTCTTCCCGCTCGTATTGATGCAGACGTAATATCGTGACAAAATCTTTTACTGAACCAATCTCAACCGTTTCCTATATTACGCTCTTCAGGTATCTAACTGCCAGATCAATAATAGAAGAGCTTGTTCCAGCTGAAGAGGGTACAAATTCAGTCCAGTCATCTCAGTCGTTACATCAGATTGAGTGGACTCTTGCGATGTGCCTACCAGCTTTATAAGAATCGTCTGGGATAATTGCTTTCTACTGGATTGCGGCGTTTTATTGTAGAACCGGGTTGATATAAATGTTTGACTTTCACTTTAAAACAAGCGTGTTTCATATTTCGTGCAAGCGTTTCCTTTATCATATATTGGTGGAAAAAATGTTGCGGTAATTGTTGCTTTTACTAAAAATTTCTCTTTGAAATGTCTATTTCTCAGGATTTGTAGAGATAGAGCTTAGATGATAACTGATATAGATTCAGTATCAAATTTTTGAAAAGGTAGAGGGACTCACAAAAGGTTTCGACTTTTAGTTTTTCCTCTATTTCCTGTTCAAAATTCTAAAATTTTCGTGAAACATCTCCTATGAATCTTTAGATAGAACTTAGAAGATAATAAGATAACTGATATGGATTCAGTATTAAATTCTAGGGCAGATAGAGCGTTTTATTAAGGAGTTCTTCCTCCGGTTCAAATATTGTCTTTAAAACATCTATTTCTCAAGATTATCCATATATATATATATATATATATATATATATATATATATATATATATATATAATAAAAGGCAATGTCTGTGTGTCTGTCTGTCTGTCTTATACACTATACGTTTCGCGACCGCGCGTCGGAGAGCTATGAAATTTGGCAATCGGAGACCCGGGGGGTGGGAAGGGGACACGTGAAAACCGATTTTTAAAATTTTAATTATTTTTTTTGTTATTTAATGTTTTATGCGATTTCGACCGTTTTTTGACATTTTTGCCCTTTTTTCTCCACGATCCAGACATCGTAGAAAAAAACAAATCACACCATCGGAAAGAGCAGAGAATTTCGAGTAAAAATATATCAATTTCAAATCTCAGGGACAAATTCTAATATTTTTTTATGATTTTAAAACAAAAGTCACTTTTGGCTCAAAAAAACGATTTTTGGTTTTTAAATTCTCGCATAGTAAAAAGTACTCATAATTTCGACTCATAATTTACATTTTTAGAAAGGTCAAACATCTGGCATTCTTACAAGTCCAATCTGGTCAGGAAATATTCCGTATTGCCCACAGGATCGGGATTTTAAAAGTTTCCGAATTTCAATTTCTCAGCGTTCCGCTTCTTAACCGGCGTTTCTCCCCCGCAGAAGGAGGGAAGGTGGTGGGTGGGGACGTCAAGGTGGAGGTGACGTCACGGTTCTGAATAGAGCTCATTTACTCCATATAAATTATTATATTTATATTTTAAATGATGGAACGATATGGATTTTTTAAATGTATAGTTTAACTTTTGGATTTTTTTAAATGGATATTTTAATTTTATGAATATTTTAAATGATGGAACAATGAAACAATGGAATGAGGATGACGGAATTAAGCATATGGTCATTTTAAATTGCAAATTAGCGCGCGGGAAGTTAGCGGTAGGCCCGGGTTCGATTCCCGCCACTGCCAAAACTGCCGCCGTGTTTACGTGGAATACGATCACGTTAAATATGTGGGTCCGTAAGTTCTTCCGAGAGGTTGGTGGTAGGGGAAGGAGGATACGGCCCCTGTGGATGCCTCCCCCACTGGGTTCCCGTCTAAATTGGGTGAATATATAGAAAGTTATGGAGATTGTCGCGGAGGGCGCGGCAGCCCAGTGGTTAGCGCGCGGGAATTTCACTCAGTAGGCCCGGGTTCGATTCCCGCCACTGCCAAAACTTACGCTACGTTCACGCAGAGTACGATCACGTTAAACATGTGGGTTCGTGAGTCCTTCCGAGAGGTTGGTGGTAGGGGAAGGAGGGTACGGTCTAAATTGGGTGAATAAAAAGAAAGTTATGGAGATTGTCGCGGAGGGCGAAGTAGCCCAGTGGTTAGCGCGCGGGAATTGCACGCGGCAGGCCCGGGTTCGATTTCCAAAATTGCCGCCGTGTTCACGCGGAGTAAACATGTGGGTCTGTATGTCCTTCCGAGAGGTTGGTGGTTGGGGAAGGAGGGTACGGTCCCCGTGGCTGCCTCTCCCACTGGGTTCCGGTCTAAATTCGGTGAATAAAAAGAAAGTTATGGAAAATGTCGCGGAGGGCGAAGTACCCCAGTGGTTAGCGCGCGGGAATTTCACTCGGTAGGCCCGGGTTCGATTCCCGCCACTGCCAAAACTGCAGCCATGTTCACGCGGAGTACGATCACGTTAAACATATGGGTACGTATGTTTTTCCGAGAGGTTGGTGGTAGGGGAAGGAGGGTACGTTCCCTGTGGATGCCTCCCCCACTGGGTTCCGGTCTAAATTGGGTGGCACATCCTGGCCGTCCAACCAGTTACCTTACACCTTTATGGTAGGTCGCGCCAACGAGTTTGCCACGGTTGGAATTTGCCACGATCAGAATTTTCAAGGGTAGCGAACAGGCTGGTCGCCAAAGGCGGCTAGTATATAATAAAGAAGATAAAATTAAAAATAAAAATAAAATAAAAATAATAAGACTAATTTAAAACATGATCAGTGTCATACCCTGGTTATATATATATATATATATATATAGCTTAGATGATAAGAGGTAAATTTAACATCAAATTCTGTTCGGGAGGAGGTTATGGGTTCGCTAAGAGTTTGCGGATTTTGCTAAGAGTTTGCGGATTTTGCTAAGAGTTTGCGGGTTTTGTGGTTATGCTAAGAGTTTGCCCTTCTGGTTTTCATTACCGGTTCAAAACTATTTCTTTGCACCAACTATTTATCGGGATTAGCTATAGATAGAGCTTTCATGATAACTAATATGTGTTCAGCATTAAATTCCGGAGAAGGTAGAGGTTCATTAAAGATTTTTACTTTCAGTTTTTTTTTCGAAAATCTGTATGACTGTACAAAATAAGTACACAAAAGAGAATAAAAATGCTTATTAGTTTCGTCGGGAATGAAGTAGGAACCTTCAACTTGAGATATAGGCAGACGGCGCATTGCCATTGAGATTAGCGTGGAGAAATGAACACTGGATATGCCACGTGACTATTGGTCAAACCGTCTTAGACTCGGCTTCTTATCGCCGCGCTTGGCGCTATAATATGTTTCCTAATAAGCGGTGGCGTAAAAGCGCACAGTGGTGAATGGTTTTTTAGGTTTGGTGATATTAATTTGCGTTTCATAAGTTTTAAATTTTATTAATTAAATCAGTAATATTGTTTTTAACAAAAAACATTAGTTACATTATTTAAGATTGGGGATGTTTGATATTAATGCATCAAAAGTCTATTAACAAATTACAAACTAGTATAAAATCTGAATGTTAAAAGTATGCATTCAGGGTAGCAAATGGGTGGGCGGGAGGAATGCATGTTTTCTTTAGAGTCACCATACCATTTAATATTATAAAAGCGGAACTAGAATTTTTTCCCTTGAATAAAAGTTAATTTCTAATAAAATAAGTTAATAAATTTTACTTTTTAAATAAAACAATAATTTTAATACAAGATCTAAAATGAAAAATTGTGTTAAAAATTGAGACGGTAATTTTCAAATTTAGAAATATAACTAAACAAGATGCAATTCTTTCTGACTATTCAAAATCTCAAATTTTATTTCTACATTATTAAACAGTTACTTTATTTAATAATTACTGTAGCAACTGGTATTTTAATTTTTGTTGTACTGTCGAAAGATGTAAGAGGATAAATGTTATATTAAAACATTTTAAATATTCGGTATGACTGCATTTTGAAGTGCCCAATTAACTTATATTTCAGGCAACTGTAAATTAACAATTATCAATATTGGTAGCATCCGCAATGAGCAATATACTAGCCGAATACCCGTTGAAAATCAACGGTGTCACAATAAGCAACCACTGAATATTGTCATTTTTTAAAAAAATTCGCGTTTCACATTTAATCGGCAAATCGAATATTTTAGTGTGGGGAACCCCCTAAAGAAGAAAATATTGTAAATTTTAAATTGCGTACGTCTTCCTTTCAAACTATCTACCGGTATACCAAATTAAAGTCTCTATCTCATCCTGAAGCATACTATTTTAAAATCTCCCCTTTCGAACCTTTTTCTGTGGAGCACACCCATAAATAAACATTTTTGAAAAACTCTGTTCGCCTAGGGTTTCTTATCAAATCATTGGCCCATATAACAAATATCAAGCGTCTATCACATTTAAAAGGAAGCTTGTATCATTTATTCCAAAAATAGAACATACTGGTGTTCGGCACCCCCTAAAATTGCAAATATTGGAAATCTGAAATTGCACACTTTCTTCCTTTCACACTATCTAACAGTACACCAAATTTGATGTTTCTATCCTATCGTGAAGCATGTTTTTCTATCATTTCATATTTCGAACGTTTTTTGTGTTGCACCCCCTTAAATGACCATTTTTGAAAAACCGTAATAATCTTAGGGGGGGGTTTATCAAGTGATTAACAAATATACTGAATTTCAAGCCTCTATCACATTGTAAAGGAGGCGTTTTTCATTTGTTCGTCAAATCGAACATTTTAGTGTGCGGCCCCCGCTACAATAGCAAATGGTGGAAAACTGAAATTGCACACTTTCTTCCTTTCTAACTATCTACACGTATACCAAATTTGAAGTCTCTATCTCATCGCGAAGCATGCTTTTTCTATCATTTCACCTTTCGAATGTTTTTCTGTGGAGTACCCACCCCCCTTAAATATACATTTTTGAAACGCTCCATTCTTCTTGGGTTTTCTATTAAATGATTCGCCCATATACCAAATATCAAGCCTCTATCACGTTCTAAAAGGGGTGTTTCTACTTCATTCCGAAAATCGAATATTTTTGTGTGTGACACCCCCTAAAGTAGAAAATATTGGAAAACTGACATTGTATACCTTCTTCCTTCCAAACTATATACCCGTACACCAAATTTCATATCTCTATCTCATCCCGAAGTATGTTTTCTTATCAATTCACCTTTCGAACGTTTTCCTCTGGAGTACCCCCTTAAACGAACATTTTTGAAAAACTATATTCGTCTTGGGTGTTTTCATCAAATGATTATTCCATATACTTAATTTCAAGCCTCTATCAAATTTTAAAGGAGCATCTCAATTTTAAAGGAGTTTCTCATTTATTCGGTAAATCGAACATTTTGGTGTGCGGCACCCCCTTAAGTAGAAAATATTGGAAATCTGAAATTGCACACTTTCTTCCTTTCGAACGTTTTACCCATACACCAAATTTGAAGTCTCTATCTTATGGCAAAGTATGCTTTCCCATCATTTCACTTTTCGAACGTTTTGGTGTGGAGCCCCCCCCCCCCCCCCCTACAGAACGTTTTCGAAAAATTCGATTTTTCCAGGGGGTTTTATCGAATGATCGAGCCGTGTACCAAATTGCAAGTCTCTATCTATTCGGGAAGTGCCTAAAAAAGCATGACAGACAGACAGACAGACGGACGGACAGACAGACGGACACTTGGCAATTAGTATATATAAATTCCACATATTAAAATATATACTACTTCCTTATTAAAGCAGCCCCCGAAGATGAATCGCCAAGCGACCGCGATGTTTCGTTAAGCGACCGAGGTGTTTCGCCAAGTTAGGTTGTAAAATCTCGCCAAATGTTTGCAGTCCTAAAGAAACAGCACGTGTTTATATTATGGCCATGTTGCTTTTTCGTTAAAGTTCCCGATTTCGTCTTGGATTTTCAAAATCACTGTTTTTTTTAAATATGTTGTTAGCAATCTTATTAATAACAATGCAATAATATTGTTAACATCTTGTTGTTAACTACATGCAAGTATTATATTATTTATTGTTATGTTATTGGATTTTTATTTCTCTATTACACGTTCGCTCTACGGAAATTGGCAAAATCGTAACTGCGAACTTGGCGTAATCGTAATTACGGGGGTCGCTACAATAAGAAAGTACCAAATATTTTAATAATTAATTCATCAATTGGGCGTCATTTTCATTAACTTAAAGTCGTTTTTGCAATTTTAACGATATTTTAGTCGATTTTTCAAAATTTCATTCACAAATTTGGGGGGGATTTCGGAACATTCAATCGGTTTTAAAACCAATAGGATTCCTGCAGTCACCGATTGTAATTTTCGTATTAAACTGCGTTCGAAACGTTTTGAATAACTTTACAGCATTATAAGATATAACAAAATATGCATGAGGAAAGAGCTGAGCATGGCAGTAAACAATCCGAGTTGGTGTAAAAATATACCGCCAAGACTAAAACATAGACAATTATCCCTTCACTTTTTAAAAGATATGTTTTAAAATGAATGCAAAACACTTATTTGTAAAACGTAGAATCTCAACCATTGATAAATTTTTAGGTACATCCATATGCAGTGCAGGATATTACCATTTTTAACTTAAAACATAAGCAAACGCGTACACTACGAAAGCATTCTAACGAAAACACCATACACTTGCAATGGAAGGAGAGATGCTCAAGAAAATATGAACGTAGAGGGAGTACAGCAGTTCACTGCTCAGGGAAAGGTTGCCACAAGTCTCTCTACCTATATCTCACCTCGGAGGTATGAACACCATTTACCACCATATCAAGGCTCCTTCAAAAATTTAGTGTTTTACTATTTATATTTTCCTTTTCACGCATCAAAATTGGGTTTGCTTATTTTCATTTTACTATATATTTTGTCATACAAACTTTAGATTGAAAACTCCATGACTTGGCATATGTTCGTAAATAATATATCAAATTAACTGATGTCCAGATTATAGAGATACCCAGTTACCAGACCAAATTTTGATTTTGTGAACAAACAATAATTGAAGCAATCGCGAAAAATCCATATAATCTTGCATAATAAAAAATATCTGTATTTCTCTCTCTGTGTGTACGGTATTTAGCGGGAAATTTAAGCATCGTACAACCATGAAATTTAGTACGCAGGTAGTTCAGGACCCGAGAAAGTGCGCCTGGACATTACTTCTTTTAATTGGAATTATTTTATAATTGACAAATTTTTAAAGTCTAAAATCAGCTACTGATACGATCTATTAGCTAACGACACGATATAACAGCTACCTTCACAATCGAACAGCTACCCATACTCAGACCAGACTGATCTCTTAGAGGGCTTTTTTTCTTGTGATATGCAAGACCCATGTGTGGCCATAGTTTTCACCCTCTGACATTCAGATTTATGTTGATGGCTGAGCTATGAGAGCGGAATGGCTCGAAAACGACTATCTTGACTTTGTTTCCGTGATGAATCTTTAGATAGAGCACTCCTGTTTCTTACTTTTCTTATTTTTTTAACTTTTCGGTTATGTTTTTAAAATTTTACACAGTACCTATTTCCACCATTTTTCCGACCATTCAATTTGCTGCTCTAAGTCCTAGGACGAGCCGGATGGTCTGGGCTTTCGACAGTACCTATTTCATGACTATAAGCAAACGCTCCAAAATTTGGGGTGATTATGACCAATAAACCTTAAATTAGAAATTTTATTTATTTGTTGTTTTTTTCTCACAGCAAGCGAGAAAAAAAGTTTTTTTCTGCGAACGTTTACTTTGGTTCGCAGTTTGCGCCTGAGGGATTCAAAGAATATAATAAACTGAATCTCAAAGTAAAATGCAGCGCAGATAAAGATAAAAAAATATGAATGATTCGAAAATCACTGGATTTTCTTCTTCAGTGCATCAAACCATTAACTAGAACGCTCAAATGAACAGAAACTAAGCCGATCAATCAAGGAATGGCTAAACGACCTAATCAAATATAGTATCGCCACCTGGTGTGAAGAAAGGGGAGTAAAATAAGAAAAAAAATAGAAAATCAAGGAAATATGGACATGAGAAGTAAATAAGAAAAAATAAAGTGAATGCAGAGTACATGAACTAAATGTTGTATGCTTTTCTATATTTGCGTGGCATTTTACGTTGTAATCCAATTTAATATTGATTGTGCGCAAATTCACGTGTTTAACTTACAAAAAATATGTTAGGTGCAGACACAGCAGGCTGAAATCGGGCAACCAGCCCGCGTAGTGTCCTAACTGTTCAAGCTAAATATTTCTGTGGAAAGTAAAAGGCAAAAACCAGTGGAAAGTAAAACAAAACAAAAATTCAAACTTCTTTAATTAAATATCAATATTTGAAAAAGGTGAAAATTAAAAAACTTTCCCCAAAATTTATATTTTTTGCTATAACAAAATCACTCACAGTACAAAAAAAACGACCTTTTTGTACAAAATGATGTTTCTAAACAAAAAGAAAAAGCTTAAGAAACACATTTCCACAACTATCTTAAAATTTTAAAACTAACGCTTCAATGAAAGGATAGTTCCTTTAAATGCGATTATTATAAAAACAGTAAAGTTTATCCAAGAAAAAAAAAATTCTAAAAGCCTTAATGCACAAACTTTTTTGTGTTCTCCGCCTCCCCCTTCTGTCCTAGAATACAGACGATTTTTTTTTCATAAAAGAAACCATTATGGATTTTAAGAAAATAATTTTCAAGACTGTTATGGTTTGAAATGCCATAAGGGAAAACATATTTAAACTGCATCTCAGAATATCAAGATAAATATCGTTTTCTGTCATTATATAGAATGATGTTAACATTTTAAATTTTATAAAAACTTTCTTGAAACTGTGTTTAACTGTGCGTTTTTCTATATGTAAAAAAATGAAAGACAATATATTATGTATAACATGTTTCCAGAAAATGTAAACTACATTACTCTTTTATGCATAATTTCATGTTTTCAGAAAATGTAAACTGCATTACTAGCTTTATGCATAATTTCTGTCCACTAAACACAACTAGCCTGTAAAATATCTTAAGTGAAACATCCTTCTTGACTTCTTGATACGAAATATATTGAGGAGCGAAATATATTAAGTAAATTATGAAAGAAATGTGACAGGGAAAGAACGCAGTATGTAACAGATGTGACATTATCTTGCTATCAATGGGTAACAGAAAGCCATTGCTATAATTTAAAGATCTGATTCGCTCAAATTTGGCAAAAAATTCGGTTACCTTGGCGACGAATTTAGTGAAGACGAATTTGGTGAAATGTCGCCAACATGGAGAGTTCTATAAACTTCTCGAATTTTGCAGAATGACAAAAATTATTTGCTTTTCTAGAAGAGAGAACTATAAAGTTACTACCTCATCGTTCAGTTGAGTTGGTGAGGTAATATGAGTACCTGCCAAACACAATATGGAATTTTTCTTATTATTATATATACCCTTAAAGTTTTCTTTCTTTCCCTTTGACCCAGACATCCCGATATATGATAAGGTGTAAAGTATCTGTTTGGACGATCAGACATGTACCACCCAATTTAGACAGGACACTCAATGGGGATGATATTACCAGGCACCGAACCTTCCTTCCCCTAACACGAACCACTTGGAAAGACTTTTAGACCCACAAATTTAACAAACCGTATTTAACGAACCAAATTTAAGGAACATTCGCCCACAAGTGACTTAGCTATCAAATTTTATGAAATTCGGTCTATTAGTTTTTGAGTTAGAGTGGATACATACATTGCACAGACACACGGACAGCCACACTGACAGACTCACACACACACAGACGTCACGCTAAAAATAGTTTTTTCGTATTCTAGAGGTATCGAAACGTATAGATCCGTCAAAAACTCGAGTTGCGATTTTCGACATGATTCCAATACTTTCCCTATACATTACCATGTATTGCAGGGAAAGTAAAATCCAGATTTTTTTCCCATCCCGTTAAAATTCAAGATTTTTCCTCTCGTGTATCTCTCTACAAAATACTTTAAATGTCTGCATACGCTTTTTATTGCATAGATAGCCTCAAAATCGCCCGATCTGCAGTAAATACATATCAAACGACCTTCCCCATATGGAAACTAAACATATTTATTGCGAAAAAACTCGGAACCTCACAAAACACTCTGTGGCCTCTCCCCACCTGTTACTTACTCACTGTTGATGTTGAGCGGTCGAGGTGTGCTCACCTGTAAATTTACGTATGCGAAGTCGTGGCTTGTTGACTGACTAAGAGCAGGTGGAGATCTTTCGCAATGCCAGCTAGTTTATTTTCGAACATAAAGCGATGATGCTGGGATTAGTGTGTACCTCAGTGTATTTCTTTATGCTTTTTACTTTTCTCATATACAATAATGCATAAGGAAAGTATTGTGACGGGGCCGAAAATTCGAATGAGTTTTCGACAAGAGAGTACGTTTCAAGCATCCCTGATCACGAAACGGACATTTTTGAGGTGCTGTTTGTGTATGTGTGTGTGTGTGTCAGTGAGTCTGTGGAGACGATAACTGACGAACGAATGGACCGATTCGAACGAAATATGGTACAAAAATTACAATCCATGAATACTGGAAGCCCATTGCTTATATACGTAATCGAATACTCAGAACTCCCATTAATTTTCGAATGTAATATTGAAAAAATCATCAAAAAATCAAAACCCCTAATAAAGTTACATAAATAGACATGTCTTATGTAATTTTTCATTAAAAAACGATTAACATAAATTTTAGAATGCTAGCATGAACCGTTCTTGAGATATTGCACATTTTTCAAAAAAATTATCAAAAATCATATAAAATAAAAAAAAATATATTTCCTATTGAGAAGCATGTTCACTTTTCATATATAATATCATGCAATAAATTGGGTGACATCATTCTCGTGGATCTAGCTCGTTCCATTCATGAAAAAAAATACTTTGAGTAATACTTTTGTATTTGAACGCCAATAGTCGTTTATCTGCTATAAGAATAAATCATTTCTCCGTCCACAACGCTTGGCAAGATTTTGGCGACGAATTTGGCGGAATGTCGTCAACTTGGCGACTTTTTTAAATGTTATCAAATTAAAGAAAATTTCACGAAATGGATAAAAATGACGCTGAATCAATGAAAATAACGATTCACTGACGAAAATTCAATATCTTAGAAAAATATATAAGTATCTATTATAAGAATAACCTATTTTGTTTTTACTGTAAAAGTAGAAAATACATTGCATTATATAAGGAAAGTCATGTGCTGCCCACATCAGATTTTTTTATCAATGGCGTGGTAGTGTATGCTAGAAGTTCTCGCAGTTTTTACATCATGTATGTCCTCATGTTAGAAATTTTTCTAGAAGGAATTTTCATCTTTACGTTGGGCGAAAATCAAAAATGCATTTCCTGTCTCAAAATTTTATATAGATAAACAATTGTTTTCACGAAAATATTAAAATACAAGATTTGGACTCAAAAATGGCTTACATAACACCTTTCGAACACTTTCGGTAGTGCATCTGTATGTATATGGATGTGTCTTGAGTATGTCTGGATATACTCAAGAAAAAATACAGGTAACATTAAAAAATTTTATGAATACATGAAAAAATTCTAGACTGAGAATTCTTTGTAATTCACCTGGTTAGAATACAAATAAATTTTTAATTTTCACAGCATTATTTCTCAATAATAAAAGAAAATTTCATACCACTTTTAAGAGTATAATGTATGACCAATCTCACAAATACAAAACATTCGTGGTAAACCGACAAGTAAAGAAACTAAAACTTGCTTCCAAAAAGTTATGAAATCTCAAAAAATGGTTTGCACCAAGTTGTCACAGAACAAAATTGCACTTTCAGGTTTAGTGTATCCTGATGAAGGATCCTAGCACTCCTTTAAATCCCACATGGCCCGTTTCAGCCGTAGTCAAAATAGATGAATATGTATTTTTAGATTTCCATTTGCCAATTCAAAATCTTACACGATTTTGAAAATTTTTGAACCTTCATTTTAGATAAGGGAAGAGCATTCTTCATTATATCAACTTGACTAGTTTAAATTTATTGACAACTTAAAAACACTAATTTCCATATTGTTTATATTATAACATCCTTTTTGAAATCGAACTAATGAATTGAAACTTTTATCGAAATATATTCGATTGTTCATAGTCATATCTCATATTCGTCCATTACTCCTATGACCCATGAGGAAGACTTTGACTTTTGAAAGCAATCGCTCAATTACTGGCCAATAATCAGTATTAATAGATATTGACTAATACCAGAAATTACCTGCAGCTATTTGCTTTCAAATCCGTCCTGATGACAGTTCAAAGCAAATAGTCAATTCCAATTCTTTCTGTTAAAACTTGGACTTCTTCTCCTCAAGCCCAAAGCTTTTGTGTCCCGTATATGTTTTTGATTTACTAAGCTGCAATTGATATTTACTTGAAGCCACATTGGACTCTTTAAGTTGCAGTTGAAGCGAAAATTTATACGTTTTTAATCATTAAAATTGTATTATGTATATATATATATATATATATATATATATATATATATATATATAAAGCCTACTCAATAAGTCTCAGGTCTAACTAATAATTTTTTTTTTTTTTTAAATTCGACTTTATTCATCAACATACTATCTTTCAAGAGTGATACATTCATTCCAACGCTCCTCTAACTTTTCGATGCCTTTTTTGTAGAACGATTTGTCTTTCCTCTCAAAAAAGGCTTCAGTTTCGGCAATCGCTTCTTCATTTGAGCCAAATTTCTTTCCCTGGAGCATCTTTTTGATGTCAACAAAAAGCTAGTAGTCGCTGAGGGCCAGATCTGGAGAGTACGGTGGGTGAGGAAGCAATTCAAATCGTAATTCATATAATTTAACCATCGTTTTCATCGACTTGTAACACGGGGCATTTTCTTGGTGGAACAGCACTTTTTCCTTTTGCATGTGAGGCCGTTTCTTCTTGATTTCTACACTCAATCAATCCAATAATGCCATGTAATATTCGCTAATGATAGTTTTAACTTTCTCAAGATAGTCGATGAACAAAATACCATGCGGGTCTCAAAATACGGATGCCATAACCTTGCCAGTTGACTTTGGGGTTTTGAGTCGCTTTGGACGATTTTCACTGGCTGCTGTCCACTCAACTAACGATCTTTTTGATTCAGGTGTGTAGTAATGGATCCATGTTTCATCCATTGTTACATACCGACGCAAGAAATCCTTCTTTTCTCGCTTGAACAGCTCCAAACAGCGCTCTGAATCGTCGACACGTTGTTGTTGTTTTTGGTCCGGTGTGAGCAAACGCGGCACCCACTTCGAAAGCAACTTACACATACTCAAATTTTCGTGTAAAATTGTAAACACCCTACCTTCTGCTATCTTTAAGGTGTCACCTATCTCACGCAACTTCACTTTACGGTCTTTCAAAACTATTTTGTGGACTTTTTTTTTTTATGTTTTCCGGAACAACTGCCGATTTGGGGCGACCAGAGAGTTCAGCATCATCGGTATTTGTACGATTGAGTTTAAATTCAGCATACCAGTCAATAATAGTTGATTTCCCTGGTGCAGAGTCTCCAAAACGCTTATCAAGCCACTGTTTGGCTTCAACAGTATATTTCCCCATCAAAAAACAATGTTTAATCAACACACGAAATACTTTTTTATCCATTGTTTTGAAAATTACAAAACTGGGGTCACTAAAACCAGTGTAACCTATAAACTAATTGTCAGAATGTCATGAAATTTTAGCACGCGTCGTTTGAAGGTTGGTACTATCCAGAAATCATATGGGTCTGTCAACAGTGTATGTGTATATATATATATATATAGATATAGATATATATATAAATATATATATATATAAGGTGTCCCAAAAAATTGAAACCCGCTTTAATTCTTTACCTGTTAGAGATAAGTGGGCAACTTAAGTTGCAAAAATGTTGAAAGTAAGGTAGGAAATAAGACTACGTTAATGAAATAGTCCTCCCATTAATTTTCAAAAAGTTACACTTTTTAAATTTTTATTCGACCCCTTAGACAAATTTGGTCAAGCTAATTTTTTTTTATTTTTAATGCAACAAGATCATTATAAAAACAGCATATATGTATCTTTAAAATCAACGGAATTATGTTGAAGGAAAAAATCTGACTTATGCTACTTTTCCGTGCCATGTGAAAGGCTGTTTCATAGGTGAAAATAGGGATCATAAACGAACTGACGATGGAAATTGTTTAGATCAAAAATACGTTAATATGTGTCAAATTTTTTTATTGGCACGTCTCAATATGAAAAGTACTTAAGAATCTGTGATTGCATCGAGAGCCTACGCGGAATTCGTAAAAATGGCTCCTATGTATTATCATCCAGTTTTATATTTTTTGTGATATGTCACAAATTTACATTTCTAATTTGATATATGGTCTCCATTCCCAGTGTTCAATGCTCAGTTAAATATAACTCGCTTAATTTTAAAGATACAGATATGCGGGGTTTTTTAATGATCTTGTTGATTTTGAATGATCTTGTTGTTTTTTAATGATCTTGTTGTAATGATTTTGGTTTTTTAATGATCTTGTTGTATTATTATTTATGAGACCCCCTTGGACGAATTTGGTCAATCAGAAAATTTTTATTTTTAATGCAACAAGATCATTGAAAAAACAGCATATCTGTATCTTTAAAATTGAGTGAGTTATATTTCATTGAAAATTGAACATTGTGAATGGGGACCATATATCAATTTAGAAATGTAAATTTGTGACATATCACAAAAAAGATAAAACTGGATGAAAATGCATAGGATAACATATATATTTTAACTATATGCCCCAACCGCTTAGTGAGTACCACTGCTTTATATGATCTCTGACCATGTAATGCTTTATTTAAATGTATTTGTGATAAAAAAAATTTGGCACACATTAATGTATTTTTTATCTAAACAATTTCCATCGTCAATTTGTTTATGATCCATATTTTCACTAATGAAACAGCCTGTCAAATGGTACGGAAAAGTGGCATAAGTCAAATTTTCTCCTTTATCATAATTCAGTTGATTTTAAAAATACAGATATGCGTATTCTTTTTAATGATCTTGCTGCACTAAAAATAAAAATTTTCTGATTGACCCAATTTGTCTAAGGGGGTCGTATGAAAATTTGAAAAGTGTAACTTTTTGAAAAATAATGGGAGGACTATTTCATTAACGTTGTCTTATTTCCAACCTTACTTTCAACATTTTTGCAATTTGCATTGTCCCCTTATCTCCAACAGGTAAAGAATTAAAACTCTTTTCAATCTTTTTGGGACACCCTGTATATATATATATATATATATATATATATATATATATATATATATATATATATATATATATATATATATATATATATATATATATATATATATATATATATATATATATATATATATATACATATATATATATACATATACATATATATATATATATACACATATATATATATACATATATATATATATAATATATATATATATATATATATATATATATAATATATATATATATATATATATGGATTCAAATGAATAAGAAATGAAAGAAGTAAAAACGGATGGGGATGCTTACAAGGAAGTCGAACGGCCAAGGGGGATTACGACCCCTTGTTCCCGGTTGAAGCACGCTTTTAATCCCAGGAAACGTTCCCGGAACCAGACTCGCCTGAAGCAGTCCTCCATATACCAACGCTGGAAAAGCAAAATCCAATCCACTGAAAAAGCAAATCCAATCCATTGAAAAAGCCAAATTCAATCCAATTGGGATTAAAAGCGTGCTTCAACCGGGAACAAGGGGTCGTAATCCCCCTTGGCCGTTCGACTTCCTTGTAAGCATCCCCATCCGTTTTTACTTCTTTCATTTCTTATTCATTTGAATCCATATTCGTGCTTATATTGTATGTGCTGCAATGCGCCTTATGATATTATGGGCATATCCCGTTTTAATATTTCTAGTAAAAGTTATATTTTACTTAACATTTGTATTGTATATATATATATATATATATATATATATATATATATATAAATTTCAATTTATTTTATCAAAGCTAATATTTTTAAATATGCTAAACAAACCTTCTCTTGCTTGATACATTTGCACAAATTCTCAATGAATTAGCATCTCTCAATGGTACCCTTTCCATGTACAGTTCAATTGTTATCCGTTACATTGTATTTCGCAAGAAATCTACGTAACTCGGCGTTCCCTATTCCGTCTGGAAACGATTCAAATTATTTCAATACTTCTGGTAGTCATAGTAACGAGAAAATATTCTTAATTCCACTGCAGCGTTAATGGCGTTTATTTCTCGATTTAAGAAAATATCTTATTGTGCGAGTATCGAAAATTTATCTATTTTGAAAATCAAAATTTACTCTTCATATTCTGCATTAAAAATAATCAGTTTAGCAAAGTTTATAAATATTTATTTTAAAATCTGTCTTAAATTCAGAACATTCTGACATAATCAACGAAACATTTCATTGATTATGACATGATCAATAAAATATGCACAAGACATTTCATTTTGACACAACTGGAATTTTGTTCTTTTAATTTCCAGACAGTATAGGGTTCTTATTTTGAACTGGAACCATCAAAATGGCTCAATTTCGTTTTTACCTATTCCCGACTTCGATCTTTATTGGATCTGACTCTCGGAATGGTTTTATCGAGCACGTTGATACTTTGATAAAGAGAAATAAAATAAATGTAACTTCACAGACGAATATTGAAATGGTGGTACTGTATGGTGTACACAAAATAACTACATACACAATATGCGGTTGATGGCAGTATTGGGTTCCATTCTTTTTATCTCACATTTCTATTTTATTCTTGCTGAGCATAACTTTGTCAACACGAAGAATTTTGCAAGTAAAATTATTTATACATTTGGAAGCAATTATATTTTTGACCAATAAACATTCAGCAAATTAATCTCCAAAAGTTTTCCTTATCACTCAAGATTAAACAAAAAAGATCAATCGTGCATAAAGCATTGATTATGAAACACTTTCCAACTTCAATGCAATTATATTTAAACATCTCTAAAATGCTATACATTCCTCGGTAATATTTTTAAAATTATCACGATACTGCATTAATTTATTATATTCGAAAACTTAAAACTTCATCGAAAAAAATGGACTTTATTAAAATGACGGCATTGAAATACAAATTGCCTGGTTTAAACATCTCTAAAATGCGATTCATTCCTCAGCAATATATTTAAAATTATCATATTACTGCAGTAATTTATTATATTTGAAAACTACATCCAAAATTAATGAACTTTATTCGAATGATGTCTTCGAAATATAAGTCGCCTGGCCCTCTGTATAAAAGCAGCATTTCATTCATAAACATTTTTCAATTCTTTCATTCATCACAATACTACAATAATTTATTTTATTTAAAAATTTAAAACCATCCAAGTACAAGTAATTTAACTTTATACTTAAAACTTCATCTGAAAAATTGTCTGCATCTATATGTAAAATGAATGAATGTTTCATTCATTTCAGCTATACTACAGATTTCATGAGCTAAATAATTTTGCGTTAAAGAAATGCAGCAATTCTTATACCACTCATTCTACATCTTTTGGTGTTTGCATTCTCCATAAGGGAGATTAGACTTCGTTGTAGAAATAATCAAAGTTTGATGACCATTTAAACTCAAATATATTATAATTGCGTCGTTTCAGTATGTAGATGCACAGAATTTAAGTACAAAAGAAGCGGTTTTAAGACGGATACAACCCTAAATATAAATTAAAAGGATCTTAAAAAATCACGATTTTGACACAAGATGGATGACATATTTTATTTTGAAGTGGGTCATGTGATCTCTTCACATAATGTTCACGTGATCTCTTCATATAAAGTGTGTAATTAATATTTTAATTTTTATTTTAAAAACTACTGAATATATTTTGCTGAAATTTTTTTATATATTTTATGGGATAATTTGAATATTTCCTAAAACTTTCAAAGCAATTTGTGAATATTAAATTTGCTTAAAATATGTTTGAAATATTCGGTTCCATAGGGTTCAGTGTATTTCATTTTATAAACCCGGGTTCAATCCAATACTAATTGGGTGATATTATTGATCTTGTGTCAAAATCGTGATTCTTAAAATTATTTTTAATTCATATTTAGTGTAGTATCTGTCCTAAAACCGCTTTATTTTTGCTTAAATTCTGGCATCTACATACTGAAACAACGCAATTACAATATATTTGAGTTTAAATGCTCATCCAAATTTGATTATTTCTACAACGAAGCCAATTTTTAACTTATGTAATATGTAAACAGCAAAATGTAAAATGTAAAACAGAAAATGACCATCAAATTTTGTTTCATCATTATTTATACAAAGAAGCCTATTTTTCTCTTATAGAGGATGTAAACCCCAAAAGATGTAGAATGAGTTGTATAAGAATTGCTGCATTTCTTTAGTGCAAAATTAGTTAGCTCATGGAGTCTGCAATATAGCTGATATGAAAGTAACATTCATTGATTTTATAAGAGGAAGCAGACGATTTTTTCGATAGAGTTTTAAGCATAGAGTTAAATTACTTGAACCTCCATATTTTTAAGTTTTTAAATAAAATAAATTATTATAGTATTGTGATGAATGAAAGGAATGGTAAAAATTTTATGTATGAAATGCTGCTTTTATAGAGAGAGCCAGGTGAGTTATATTGCGATGACATCATTTGAATAAAGTTCATTTGTTTTCGATGAAGTTTTCAAATATAATAAATTATTGTTGTATTATTATAATTTTATAAATATTACCAAGGAATGTATAAAAATTTAGAAATGTTTAAACCAGGCAATTTTTATTTCAAAGCCGTCATTTCAATAAAGTTCATTTTTTACGATGAAGTTTCAAGTTTTCAAATATAATAAATTAATGTTGTATTGTAATAATTTTTAAAATATTACCGAAGAATGTATCACATTTTAGAGATGTTTAAATAAAATTGCATCGAAGTTGTAAAGTGCTTCATAATCAAAGCTTTATGCATGTTGATCTTTCTTGTTTAATCTTTGGTGCAATTGGTACATTTTAAACGTACTTCTGTTCCGTTGTTCTTTTCGTCTCAACAATACGATTGCATTTATAAAAAATCTGATGTGGGCAACACATGACTTTCCTTATATAATGCAATGAATTTAGCACATTTACAGTAGAAAAAATGGGTTTTTCTTATAGTAGATATTTATATTCTCTCCAAGATATTGAATTTTCGACAATTAGTCGTCATTTTCATTGATTTAACGTCATTTTAATCCATTTGGCAAGATTTTCGTTAATTTGACAACATTTGAAAAAGTCGCCAAGTTGGCGACATTCCACCAAATTCGTCGCCAAAATCTTGCCAAGCTTTACTGAAGGAGAAATAAGTTATTCTTATAGCAGATAAATGACTATTGGCGTTCAAATACAAAAGTATTACTCAAAGTATTTTTTTTCATGAATGGAACGAGCTAGATCCACGAGAATGATGTCACCCAATTTATTGCATGATATTATATATGAAAAGTGAACATGCTTCTCAAAAGGAAATATATTTTTTTTTATTTCATATGACTTTTTGATAATTTTTTTGAAAAATGTACAATATCTCAAGAACGGTTCGTGTTAGCGTTTTAAAATTTATGTTAATCGTTTTCTAATGAAAAATTACATAAGAAATGTCTATTTGCGTAACTTTATTAGCGGTTTTGATTTCTTGACGATTTTTTCAAAATTTCATTTGAAAATTTAGGGGGGTTCTGAACATTCGATTACGTATAAAAACAACAGACTTCCAGTGTTTACGGATTGTGATTTTTGTACCAAATTTGGTTCGAATCGGTCCATTCGATCGTCAGTTATCGTCTCCACAGACTCACTGACACACACACACACACACACGCACACACACACACACACACACACACACACATACTTTCACACACACACTCAGACATCACTTCAAAAATGTTTGATTCGTGATCAGGGATGCTTGAAACGTGCTCTCCCGTCGAAAACTCGAATTCGATTTTTCGACCACGTTACAATACTTTCCTTATACATTATCTATATAAGGAAAGTAATATTGTTGCGTATTTTTTATATGTTTTCTAGTATACCTTTGAAAAAATAAATTTATATCTATTCATGGTCAATCTTGGTTTTAAGATGTATGAATATGCACTATATTCGGAAAACACTCCAATTTCAGATACCAGTATCCATGGACCGGTTTCGCGCTTATAATGAGGTCGTCAGCATCCAATTACCGATATCTTCAAAGGCAGTAAGAATCTTGCTATAAGCTTTTTGCGAGCTTCTATTGGAGCTTCTATGGGAACTGACAATTTCAGACCTTTCATGTAGCCGACATAAAAAAATCTGATGTGGGCAACACATGACTTTCCTTATATAATGTAATGAATTTACTACATTTACAGTAAAAAAATAGGATTTTCTTATAGTAGATACTAATATCCTTTCCACGATATTGAATTTTCGACAATTAGTCGTCATTTTCATTGATTTAGCATTATTTTTATCCATTTGGCGAGAATTTCATTAATTTGGCAACATTTCAAAAAAGTCGCCAAGTTGGCGACATTCCGCCAAATTCGTCGCCAAAATCTCGCCAAGCGTTATACACTAAAAAAAAAGTTATTCTTACAGCAGATAAATGACTATTGGCGTTCAAATACAAAAGTATTATTCAAAGTATATTTTTTCATGAATGGAACGAGTTAGATCCACGATAATGATGTCACTCAATTTATCGCATGGTATTACATATGAAAAGTGAACATGTTTCTCAATAGGAATTTTTTTTTTTATGTGGCTTTTTCATAATTTTTTTGAAAAATGTACAATATCTCGAGAACGGTTCATGTTAGCGTTCTAAAATTTATGCCAATCGTTTTCTAATGAAAAATCACATAAGAAATGTCTATTTGCGTAACTTTATTAGCGGTTTTGATTTTTTGACGATTTTTTCAAAATTTCATTCAAAAATTTAGGGGGGTTCTGAACATTCGATTACGTATAAAAACAATAGGCTTCCAGTGTTTACGGATTGTGATTTCTGTACCAAATTTGGTTCGAATCGGTCCATTCGTTCGTCAGCTATCGTCTCCACAGACTCACTGACACACACACACACACACACACACATACTTTCACACACACACACACACATACACACACTCAGACATCACTTCAAAAATGTTTGATTCGTGATCAGGGAAACGTGCTCTCTCGTCGAAAACTCGAATTCGAATTTTCGACCCCGTCACAATCCTTTCCTTATACATTATGTATATAAGGAAAGTAAAAAATTCCTATTGAGAAACATGTTCACTTTTCATATGTAATACCATGTGATAAATTGGGTTACATCATTCTCGTGGAACTAGATCATTCCATTCATGAAAAAATATACTTTTAGTAATACTTTTGTGTTTGAACGCCAATAGTCATTTATCTGCTGTAAGAATAACTTATTTCTTAGTGCATAACGCTTGGCGAGATTTTGGCTGCGAATTTGGCGGAATGTCGCCAACTTGGCGACTTTTTGAAATGTTGCCAAATTAACGAAAATCTCGCCAAATGGATAAAAATGACGACTAATTGTTGAAAATTTAATATCTTGGAAAGAATATTAGTATCTACTATAAGAAAAACCTACTTTTTACTTTCCTTATATACATAATGTATAAGGAAAGTATTGTGACGGGGTCGAAAATTCGAATTCGAGTTTTCGACGGGAGAGCACGTTTCAAGCATCCCTGATCACGAATCAAACATTTTTGAAGTGATGTCTGTGTGTGTGTGTGTGTGTGTGTGTGTGTGTGTGTGTGTGTGTGTGTGTGTGCGTGTGTGTGTGTCAGTGGGTCTGTGGAGACGATAACTGACGAACGAATGGACCGATTCGAACCAAATTTGGTACAAAAATCACAATCTGTAAACACTGGAAGCCTATTGTTTTTATACGCAATCGAATGTCCAGAACCCCCCTAAATTTTAGAATGAAATTTTGAAAAAATCGTCAAAAAATCAAAACCAATAATAAAGTTACGTAAATAGACATTTCTTATGTAATTTTTCATTAGAAAACGATTGACATAAATTTTAGAACGCTAACATGAACCATTCTCGAGATATTGCACATTTTACAAAAACATTATCAAAAAGTCATATAAAATAGAAAAAAAATATTTCCTATTGAGAAACATGTTCACTTTTCATATATAATATCATGCGATAAATTGGGTGACATCATTCTCGTGGATCTAGCTCGTTCCATTTGCGGGGTTTATTGTTGGTTTGTTTGTGTGGGCTGATCCTGACATGCGGTATTAATACCCAGCACAAATCCCCGACATTTTTTGTTGTTGTTTTGTTCTCTAGACAGAACGTTAACTTGCGTAAAATAACATTTATTTACATTAAATTTTACAAATATATATATACAGCATACTAATACTTTGCAGAGAGATTCTGCGGCAAGCGGATAAATCCTGATTGTTGGAACGTTAAGTTCGAAGCAGTCGGAAGGAGGCTTCGACTGCGTAGTTCCAAAGTTCGAAAGCAAGTAGACCGAGAGTCGACCGATTAGGTCGAGATTTTAGGAGCGAGTCCCTGTCCGAAAAGATGAAAGTTCTTTTCTAAACTGAATTTTGTAAACGCCCCAGAAGGAGTGACCGACCATCTTATTGGTCGTCGTCGGTCTGGGGCTCATTAATGGGGGTGCTCCCCATGCACGCCACGTGTTTTCGGTGTGCACCATCGTCTTGTTTTTCACACATGCCGGTGACGAAAATTATGGCTTTCACATGCCAACATACTGTCACCGGCGTTAAAGTTATGTGTACATCCCCATCGGGAATCTTTGAAAGTCAGACGTCCCAAAACAGGAAATGGTATGCGGTTTCCTCAGTTATCAGATACACTGAGAAAAGCCGCTTCTAGTTCGTTTTGGTGCAGGTGGCATAACTGGCAATAGTTAACCGCCACACACTCCCCTCCTTAAAGGTTTCCAGTGAAACCATAACGATCCGTGAAACGAACACGACGGCCTGATCGTGTCGTAATATTCGGAGGCATATTTGGCACTGATGAAGCTTGAGTGGTCGAAACCGGTTGGCCGGTTGTTGCCGGTGTATGTACTTCATCATTATTCACATAAAATGCTGGTTTAATACGATCAAGTGCAATGTTCACTTTCCTACCTTTGATATCGATTTTAAAAAAATTATCGTTTCTCTTTAAAACCTGATATGGTCCATCGTATGGAGCTTGTAGTGGAGCTTTAACCGCATCATTACGCACAAATACATGCGACGCTGTGTGAAGAGCGGGTGGGAGAAAAATTCTCGGTTTCCGATGGTGAGAGGTGTTGGGGGGACGAAGGTCCCGCATTGACTCTCTTAGCTGCACTATGAAGTCTGAGGGGTCAGTGACTTGTGAGCTATTGGGAAAAAAATCGCCTGGCAGGCGCAGTGTTTCTCCGTAGAGAAGCTCAGCTGGCGTTGCACCTATGTCCGGTTTGATTGTAGATCGAAGCCCCAGCAAAACTATTGTCAGTGTCTTAGTCCACTGTTTATTACCGTGTGCTTTTAAGGCTGCTTTCAGCGGCCGGTGGAAATTTTCTATAATTCCATTGCTAGAAGGATGGTAAGCAGTTGTGCGTATTCGCTGGACTCCCAAGCACTGTGCTAAAGACTGAAAAAGTCTAGATTCAAATTGCCGCCCTTGATCACTGGTGATTCTGGAAGGAACACCGAAACGAGAAATCCAATGGTCGATCAGAGCTTGTGCCACTGTAGAAGCCGTGATGTCTGGAAATCTTGTGAACCGGTCAATCATAGACAGTACATAGGTCATTCCTTCAGATGGGGGCAAGGGGCCCACGAGGTTGATATGTATGTGTTCGAACCTCTGAGAAGTTTTGGGGAAAAAACCAATGGGTGGGACAGTGTGTCGTTGAATTTTACTCTTTTGACAAGGGATGCATTTTCTCGCCCAATCATTAATATCTTTATTCATATTTGGCCAGACAAAACGATCGCGGACTAACTTCGAAGTTTTTCTTATACTTGGATGAGATAAATTATGTAAATTTGAAAAAACGTTGAATCTCATAAGCTGCGGTACATAAGGACGCGCCGTACCCGTGGATACGTCGCAAAATAATTTGGCTGAAGCATTTGGAATAGCGATTTGCTTTAAGTCGATCGAGGATGTTCCTTTTAAAATATCTTGAAGCTCCGAATCGTTGCTTTGTAAATCTGCGAGTTCTTCATAATCAATTGGACCAGGTACCGTAATCATATTTATGCGAGACATTACGTCGGCAGGGATGTTATTAGTACCTTCTATATGACGTATATCAGTAGTGAATTCCGAAATAAATGCGAGTTGCCGATTTTGTCGAGGCGAGCATTTGTCCAATTTTTGTTGAAATGCGAACGTTAGCGGCTTGTGGTCGGTAAACAGGGTAAAATTTCGCGCTTCCAGCATATGCCTAAAGTACTTGATAGCCGAATACGCAGCTAAAAGTTCCCTGTCGTAAGTACTGTATCTCGTCTCTGCCGGGGATAATTTCCGCGAGAAGAAGGCCAGGGGTTCGATACCCGTATCAAGAACGTGATTCAAAGAACCACCTATCGCAAAATTTGATGCATCGACGAATAAAATTAAATTCGCATCTTTAGCAGGGTGCGCGAGTAGCGTTGCCTCAGCTAATTGATTTTTACATGCTAAAAATGCGTCCGTAGCCTCATTAGTCCAATTAACTTTTCTCTTATCGTTCTTTCGTGCCCCCTTTAGATACTCATTGAGGGGCTTTTGCGTATGCGCTGCATGGGGTAGGTGTCTCCGATAAAAATTCATCATGCCGAGAAATGCGCGTAAATCCTTAATTGTTTCAGGTTGCTTGACATTCAATATCGCTTGTACTTTATCGGGCAAGGGTTTAGTGCCTTTAGAATTTATGAGATGGCCTAAAAATGATACCTCGGATACTCCCAGAACGCATTTAGAAATGTTAAGGTTAATTCCGTAGTTATCTAGACGTTGGAATATCTGTTTTAGATGGAGCTCGTGCTCTTCTTCACTCTCAGAAAAAACCAAAATGTCATCTAAATAAGCAAAACAGAAATTTAGATCCCCTAGAATTTCATCTATGAAACGTTGGAAAGTTTGAGCTGCGTTACATAATCCAAAATTAAGATAGGGAAACTCGTATAGGCCAAATGGCGTCGTTATTGCCGTTTTAGGAATGTCAGGTTCGTAAACTGGAATGGCGTGATATGCGCGAAAAATATCTAGTTTAGAAAATACTCGCTTGCCATTTAGAGCGTTCGAAAAATCTAAAATGTTCCTTATCGGATAACGGTCAGGTAAAGACACCTGATTTAAACGACGATAATCTCCCACGCAGCGAATTTCGCCGGAACCTTTAGGCACTACGTGGAGGGGCGACGACCAATTTGATTTAGACTGCCGGCAGATCCCGCGCTCTAGCATGAATTCAAATTCCTTCTTTGTAGATTCGTACAGCTTCGGATGTAATCGTCTGGGTCGTGCATAAACTGGTGGTCCTGAAGTTTCGATATAATGGACCGTCTTATGTTTTACATTTTTGAATTTAGGAGTTGGGTTAGCAATATCTGGGTATTGTCGGAGAATTTGGTGGAAACGCGTGTCGCCTGAAATCAATTTGATTTCAGTAACGCTACCTTTCGTTAATTTGCCTGGTATGTGCAACTTTGTATTGGAATCTATTAGTTTCTTTTGCTTTAGATCCACAAGAAGTCCAAATTCTTTCAAAAAATCTGCCCCGATAATGGCTTGGGATACAGATGCGATGACAAATTCCCAGCGAAATGCGCGTCTTAGACCTAAATCTATATCTACTAATTTTGTTCCGAAAGTTTGGATTTTCGAGTTATTTGCCGCGAAAAGTTCCAACGAAGATGGTTGAAGTTTATTATTTAGAGGTTTTGGTATAATTGAAATGTCGCTACCAGTGTCAATTAAAAATTTGCAATTTGTTTTGCGGTCATATACATGGAGTCTACTAGCAGGATCTATTTTAATTTCCGCTGTCATTCCTATGTTTGGAATGACAGGCTTTATAAGTTTTTTTGGTCGGCAAATTTGCAAGGGGTATGGCATTTATATGCTTCTTTACCGAAACGTTTATGGTAGAAGCAAAAATCGCTATTCCTTCCTACGTCGTTTCCCTTGTCATGATTTCTGAAAGATCGGGCGTTGTTACGCGATTTTGAGCGTGGTCTATTATCTCGAATTTGATTTCTTGAGTATGATCTTGATCTAGATAGGCGCTCGATCTGGGTGGCTAAGTCAGCTATCTGCTTCTGCATGTTCGATAGATCCGTTAATGCAGGATTTTCATTACGCGATGCTACTGCGCAAATATTTTCCGAGCTTGCTGTAACTTCGTATATTTTATCTGCCAAATTTGCCAGTTGGCTTAAATTTTCCGAGCTTGCCGATAAAATTGCGCGGACGTTTGGCGGTAAGCGATCTAGCCATAGAGATTTTAAAAAATCCTCGTTCACTTTATCGAGAGCTAATTCTCTCATCTGCCTCAATAATGCGGATGGTTTGAGGTCCCCTAGTTGCAATTCTGATAAAAGTCTTCTCGTTTGCGTTAATTCCGAATCTGCAAATTCTGTAATTAGCCTATCTTTTAAGGTCCTGAATTTGTTTTCCTGCGGTGGATTCAAGATTACATCACTTACATGGGATAATGCTTCCGAGTCTATCGCCGCTACGAGATATGCATATTTCGTCTCATCCTTTGTGATATGCGAAATTTGGAACGCATTCTCAACCTGAGCTAGCCATAGGGTTAAATTCTTTTTCCAAAAAGGAGGGATTTTGCATGTAACCCTGTTAATTTGGGGTTGCTCGTCGTTTCCATCCATGCTTAAGATATAGAAATATATATAATTAAAATACAAATTAATAGAATATAAACAATTTTTACACAGGATTCCCTAGCACGCGTAAGTTTGCGAATTAGCGGTAATAACGCGAATACACACTGTCCCGAAATAAAAATAATTTTGTGGGAAGGGAAAAAAGGAACTGACCTGTGCTGACCTTAATGAACTGCAGTTGTTTAGGAGGATCCTGCCTTTCAGCGACGTCTGTGTTGGCATGGAAGGGGAGAGCTCTTAGCTGCCGAAAAAGATATCTTTTAAAAGTCCGGAGATGAATAGCCGGGGTCCGAGGAAGGCGAAGTTGCTCCACGGGGGTTCTCCTGGGTTGACTTTCCGTTCATTGCTTGTAATCGGAAGCGGTCATTCATCGTGTCAGGAAGGAACTCAGTTGCTTTGCGAAGTCGTCATCAGCTGTTAGGTAGCACTGTTTGCGTCTGCGAGCATGCTTGTCTTTGAGAGAGCAGTCTTATATGAGCAGTAATTTATTGCTGTTGACAAGTAGAGTATTGCTCCATTGTTGGCATCCGTAGAGAATTGTTCCATATGCTCGGGCATTCAAGTCCATAGGGTCACCATTGCGGGGTTTATTGTTGGTTTGTTTGTGTGGGCTGATCCTGACATGCGGTATTAATACCCAGCACAAATCCCCGACATTTGTTGTTGTTGTTTTGTTCTCTAGACAGAACGTTAACTTGCGTAAAATAACATTTATTTACATTAAATTTTACAAATATATATATACAGCATACTAATACTTTGCAGAGAGATTCTGCGGCAAGCGGATAAATCCTGATTGTTGGAACGTTAAGTTCGAAGCAGTCGGAAGGAGGCTTCGACTGCGTAGTTCCAAAGTTCGAAAGCAAGTAGACCGAGAGTCGACCGATTAGGTCGAGATTTTAGGAGCGAGTCCCTGTCCGAAAAGATGAAAGTTCTTTTCTAAACTGAATTTTGTAAACGCCCCAGAAGGAGTGACCGACCATCTTATTGGTCGTCGTCGGTCTGGGGCTCATTAATGGGGGTGCTCCCCATGCACGCCACGTGTTTTCGGTGTGCACCATCGTCTTGTTTTTCACACATGCCGGTGACGAAAATTATGGCTTTCACATGCCAACATACTGTCACCGGCGTTAAAGTTATGTGTACATCCCCATCGGGAATCTTTGAAAGTCAGACGTCCCAAAACAGGAAATGGTATGCGGTTTCCTCAGTTATCAGATACACTGAGAAAAGCCGCTTCTAGTTCGTTTTGGTGCAGGTGGCATAACTGGCAATAGTTAACCGCCACACATTCATGAAAAAAGATACTTTGAGAAATACTTTTGCATTTGAACGCCAATTTATCTGCTGTAAGAATAACTTATTTCTTCGTCCATAAGGCTTGGCGAGATTTTGGAGACGAAATTGGCGGAATGTCGCCAACTTGGCGACTTTTTGAAATGCTGCCAAATTAACGAAAATCTCGCCAAATGGATAAAAATGACGCTAAATCAATGAAAATGACGGCTAATTGTGGAAAATTCAATATCTAATAAGTTATATATATATATATATATATATATATATATATATATATATATATATATATATATATATATACATATATATATATATATATATATATATATATAACTTATTTCTTCGTCCATAACGCTTGGCGAGATTTTGGCGACGAAATTGGCGGAATGTTGCCAACTTGGCAACTTTTTGAAATGCTGCCAAATTAACGAAAATCTCGCCAAATGGATAAAAATGACGATAAATCAATGAAAATGACGACTAATTGTCGAAAATTCAATATCTTGGAAAGGATATTAGTATCTACTAGACGAAAAACCTATTTATTTTACTGTAAAAGTAGTAAATTCATTACATTATATAAGTAAAGTCATGTGTTGCCCACATCAGATTTTTTTACTAATCAATCGGAAGTGTCTGTGTTATTACTTTCCTTATATACATAATGTATAAGGAAAGTATTGTGACGGGGTCGAAAATTCGAATTCGAGTTTTCGACGGGAGAGCACGTTTCAAGCATCCCTAATCACGAATCAAACATTTTTGAAGTGATGTCTCTCTCTCTGTGTGTGTGTGTGTGTGTGTGTGTGTGTGTGTGTGTCAGTGGGTCTGTGGAGACGATAACTGACGAACGAATGGACCGATTCGAACCAAATTTGGTACAAAAATCACAATCTGTAAACACTGGAAGCCTATTGTTTTTATACGCAATCGAATGGTCAGAACCCCCCTAAATTTTCGAATGAAATTTTGAAAAAATCGTCAAAAATCAAAACCAATAATAAAGTTACATAAATTGACATTTCTTATGTAATTTTTCATTAGAAAACGATTGACATAAATTTTAGAACGCTAACATGAACCGTTCTCGAGATATTGCACATTTTTCAAAAAAATTATCAAAAAGTCATATAAAATAGAAAAAAAAATTTCCTATTGAGAAACATGTTCACTTTTTATATATAATATCATGCGATAAATTGGGTGACATCATTCTCGTGGATCTAGCTCGTTCCATTCATGAAAAAAGATAATTTGAGTAATACTTTTGCATTTAAACGCCAATTTATCTGCTGTAAGAATAACTTATTTCTTCGTTCATAACGCTTGGTGATATTTTGGCGACGAAATTGGCGGAATGTCGCCAACATGGCGACTTTTTGAAATGTTGCCAAATTAATGAAAATCTCGCCAAATGGATAAAAATGACGATAAATCAATGAAAATTACGACTAATTGTCGAAAATTCAATATCTTGGAAAGGATATTAGCATCTACTAGAAGAAAAACCTATTTATTTTACTGTGAAAGTAGTAAATTCATTTCATTATATAAGGAAAGTCATGTTTTGCCCACATCAGATTTTTATATTTGAAATCTTCATCGAAAAAAATGAACTTTAGTCAAATGACGGAATTGAAATATAAATTGCCTGGTTTAAACATCTCTAAAATGCGATACATCCCTCGGTAATATTTCTGAGATTATCATAATACTACAATAATTTATTATATTTGAAAACTTCATCGAAAACAAATGAACTTTATTCAAATGACGTCATCGGAATATAAATTGCCTGGCTCTCTCTATGAAAGCAGCATTTCATTCATGAACTGTTTTCCATTACTTTCATTCATCACAATACTATAATAATTTATTTTATTAAAAACTTAATACCTTGGAGGTACAAGTAATTTAACACTGTAGAACTTCAACGAAAACAGGCGTTCTTCTCTCCGTAAAATCAATGAATATTTCATTCATATCATCTATGCAGACTCCATGAGCTAAATAATTTTGCATTAAAGAAATACAGCAATGCTTATACAACTCATTCTCCATCTTTTGGTGTTTACCTTCTCCATAAGTGAAAATTAGGTTTCGTTGTAGAAATAATCAAAGTTTGATGATTATTTAAACTCAAATATATTGTAATTGCGTTGTTTCAGTATGTAGATCCACAGAATTTGAACAAAAATAAAGCGGTTTTAGGATGGATATAACACTAAATATGAATTAAAAAGAACTTTAAAAATCATGATTTTGACACAAGATGGATGTCATATTGTATTTTGATGTGGGTCACGTGATCTCTTCATATAAAGGATGTAATTATTATTTTAATTTTCATTTAAAAACTACTGAATATATTTTGCTGAAATTTTTTTTAATATATTTTATGACATAATTTGAATATTTTCTAAAACTTTCGATTCAATTTATGAATTTTAAATTCGCCTAGAATAATGCTTGAAAAATTATGCCCCATAGGGTTCAATGTATTTCATTTTTTCAACCCGGGTTCAATCCGAAACTAATTGGATGATATTATTCATTTATATTCCCATAGGTCCCACAGACCGTCTAAACAACATACTAAAATTTCATTTTGATAAAGTCATTTTTATGGCGGTTATCGTGCTAACGGACAGACAGACAGACAGAATGAACAAAGTCATAAATACTTTTCAACTATGTTGTAAAGCGTTAAAAATTGCATTTATTTCACGAAATCTATATATGGTTGGACCATCTTTGGCGGTAATGATTTCCTCAAGTCGTCTGGGGGGGGGGTCCCAGTAATTTCCGGTGTTCTCTACTGAAGCATGTCTTCCTTTATCGATTAAAACCGCTGCCACAGAAGTCTTAGAAGTTTTTCCCACTGGGAGACGGATTTAACGTTTCAAATCGTCCTTCAGGTGTTCAATTGCATTTGTCCGGCAAATCTAACTTTTTGCATCTTATGCCAACCTATTCCTGGAAATACAGCGAACTGTGGCATGGATCTAGGCTCTGCTGAGAAAAAAATAACAGAGGCTTGGTCCGTAAAGGGACTGGTTACTTAAGTACTATCTCACCACCATACCCCTCTATAAATCGGAAGTTCCGCATTATGTATCGCAACAGTTTCCATTACAAGTTACAGACTATCATACTTATAAATAATACCTAATACACACTGCAGCATGAATTCTTTATGGTATATTTGACCAAAAGTTTAACCAAAATTTGACAAACTTCGGATTTATCCCATATCTAAACTTTTAATTAAGCACATGTGATGAATTATATGAAGAGATCACATGACCCACTTCAAAATAAAATATGTCATCCATCTTGTGTCAAAATCGTGATTTTTTAAGATCCTTTTCATTTATATTTAGGGTTGTATCCGTCTTAAAACCGCTTTTTTTGTACTTAAATTCTGTGCATCTACATACTGAAACGACGCAATTACAATATATTTGAGTTTAAATGGTTATCAAACTTTGATTATTTCTACAACGAAGTCTAATCTCCCTTATGGAGAATGCAAACACCAAAAGATGTAGAATGAGTGGTATAAGAATTGCTGCATTTCTTTAACGCAAAATTATTTAGCTCATGGAATCTGTAGTATAGCTGAAATGAATGAAACATTCATTGATTTTACATATAGATGCAGACGATTTTTCCGATGAAGTTTTAAGTGTAAAGTTAAATTACTTGTACCTGGATGGTTTTAAATAACGCACAGATAGAACATAAAAACACAAGCATAACTTAACCCACAAAAAGAAATTAAACACAGATAGGATCTAAACTTGAGCAAAGCATGAATAGAAATTTGAGGAATGTAACTAAGCTAAATAGAAGACTAATGCAGCACACAGGTGCTTCTAGGGTACACTGAATAGGTTAGGACCATTTACCTACTTTGACTTCGCGTTTTGTTCATTCTCTACCACGGATTTAGAGGATTCAGCGTAGATAAAGTAAAAGAAAACGAAACGGACCTAACAAGTTCAGCGTATCTTCGAAACAGCACTATGCTGCTTTGTTCTTCTATTTCACGTAGTAAAGTTGCTCATGTTTTCCTTAGCCGTAGAACAAAGTGTATTTTACTTCTTGAAAATGTCTATTAATCAAGCTTTTGGTTCAGCAAGTAATTGAAACAAGAAAGAACAATCGTGAATACAGCATTGATTATGAAACACTTTTCAACTGAAATGCAATTTCAATTGCATTTTAAGTTGCTTCAAAAATTGCCATCAAAAAATTAATCTTAAAATTTCATCGAAAAATTTTATCGAATGATTGTTACATAAAATGTACTTTATTCGAATGACGTCAGCGAAGGTATAATTTGCAAAGTGTTTACGATTCTTTTGCGTCACAATTATAATATTGAATTATTATAGAAACTACATCGTTTGCTTATATCATGTTAAATGAGTTCTTCGAAATTGTTGTAACTGTGACAGACCGTTTCATTTCATTAATCGTCTGTCTCTGTATATAAACTCAATGAATATTTCATTCATATCACTTATATTCCGGACTCCAGAGCTAAATAATTTTGAGTAAAAAAATTTAACAATTCTTATACAACTCACCTTACAATCGCTTCATTTGTTTGCATTCTGTGTGTGTTAGTTTAGCGTTAAAATTAGGCGTCGTTATACCTAACTAGAATTACAGAAAGTTTAGTGACCATTTAGAATAAAAAATATTGTCATATCGTTGGTACAGAATTTAAATACACAGATAATACGCAAAAATAACGCGGTTTTATGATGTATGCAACACTAAATATAAATTTAAATGATCTTTAAACATCTACGGTATACACAGAGGGAAAAAAATGGAAGTCATATTTTTTTTTTGCAATGAGTCACGTGATCGCTTCATTTATCAGTTCTAATAATATGGGTGCAATTATTATTTTAATTTTTATTTTAAAACTATACAACATGTTTTGTTAAATTTTTTACACATTTTATGTCATAATTTAAGTAGTTCCTAAAATGTTTTCGAAGTACAAGAAACAAAAGTCTATGAATTCTTGAAATAATTTTCGCCTCACAGGACCGATCAGATCTGTACTTTCAGGTCTGGGGTACCCTGTTGGAGGATCACAACCCTGATTTAGGATTCTTCAACAAAGTACCCAAAACCTGAAAGTACGGAAAGAAGTTTTGTTTCAGGTACTTGGCGTGGAGGTTTTTCCACCCTGAATTGACGTTTCTTGTAAGATATTATCTTTTCAAAAATCTCACTTAGTTTCACAGCTTCCCTTAGAAGTTTAACTGCATCTAAAATACAGTTTTTTATTACAACTTTTATTCTTTTAATATTTTCATTCCAATATTATAGGATTATTTTTTGATCATCGGTAAGCATTATTCCAACATTTGTTGTCCTATTTAAATTTATTTTACTTTTCCTTCTTTTCTGCTGTTTTTGTTTAAATTATTATACTTTAAATAAATTGCCTCAAAGCACCAGATGCTGCAAACCGTACACTTTTAACAGTAGAACTAAATAACCTTATTACACGACACATCTCCTTCATAACCGTATAAAGAATTTCGACTGAAATAAAATGAATGTGGCGTGAAACACAAATATTTTATAAGATTAGAAAGAATGTGTCACCTTCATTGTATGTAGGCGAAGACGCTTCAAAATGAAAACAAACCACGAAAGAAAAATATCGAACAGAACACCGGAAGAACTTCCGTTTAGATAAGACTTCCAGAATCAAAGGACTTTTTCAAATTCAATTAATAATTGAAATGAGAGGAAGTGACAGATTCCTTGCAAACACAGTCTTACAAAAGCCACCTTTACCTCCAGTAATCAGATCTGGCTAAAAGGAATAGAAGGTATCGCTTTGTTTCCCAAAATCTTTTCGCACTCTTGGTAACATACTTAAAAAACTGGTACATATGATGCTTTCTTGATAAATTCTCAGTATAAATAAGTCAGTATACAGACAGGCAGTAGGATTCTTTTTTCGCATTAACAAATATTTCTAATGCGTCATAGCAATTGATTGGTCACTAATATCTGCATTTTGTTCATGTTGCTCAATTACCATGCTAATACTGGCTACCAAGATATATCAAATACAATTATTGCCATACAAATTTGAGAACAAGTTGTCAGAATCGAACGAAATGTTATATATGTGAGTGCAACTTTGATATAAGTGATGCAAAATCAAAGCAAAAGAATAATTTATTAAAGGGAAAACTGCAAATGAATGGACGGTCTAGTACCCTGTTGGGCCACCTCTAGTGTGCATACACGATACGATACGGGAGAGCATTGAGGCATACAGGTCCCGTATAGTGCCCTGCGTCAACTCATTCCACAGTTGTTGTAGCGCGCCGCTAGTTCGACCAAACTGGCAGGCTGCCCAACTTGTCGTCCCAAGTGATCCCAGACATGCTCGGTCGGTGACAAATCTGGGGATCGGGCAGGCCAGGAAAGAGTCGGCATGTGGCGGAGGCATTCCTGTGACACCCTTGCTGTGTGTGGTCGAGCATTGTCCTGTTGAAAAATTCCTCCTGGGAGCTCTTCCATGAGTGGCAACACATGTGGCTGAAGGATGTGACAAACGTGCCTATGGGCTGTCATGCTTCCGTGGATCAATATTAGAGTCGACCGGGTATCGTATACGACTCGGAAGGCCATAAAGTATACTAACCAGACAGCCTTTATTCAAATCAGACGCCCACGCGTTGTTTTATCGCCAATGTGATAGGCGGAGGAGCGCTCTCTCTCAAGGTTAATATAGCAGCCACATCAAGAGAAAGGACTCTCGCAATTTGGTTTATTTTTTCATTATATGACTTACAATTTAGCAATATAGACACTCGTTTTAAATGGATAATTTCTTAGATTGGAATTAAATTAATTCAATATTGATTATATTAAAAACGCCGATATATAAATTACAATTAAGCAATATAGACATTTTTTAAATGCATTATCTCTTAGATTAGAATTAAATTAATTCAGTATTGACTCAATTAAAGAATCATTTTATTATTTTTTAATGCTATTGTATAGAGGAAGTTCACGGATAATCACGACATTTAGACGAAAAAATACACTTAAAGACATTATGAACACATTTCGAACATTTTGGGAAATATTTCCATCAGTGTGTGTGTGTATTTGTGGGGTGTGAATGCGCGTTTCACTACGGCAATTTATATGCATTCTATATAAAATTAGAAACAGGTAGAATATTTTGTAATAAATGGGATTAAAACATTATTCAAAATTAGAGATTTAAATTAGAGAGAGTATGTACAGCCACGAAATTCTATATGTAGCTGCATTCTGAAAAAATTAGAATTAGGTAGATCATCATGTAATTAACGTGATTAAAATACGGGTGAAAGAGAGGGAGGGAGACACAGAGAGAGAGAAAGAGTGTGTGTGTGTGTGTGTCAAAATATAGTACGATCAAAATATAGTGTGGTAACTGGGTGCAAAAAAAAATCTGAATGAATGATGAAGAGCATCAAATACTTCGGATTTGATTAATTTAATGCATTAAAGACTTCGCATTTACTTTCAAGTTATAACTGAATAATGCGTTAAAGTTATAGCTCTAAGGCAATGGATTGATTTTTACTTTCATATATATAGGCGAAAATTTGAATTCCAGTTTTTGTCGGGAGAGCACGTTTCAAGCAACCTTGGCCACGAATCAAATGTTTTTAAAGCCATGCATGTATGTGTTTGATGTGCGTGCGTGCGAGTGTGTGTGTGTGTGTGCATGCGAGTGTGTGTGTGCATATGTGAGTGCGTGAGTGTGCATGTGTGAGCGCGTGTGTGTGTCAGTGAATCTGTGGAGACGATATCTCACGAACAAATGAAGCGATTCGAACGAAATTTGGTACAAGATTACAATTAGGGAAAACCGGAAACCTGTTGCTTAATGTTAGAACATGTATTAGCAAAATGCTGAAAAGAACTAACATAGTTTAAACCTTTATTTGGAACTTGCATCTCCTTCAAGGAAAAAATAACAATTTATAGTTTGCGATTATGAAGACTTCCTGACTTGTCAATATATATATATATATATATATATATATATATATATATATATATATATATATATACATATATATATATATATATATATATATTTATATTTATATTATATATACAGGGTGACCAGAAATAAGCGCACCAATATGGAACTGTAATATCTCGAAAACCACTGTACATAAATCGTTCAAACTTTGGGAATAAACAATACTGACAACCAAATGCCATTGCAGGTGATGGCAGACATATCGAACTTGTGATTTCATAACTTTAGAATATATATCTTTTTTCTGTAATTGGAATAAAGCATATTTATTCACCCGTTTTTTTGTCGTTTCATTTTACTTTTGGGGCGCTTTACTTCTGGTCACCCTATATATATATATATATATATATATATATATATTATATATATATTATATATATATATATTTATATATATATATATTATATTATATATATATATATATATATATATATATATATATATATATATATATCTTTATATTTCACAAAAAAAAAATCCATAAATATCAAATTAGTGAGATTTTACATTCTACGGCATAAATATACCTTTAAATCGGTATACAACAATTAAAGTTTATTTAGTCCTTCAGATCTATAATTTTTATATTAGATCCACTTCTGTGACGGATAAAACTGAGTGTAAATGTATATTATTCACAACCCACTTAAAACTGTAAGTCACAGACAATTTATCTCATGTGTGTACAAAAAATAATAATATAATTTTACTCTAAATAATTTTGAAATGCAGATTCTGGCGGGAAAATTTTACAATTTGCCATTGTTTTTAACGAATTTTTTTAAACATCTATTTCGTAGGATGTTTAAAAAGTTATAGTGGATAATATAGATGCAGCATAAAATTACGGAGGAGGTAGGGTTCATGAAGGATTTCCACTTCTTGTTCCGGAGAGAGATGTCACTTCCTATTCAAAAATTTATATTTTCATTTCAACATCTGTTTTTCAGACTTTGCTTTAGGTACAGCTTAGATGAAGATTGATATAGATTAAACATTGAATTCCGGAGGGGTTGGTAGGGTTCACTAAGGATTTCCTGGTCTGAATATGTAACTTCTGTTTTTTCCAATAATTCATGTGACTGTATGAAATAAGTCTGCTAAAAAGTATAGAAATACTTAATAGTTATTTCGAAATTGAAGTGTACAATCACTTTCCATTGTATAAAGGCTTTTTCATATTTTTATAATCTTTTGTATTAAAAATTTCAATTTTGCCAAACTTAGACGTAAAAATAATTGTAAAATATATTACTAATTTGAATTAACGATTACACGTACGTGTGTGTGTGTGTGCGTGTGTGTAAGTTGCTGGAAATGTAATTGGCCAGAGAATTTTTAAATGCAAAGTGCAATTAATTTTGATATTTGTTTACCATATTTAAATTAGGAAATATTTTTATTTATTTTCCAAAAACAATTAAAATTCTTCAATTTAATAATAAAATATTTAAAATTAAAATAATTTAAAAATATAAAAGCATTAAAATTTTACCCGTTTTTAAATTTTTAAGAAAATTTACTTGAAACTATCACGTCGTAGAACCCCAAGAGTTCCGCAGAACAAACACATCTTGAAAAACGCTGCATTATCCTACGTGTGTCGGAAAAGCAACATTGCTCCCACAAACTGAAAAATGTCAAGCAAATTTCCTTAAAATGTTACAAATTTTGCATTTTTAAAATGACAAATATTTCCTCCTTTCAAATAATCTTCAAATTTCGTTACGGATTCTTGTTCTATATAAGAATTGATTATTATACGGATTCTACACATATATTTTCTACGAAATCTTAGAATCGTTTTATTCAAATAATAAATTATATGTATATGTGTCGAACATTTCTTTAACTAATTTCAAACAATCCGTATGCAGTACACAAAGTTCTTAAATGCATGTATTTTAATAGTATTACTTGAAAACCACATTAGTCGGATTGTTATTTGATTTATAAATAATCAAACCAATATTTGAAATGCTACTGTATACTTTGATAAGTTTCCTAACATCTTCTCTAATAATCTAGTACAAATAATCTTCTAAACAATCTTCTAGATAATCTGTTACAAATAATAATCTTCTAAGTAATCTGATACAAATGTATCTAACGACATTCTCATGCGCAATCTGATATGCAATTAAATTATGAACAATATTCTTTATTAAACAATTCGTATTTCCCCTCCAATTGCAGGTGTAGCCAGAATAAACCAGAACTGGCGATAAAGCGACGTTTGGCGTGTGGCATGGGAGATTACTTCTGAATGTTCTGAATCGGCATACGTTCTGCCTTATCGCGTATGCGACGGCACCCCATGCCATCACAGCAGCTGTGGGAGCGGTGTGACGCTGTAAAGCGAAGGCAGGAATGAAACGTTCACCACGGGGCCTCCACACACATACACAGTTGTCATCACTGCCCAAATTGAATATCGATTCGTCGCTGAAGATGACCTGGTTCCATTCGGGTGCGGTCCAATACCGTCGAGCTCGATACCACTCCAAACGGAGGATACGGTGGGTGAATATTATTGGCAGCATAGGTAATAGGCGCCGTGATACTAAATTCCCTTCAACCACACGCATCGCAATGGTACGGACAGGCACAGGGACCCGTACTGAAGGTGCTGCCTGTATACAGATGGCGGACAATTATGCAGTTGGCGCTGTGCGTTCGTGTCGGATGATGTGATGGTCTTCTCGGCTATTGGTTTGCCGAGGGCCTCCTGAACCTGACCGTAGTGTATGCAACCTCTCTCTCGTCCAGTGATCTCAACACCTCCTCACAGTAAAGTCAGAACGGCCTAGGTGGCCCTAGCTGACCACCTGGCTTCCATTATCCCGATGATTCTTCCACACTCGAAATCTGACAGCTGATCACATTGTCTTCGATGGAGGCGTAACGCCATCCCTAATGAAAAAGCATCCCTCTGCAACAGATTAAGTACAAGCAAAAAGTCTCTGCGTACCTTTTTTCTGCGTCAGAGAGAACGAAGTTCAACGCTCTCTGGTGGCATTACGTAATGCGCAATCACGCTGTATTTCTATTCATTTGCATATCTGCCTGACACGTAATTTCATGCCAAGTTTCGTTACGATCTCACAATTACTTCTGACAAATTTTTATGGCGATGAGCGTACTAGATAAACTAATGCTTAAAAAATGGATAAAAAATTTAATCACAGTTATAGGTGTAATTTTAGATTATTATCGAAGTTTTACTCTAATTGTTCGGTTTTGTATACAACTTCTTCATTTCTAACCACTATACTAGTACTTAAAAGATTACGTTTAAGTGCACTTGATTCTAAGAACTATTTTGAGTATACACTAAGGCAAATATAGAACATTAGAAATTAAACATTTTTTAGAAAATACTTTTTCTGGACTCTTTTATTTATTAACAGTTACTAGTTTTCCCTAACAATGAAAACAAAATAGAGTAAAATATTGACATAATTAATTTTACTTTCATTCAAATGCTTTCCTAGAAATATTTATTTTCATAAAGTGCTTTTTCAAAAGAAATATTTTCTAAATCGAGATGTTCTTTTTTGCATGTTACTTTCCCATTTCTTTATTATGTTATATTTTTAAAATGTACTTGAAATTTCTACGAGAAACTCGAGATCCAAGATTTAGGAGCCTGATTCAGGATCCCCAAATTGAAACATATAAGCATAACATATAAACATAACATATAAACATAATATATAAACATAATATATAAACATAACATATAAACTTCACATTATTGGGCCCCAAAGACTGAGTAACATTTTCATTGTAAAGCCATGTTGGTAAAGCATTGGCAACCAATATTTGGAAAATAATGATCACCATATTGGCGTTCAAATACCGGATTAATTTTATCACCAATATATTCCCAAAATTGGGGTACATTGGAAATAATTCCATTGAAACACAAAGATCTAGAATATTGACGTGGTACTCTCACCTGAACTCACTCTTTATAAAATTATATACTAGCTACGTGGAAGGATGGCAATTGTCGACATTCATAGATGATCGCAAAATTACGAGGTATAGCAATTTTTCTTCTGCAATTGCAGGTATGATGGCAATTGTCGGTATTCATAGATGATCGCAAAATTATGAGGCATAGCAATTTTTCTTCTGCAATTGAAGGTAATATGGCAATTGTCAGTATTCATAAATGATCGCAAAATTGCGAGGCATAGCAATTTTTCTTCTGTAATTGCAGGTAAGATGGCAATTGTCGGTATTCATAGATGATCGCAAAATTACGAGGCATAGCAATTTTTCTTCTGCAATTGAAGGTAATATGGCAATTGTTAGTATTCATAAATGATCGCAAAATTACAAGGCATAACAATTTTTCTTCAGCAATTGCAAGGTAGTGGCTATCCCATACTGAAGACAGTTAAAAAGCTCTAAGCCAATCGACTGTGATATTAGTATCTGCAATTGGAACATGATCTCAACTTTGGAAAACTCCCTTTTGAACAAGTTCATGAGTGTCAATATTGCTTGTAACACCCACAAAAGTGCCCTTCCGTATTTTAAAGTTTTCTTACTTTTAGAAAGGATACTACTTTTGCTTTTCTTTTATTACTAAACACATAACCTATATCATAGCACGTATGCTTCCAACACCTAAGGTTGTTACATTAAAAAATATATTAGATTTTCTAAGAATTCCAAACAACCAATTTCATTTCCCAAAAATACATAGAATATTTAACGAGTATTGTGATTGAGTAAAAAATCCGAATCTCGGATTTTGATGGATTTACATGTTTGAGTATTCATGAATACGAATGAGGCTTATTTTTTTTCAATTTCTATAATTGTCTTACTACCCCAAATCGTCCAACGTACCCGAAGATGTAAGGTATATGTTTAAATGATCGGGGGAATGCCCTCTCCCATTAAGACCGGAACCCAATGGAGATGAGAATCACAGGAATCGTACCATCATTTTCCTAACCCATCATATCTCGAGTGAACTTTCAGATCAGCAAATTTATAGTACCCATACTCTGCGAGACATGGAGATTGTTTTGGGCGGCTGTCGGTGATTCTGAGCAGTATATCCCTCAAACAAATTGAACTGTTTAAACTCAATTTGGTACGCTTTTTTTAGTTGATAATCGTAAAAGACTCATTAAAAGACTCATTTTCAGAAGTCAATCAACCTCCATTTATCAAACCTTTATATCCTTTCTTCAGATCATTATAAAACATAAATCTGAACATTTTATTAAACAAATATTCCTTTTAATTTTGACTTAAAAATAAATTACATGATTTATAAGGCGTTAACATGTGCAAGTTTTTAATCTAGAGCGAAAAAATAAATTGTAAAATTATTTAATATTACGTTAAACATCATTATTATCAAATGCGTAGATGCTTTGTAAATAGTTTTAACAAGACATTATTTGAATCCACATACAGATATTTCCGATATATTAGAACTTTTATTTTATAGTGTACGTTATATCTCTTGAAAGAATCACGCAATTTTCATATTTATTATTCTTGTTTTAATAAGTAACAATAAGCCTATTGAGGTTCAGCTAGATCATGTCAGAAGAATGCTCTAATGTTTGTCTTCCTAAAATATTGTATAACTTCATTTATAGCAAATTTCATATGTTGGGCACATCACATTTTAACTCTACATTTAAAACCCAAATTAGCTGTTGCACAAACTTTACACCCACCCTGCCTGTGCCCTAAAGCCATACTGTAAAGAGGCTTTTCAATAGGAGAAACTAAAAACTCAATTATTTGTTCTTCATTTATAGAGCATGTCATGTGTTAAGCACATCATATTTAAACTATAAATTAGAAACCCGAATTATCTGTTGCACAAACTTTACACCCACCCTGCCTGTGCCCTAAAACCATACTGTAAAGAGGCTTTTCAATAGTAAAAACTAAAAACTCAATTATTTGTTCGTCCTTTATAGAGCATTTCATGTGTTAAGCACATCATATTTAAACTATAAATTAGAAACCCGAATTATCTCTTGCACAAACTTTACACCATCCCTTCATGTGTCCTAAACCCATACTGTGAAGAGACTTTTCAACAGTAAAAACCAAAATCTCAATATTTGCCTTCCCTTTAACTTCTATGCGTAGCTCAGACTGTAAGCAAACCCAAGTTACTGCGGCGTGAAACAAAATGATTTCATGACATTGAACAAAGTATGTCGCCTCCATTGTGTGAAGGTGAAGACGTTTCAAAAGAAAGAAACAAACCACAAGAAAAATACTCAGCACACTCCGGATAGACTTCCGTTTGGATAAGACTTCCGGAATCGTAAGTCTCTTTTTTCAGATTCAATTAACAATTGAAATGAGACGAAGAACTTCTTTGCAAATGCTCTCCCACAAAACCCACAGACACTTTCAGTGGCGAGATCTAGCTAAAGAAAGGAATGCTGTTGATTTATCTTTGAAAATATTTTTCGAACTGTCGGTAAGAGACTTAGGAAGCAAAGACATTATATTTTCTGCAGAACGTTTTATCAACGGATTCATCATAAATTTTTAAAAATTCATCAAATATTTATAAATAGCGATAACTAGTTTCTACTTCTTGTTTTTATTATTTTCCTCTTTTTATCGCCGCTTTTAAATGCAACATTGGGTGGAAAATAAAAGTTATCTCTAGTAATAAATATTTGATAAATTTTTAAAAATTTATGATGAATCCATTGATAAAACTTTCTGCATAAAACACAATGATTTCGATCAACACCTGTAGAAAATTAGATGGATTAAAAACCTTAAAAGAGAACTATATTTGTGGCGTGTAGGCACCCTTTAATACCTCCTTAAACAAAACAGCAAAATCCAATAGCAGACTGAATGTATGTTTATCTCTATACATATATATATTGTAAATGGTCACGTGGAAGCGATTGATTTGGTAGATATCTTCAATCATTCTGTTAGTACACTACAATAGTTTTATTTGCAGTGTATTAGTTTCTACATGAGTTACCACTGTAGGGCCATCCATTTTAATTGCTTTTCTGTTTAACAATATGTTCGATCATGACTTTCATGTCGAATACCTTCTCTGTTGCTACAATCAAATCTCATCCATCTTTTCTACAATTAAATTCTATCTCCATGACAGTATAAATAATCAAAATAAATTATATATTCAAGTCTTTGAGAAAGTGCCAGAGTGTCACCCGAGAAAGTGCTGCTTTTTCTTCTTTGCGATTGAAAACGGATTTTGCATTCAATGTAAGAACCTTAATGCTGCATTTTTTGCAACATTTTAAATAATGTTACTAATAAAAATGTGTTTAGTTAAATTTGGCTGGTTAGCTATCCATTTCTGTAAACCACAAGTAATGTTTTGAAAATAATCATTACGTGATGAAAAAGCATTTCACAGTGTTAAAATCATGAAAACATTATTTATTAGACTGCAAATGAAGTGGTATCTTGAGAACATGTCATACTTGTAGATTCAATCAGGACTACGCAAATGATAACAAATGATAACAATTGATAACAATTATAGCGTGTCACCCTTCTCTTTAAAGGTCTTGAAAAAAATCTTTCGATTGATACCACACTTGACAATGTATCCCGGGGGAGTGACTTGTCCCCCTAAGGGGGACTAATGGCGTCACGAACAGGAGAAATTGTGCTAAAAAATATCGAAGTTTTCGCTAGAATTGAAACAGATTTTATCTAGTTTTAGATTTAATAAGAAATAAGGATTATAAGTTTCGTGAAAACTTATTAATATTTGTGGCCGCTATCGTGTATGCAAAAAATCGACCACAGATATGCATATAAACAGAAGGACATCACTCCAAACATAGTCAAACCGTATTCAGGAGGCCTTAAAACATATATTGGCATCAAAATATCGAATTCGAAAATTTTCTCTACTTCTAATACTTTCTCTATACTAAATTATATACATAGTACGAGAAAGTCCCTAGGCTTTAAAAATCACTTTTCATTTAAATAGTGTGCTTCCAAACGACCTCATTCTACAAACACTTTCAATTCCTCCACACTTCTTTACTCAAAAAGTATGTGTGATGCCATAAAAGGTACACATTTAATGTATGGACAAAAAGGCATGAATAATGGGTGTGATGCTTCTGACTTCCGCCATTATACTCAACAAGGTGTCGCCCATCCAAAATACAATGCTGGCGCTTATTTGTCAGTTTAAACTGACATTATTACAGGGTTAGATTTACAACTTCATGACAGAAATTTGCAGTGTAATTACAGTCGCATGGAACAGCTTCCCGAGTGAAACTCGTTACGAGCTGATTCCACGTCGCATCGGAATGTACTGTCACTACAACCAGAGTTTAAGGGAAAGACCACAGTCCTTTCCCTACAACATGGCGGGCAGAGTGAAAAAAAGGTCGCCTAAGAAAATCACGAGACGAAGGGAAATGACCTGGCTGAGAAATGCAAGAAAGAAGAATGTTGCCGATATGATAAGAGTATAAGTAGCGAAGTATCCGCAAAAGTGACATAAAAAACAAAATCCTGTACCAACAAAGGCTATGAAATATCCCGACAGAGATTCTACTACATAGGATAAAATACAGACTTATTAGATTTAATATAATGAACTGGTTTAGGCAAATTAAGTAATTAAGAGCTTTAGAATACTATCTGACATCACATACTAATCTCAAAGATTACTTACTGAATATGCTATACTCTAATTACCAATGCAAATAATAAATGTATTAAATTCAATTATGCATATCTATTGACTTCCCCAATAATTAAATTGCTTTATAGCAGATCTGGTGATAATGATGTACTGTATACAGTAGCAAATAGGAGGGTTTAACACATCGCAGCGACACAAATGATGATTCCTACTTTTTTAATTTAATTGATAAATTATTTACTAATTAACTAATAACCACCGCAGCATGTTAGTTTTTCTAAGATGTAACAAAATCGCTATTTTAAATCATGAAAAATTTAACACCATAATTTGACGTATATGCATCACCCTCCCCAAACTTTCTTCGATCGATACTTGCCACTCTAGGATTGGATTGGACTACTTTAAAACTCTCCTGTCTATATGAACCCCCAGGACTACTTAGACCTAGGCATGTAGTTTAAAGTAGTTTCCAAACCAGTACGAGCATGTATACATATAACGATACATTTATTTAGAAGACTAGGGGGCTCCACTTCTGCTCACTACGTTTCGCCTCCTACTAACTAGCTCTCGCTGAGTTCGCTTCGCGAGCTGTTACAATCCAAAACTAATACTTACATAGAGGAATGGTTTATTTCAGCAGTTTTTCCTATAATTTCTCTACAAATGTACCAAATTTTATGGTTTTGTATACAGTAGTTTTTGCGGTAGATAAAGAAACTCGAGGAACACGCCCATCAGAAGAAGACTTTTTACTTTAGAAATGCATATAAAGTAGAATAACTTATAAACTACATCGAAAAAAAGGCTCAAAAAAGAGCAAATTGAATTGCAAAAACTATTATTTGAAACAAGACATATGCATTGACTTTATCTGTGTAATTTAAACCTTTAAGTCTAAATTACCTTCTTTACATTCTGGGTGGAACCTAGACTGTAAACAAAATTAAAGCACAGTGACTCGAAACAAAATTATTTTATACAGTTAGATAGTGTGCCATCTCCATTGTTCACAGGCGAAGACCTTTCAAAAGAGAAACAAACCACATAAGAAAAATAATGAATACCTGGGTAGTATTCCTTTTAGATAAGACTAGCGGGATCGTAAGTCTCCATTTCGGATTCAATTAACAATTGAGATGAGAGATAAAGCGAGTTTCTTTGCAAATGCACTGTCACAAAAGACACTCTCACTTCTTGCATCTTGTTGAAAGAGAATAAAAGTTCTTAGCTACAAAACTCTCCTATAGAAAATGTTCCCAATGACGTCTAACCACTTATTAGTTTCCTTACATACATAATGTGTATGGTATTGTGACGAGGTCGAAAATTCGAGTTTCCAACGGAAGAGCACCTTTATTCATTCAAGAAATCGAATCGAAGCAGGTGTTTCCTCGTAATGGCTCGGCTGCCAGATTGCGGGTTCGAGTCCCGCCTACGGGCATGGATGTTGTAATGTCTTATTTGGGGCAGAAGTCAGACTTCTACCTTCGGGTGCCCCGGGTCATTAGACTAAACAGAAGCAGTGCACACATTCTTCCTTAAATGTAATGTTAGGGACACGACAACAACAACAACAACAATCGAATCGAATGTTTTCAGGTGATGTCTGAGTCTGTGTGTATATTAGTGTGTTTATGTATATTAGCATGTGTGTATATTTATTTGTATTTGTGTAAATAAGTTAGTGTGTGTATGTATGCGAGTGTGTGTGCGTACGTTAGTATATGTGTGTGTGTGTATGAGTGTTTGGGTGTATGCATGTTATTGTGTGTGCTTATATGTGTGTGCGTATATTTGTGTGCATATGTTTGTGTGTGTATGTGTATGATAGTGTGTGTATAAATAGGTTAGTGTGTGTATGCATGTTAGTATGTGTGCGTACGTTAGTATGTGTGTATGTATGTTAGTGTGTGTGCATACGTAATTATGTGTATGTATATTAATATGTGTGCGTACGTTAGTACGTGTATATATGTATGTTAGTGTATGTGTATGTATGTTTGTGTGTGCATGTTAATGTATGTGTATATTTGAGTGCATATGCTTGTATGTGAATGTTAGCGAGTATGTATGCGTATGCTGGTGTATGCGTATGTTAGTGTGTGTGTATGTTAGTGTATGCGTATGTTAATGTGTGTATGTTAGTGTGTGTGTATGTTAGTGTGAGTGTGTAAGTGTGTGTGTGTTAGTGTGCATGTATGTATATTTGTGTTTGTGTAAGTATGTGTGTGTTAGTACGCATGTATGTATATTTGTGTTTGTGTAAATAGGCATGTGTGTGTATGTACGTTAGTGCATGTGCTTACCTTAGTATGTATGTGTGTATGTATATTTGTGTATAGGCATGTTAATGTGTGCGCGTATATTTGCGTGCATATATTTTGTGTACGTATGCATGTCAGTATGTGTGTGTTAGTGTGTATTTCAGTATGTGTGTATATTTGTGTTTGTGTAAATAGATTAATGTTTGTATTCATATTTGTGAGTGCGTACGTTAATATGTGTGTGTATGCTTGTGTGTATGCATGTTAACGTGTGTTCGTATATTTGTGTGAGTATGTATTTTAGTGTGTCTGAATATATATACGTTAATATGTATGTGTGTGTGTATTAGCGTTCATGTCAGTGTGTATGTGTCCGTGTATCTGTGAACTCGATATCTCACGAAAAAATGAAGCATTTCGAAAATAATTTGATATAATTATTACAATTAGTGAACACTAAAACCCTATAATTTTAAATGCAATCGAATGGTCGGAGACTCCCAAATCTTCAAATGATTTTTTTTTTAATTATTAAAAAATCGGAACCTTAAATACCGTTACATAAATAATCATTTTATGTATAATGTTTTATTATAAAACGAATAACACAAACTCTAGAACGCTAATATGGACCATTCTCGAAATATGGTGCGTTTTTCAGATAAATTTATCAAAAAAAGTCAAATAACATTAAAAGAGTAGTAAGAATCACATAATAGGCTCACTTTCTATATGCTATATTATACAACAAATCTGTTAACGTTATTTTTGTGGATCTAGTTTGTTCCATTCACGAGAAATAATACTTTTGTAACGGCTTTGTTTTTGTTTTATTTTGATGCCAAAATATTCATCAATAATCATTTATTTCACTGGATATAATTTAAATGTCAATTCCTTTTTGATGAAGATTTTTCAGAGTATAAAAGTCAAATAAGTCAAATTTCAATTTATGTGGCTTTAAATCAATGCTAAAAACATTTTGCTGTGGATATTGTACCTTAGAATTTTGCTGCAAAGAAGTAAAATTATTGCATTGTGTAAGGAGGGAATCTGCTGTCCACGTCAGATTTTCTTTCTGCTTCAGATATAGAATTTACCATTTTTTCGAAAATTAAAATTTCATAGAATACTGATAAAATATGCCGCATAGTTCTAAATGCACCAACCAATACTGACCGTGTGATGCTTTTGAAATATCACATGGCACGTGCTGTCATAACAAAAATCTCTGTCATTTGAGCAATGTAAGTTGCTTCCACATTTAAGCAATGGTTTTTAGGGTTCGGCAGTTAAAAATCGCTTAACTATTTGTGCCTGACTGTACCCTTCCTTTTAAATTTGGCTTGCTTATTCGACAAACTGAACATCTGTCATGCAGATGTGCGGCCTAATTACAAAAAATCTGATGTGGGTAGCACATGACTTTCCCTGCAGACTCAAATTCATATTTTCCTTATTTCTTTAATAATTCGTTAAATTGAGTTTTACTGCAACAAATAACACTAAATTTGCTTTTAATTAATTCAATTTTTGTTTTTATTTAGTAATTGGACATTTTCCCGAAATCGGCGTAACAAAAATGCAAGAATTTTCAAATATCTTGAGAACGGTTAGTTCTAAAGTATAATGGAGTATGTTATATTCTTTTCCTCCTCAAAAATTGCGTATAAAACAAAAATTCATTTTATATATTTGAGCATATATAGACTTTTTTTCAATTTTGGCGATTTTTGCGGGCCATTTCGTAGAAAAAGGCAGGTTGTTCTTCTCAGAATTGTACCAAAATCTAATCAGCACCAAAGTATCCCATAAGTAACTTATCTGCAATTTTTGTGAAATTGGTTCAACTAGTATTTTAGCTAGTGTGGATACATGAAATTCTTGCGGGCCATTTCCTAAAAAAAGGCTGGTTGTTCTTTTCCGAATCGTACCAGAATCTAATCAGAAACTGGGTCGACCACAAGTGATTTATCTACCAAATTTTATAAAATTTAGTCAATTAGTTGAGTTAGAGTGGAAATATACAATTTTTGCGGGACATTTCGTAAAAAAAAAGCAGGCTGTTCTTTTCAGAATCATACCAAAATCTAATCAGCACCAGGGTCGACCACAAGTGACTTAGCTACCAAACTGTATGAAATTTAGTCGATTAGTTGAATTAGAGTGGAAATATATAATTTTTGCGGGTCATTTCGCAAAAAAAAGGCAGGTTGTTTGTTCTTTTCCGAATCGTATCAAAATTTAATCAGCAGCAGGGTGACCTACACGTGACTTATGTAACAAATTTTGTAAAATTTGATCAATTAGTTTTTCAGTTACAGTGGATACAGGCAATTTTTGAGGGCCATATCGCAAAAAAAGGCGGGTTGTTTTATTCCGAATAGTACCCAAAACTAAACAGCACCAGGGTCATATACAGGTGACTTAGCTACCAAATTTTATGAAATTCTGTCCATTAGTTTTTGAGTTAGAGTGGATTCATACATTGCACAGACAGACAGATACACACACAGACAGACACACACACAGGCGTCACGCTAAAAATAGTTTTATCGTATTCTAGAGGTCTCGGGAAAACTCAAGTTACGATTTTCGGCATGATTCCAATACTTTCCCTATACATTACCATGTATTGCAGGGAAAGTAAAAAATCTGATGTGGGCAGCACATGACTTTCCCTGCAGACTTATATTCACGGTCCCTTTATTTTAATTACATTTAATTCATTTTTAATTCAATTTCGTTCTCATTTGATAACTGGACTTATTTTCAAAGGTGGCGTAATACGGAGAAAATACGGAAAAAACTAAAATATCTCGAGAACGGCTAGACCTAGTGTAATGGGGTTGGTCTTATTATTTTCTTCGTTAAAAATTACGTATTGAACAAGCATTTCATGGATATATTTGTGCATATGTAGTTTTTATTTTAGATTTTGGCGAATTTTCCAGCCCATTTTTCAAAAAAAGGCAGGTTATTTTTTTCTGAATCATACCAAAATTTAATCAGCACTAGCGCGTCCCACAAGTGATTTACCTACCAAATTTTGTGAAATTCGGTCCATTAGTTTTTCAGCTAGAGTGGATACAAGCTTTTGGGGACCATTTCGCAAAAAACGGCGGGTTCTTTTATCCCGAATCGTACCAAAAATTAATCAGCACCAGATTCGCCAACAAATGACTTACCAACCAAATTTTATGAAATTCGGTCAACTAGTGTTTTAGTTAGAGTGGATACAAAATCTGCACAGACAGACACATAGACACACAGACTCACAGACACACAGACACACACACAGACGTCACGCTAAAAATGGTTTTTTCGTATTCTAGAGGTCTCGAAACGTGTAGATCCGTCGAAACTCGAGTTGCGATTTTCGGTATGATTCCAATACTTTCCCTATACATTACCATGTATTGCAGGGAAAGTAAAAAATTCAAAATCTTGAAATTCTGAAAACGATTCCGATCAAAAAATGAATTACATTTAAACAAATAGAGTGGGATATGAAACAAACGGGCACATTAACACTTATATCAGGCTCAACCAGATTAAAAAATCTGATGTGGGCAGCATATGACTTTCCCTGCAGACGTTTATATTCACGTTCTCTTTATTTATTTTTAAATTTATTTCACTTTTAATTCAATTTTCGTTCTCATTCGGTAACCGGACTTATTATTAAAGGTGGCGTAGAGAAAATACGAAAAACTAAAATATCTCGAGAACGGCTAGTCCTAGTGTAATGGGATTGATCTTTTTCTTTTCGTCGTTAAAAATTACGTATTAAACGAGCATTTAATGGATATATTTGAGTATATCTAGTTCATTAGTTTAGATTTTGACGATTTTTGCGGGCCATTTTGCAAAAAAAAGGCAGGTTATTTTTTTTCGAATCGTACCAAAATCTAATCAGCACCAGGGTAACCCACAAGTGACTCATCTACCAAATTTTGTGAAATTCGGTTTCTTAGTTTTTCAGTTACAGTGGATACAAGCTTTTGCGGGCCATTTCGCAAAAAAAGGCGGGTTCTGTTATCCCGACTCGTACTTAAAACTAATCAGCACCAGAGTCGCGCACAAGTGACTTACCTACCAAATTTTATGAAATGCGGTTGATTACTTTTTTAGTTAGAGTGGATACAAAATCTGCACAGACAGACACACAGACGTCACGCTAAAAATGGTTTTTTCGTATTCTACAGGTCTCGAAACGTGTAGATCCGTCGAAAACTCGAGTTGTGATTTTCGGCATGATTCCAATACTTTCCCTATACATTACCATGTATTGCAGGGAAAGTAATTAGGAGAAAAATACCATTTTCTTCCTTCTTTGCAATCAGTGGGTTAGGGTGTAGTAAAAGGGGCAAGTTTTCAATTTTAAGACTTTCCAACATAGCTGAAAGGTTTTCATGACTTTGTTCATTCATTTTGCTGTCTGTCTGTCCGTTCGCACGATAACTGCCGTAGAAATAACTTTATCAAAATGAAATATTGGTATGTTGTTGGGACGGTCTGTGGGACATACGGGAATGTAAATTAATAATATCACCCAATTATTTTTGGATTGAACCCGGGTTGAAAAAGTGAAATACATGTAATCCTATGGTTCCTAAATTTTCAAATATATAAAAAAAAATTCAGCAAAATATGTTCGGTAGTTTTTAAAATAAAAATTAAAAAAATAATTACCCCATATTATATAAAGAGATCCCGTGACCTACTTCAAAATAAAATATGGCATTCATTTTTTTTTTCCAGTGTCAAAATCGTGATTTTTAAAGTTCTTTTAAATTTATATTTAGTGTTGCATCCGTCCTAAAACTGCTTTATTTTTGCGTATTTTCTGTGCATCTATTTTCTGCGTCTACGTAATTACAATATTTTTGAGTTTAAATGATCTTCAAACTATAATTATGTCTACAACGAAGCCTAATTTTAATGGAAGCAGAATGCAAACAAGTGATTGTAAGATGAATTGTATAAGAATTATTTTCACACAAATTATTTAGCTCTGGAGTCTGGAATAAAAGTGATATGAATGAAACATTCATTGCTTTTACATACAGAGCCAGACGATTTATATTTCGATGACGTCATTTGAATAAAGTTCATTTTTTTCGATGAAGTTTTAAGTTTCCAAATACAATAAATTATTGTAGTACTGTGATAATTAAAAATATATCAGGGCTGAGTGTATGGCGTTTTAGGGATGTTTAAATAAAATTACATTTCTGCTGGAAATTGCTTTATAATCAATGCTTATGCATGATTGATTCTTTTTTTTTGTATTTCCTAGTTTTGCTTCTTTAGTTCAACAAAAATAAAATTCGAAAAAATTTTAGAGATGCATCAGTCCAACATCTCAGTCAAATGTCGAAATTAGGTTGTTTTTGAGAGTTCCGAAGTAAAGCGCATTTACGAAGACGACCGAAAGTAAAAGAAAGATAGCGATAATTGGGGTATTTAAATAAGGTTTTGCAGTGATATTGTGTAGTTATATTGTGTGACAATATTGTGTAGTAATGTTTTGTAGTAATATTATGCAGTAATATTATGTAGTAAGATTATGGAGTGATATTGTGTAGTAATATTCTAAACTCGAAGTATTCTAAACTCGTTCCTAAACTCGATGTGTTGGGCTTATTGCTCGTACTGCATCTGCTCATTGTACTCTCGAACACTTTTGGAACCTGTAAACAGGACATTGCCGTTTCACATTTGCCTCTGAACTCCGTAGAGGTCATCATGACTTCTCATCTGCATTGGCTCCATACTATCGTAGAGAACCTCACTCTTACTTCTCACTTTACTAACTACTTCATCATTTGTTTCATAACTATTATCTCATATTCTAGTAGAAGTTGTATAATATCATCTCGTGGTTGCCGCCTCTTTTTACCTGAGATCTGACACCCAGGAGGGTACGGTCCCTGTGGATGCCTCCCCCACTGGGTTCCCGTCTAAATTGGGTGGCACTTCCCGGCCGTCCAAACAGTTGCCTTACACCTTTCTGGTAGGTCGGACGGTCTGGGTCTCAACAACAACAACAACAACAACAGCTCCTTGGCTGCCAACGACCATACAGTACTGAAAACATCCGTTCTCGTCAGATCACAGAAGTCACTCAGCATCGGGCGCCGTTAGTACTTGGGTAGGTGAACACCTGGGAACACCGCGTGTTGTTGGCACATTTCGAGCGCGATAACCCGGTGGTTTGCGCGCTGGATTTGCACGCTGCCACAACTGCCGCCGTGTTCATGCGGAGTACGATCACGTTAAACATGTGGGTCCGTAAGTCCATCCGAGAGGTTGGCGGTAGAGGAAGGAGGGTACGGTCCCTGTGGAAGCCTCACCCACTGGGTTCCGGTCTAAATTGGGTGGCACTTCCCGACTGTCCAAACGGTTACCTTTACACCTTTCTGGTAGGACGGACGGTCTGGGTCTCAACAACAACACCTTCTTGGCTTTTTCCCGGCCGCCCATTTTGCTACTCCATGTCTTCGAACGAGTCGGTCGGCCTGGGCTTTCCACACCTCCTTCGCTCCTCTATGTCCTAGGATGAGTCGGGCGGTCTGGGCTTTCGACACCTCCTTGGCTCTGATTGGCTGACCTTGGGCACTGCGCCCAGACTTCTTCCATAATTGATTATTCCTTTTAACCACTCTCATGACTACACCTCTGTCTGTAGTTTTATGGCCTAATTTGACCTCTCGGGTCAGAGTGTTGTAAACACTGTCGTCGTTTCTTCTGAAGCATTGTTTGCTATTGCCCCAAACCATAAATATTGAACATAAAACTGTCTCACCAAAAACTGGTGGGAGATCTATTTGTGTTCTCACAGTATCCACTCTAAATCAAAAGTAATTAACTGAATTTCATAATATTTTATAGGTAAGTTACTTGTGGGTTACCCTTGTTCTGATTAAATTTTGGTACGATTCGGGGGAAAAGAACCTGCCTTATTTTTTTTTGCAAAATGGTCCGCAAAAATCGCATGTATCCACTCTAGGTAAAAAACTACACAAAATTTCACAAAGTTTAGTAGATAAGTCACTTGTAGGTTACCGTGGTGCTGATTAGATTTTGGTACGATTCGGGATAAAAGAACCTATCTTTTTTTTCCGAAATGGACAAAATCTAAAATAAAGGACTACGTATGCTCAAATGCATCAATTAAATGCTTGTTATACAAGTAATTTTTGACGGTAAAAAGAATAAGATCAATCCCATCACCCTAGATCTAACCGTTCTCGATTTATTTTAGTTTTTCGAATTTTGGTACACCACCTTTGAAAAGACGTCCAGTTACCAAATGTAAACGGTAATTGAATTAAAAGTGCAAATCCATTGCCATGTCAAATAATTATGCTTCTTATTTATGCAATAAAACTCAATTTAATGAATTATTAAAGAAATAAAGAGAAAAAGGAGTTTGAGTTTGCAGCGAAAGTCATGTGCTGCCCACATCAGATTTTTTTTTTTTTTTGTATCAGTTTCATCGAGTTTTTATATTTTGTGCCTGATAGTTCTGTGTCATTAATTCTGCTTATTAATATTGATAATTAACCTGCAAAGTGATTATCCACTCCAGTGACAATTATCGATGGTTAATTAAGAAGCGTATTGTTGCCGATATACATATGACGAAAAAAGTTGGAACATAAATCGTGGTACTTATATTCACTGATGTTACTCGAAGTTTTTGAATAATACGACGCTCGAAACCCGATACGGAGAATGTAATTAAATTAGATTTAAGAATCGAATATATCTATTTAATTTTTATTCGGAAGAAGGGGTTTGCCACTTTTTAACTCAAAACACAATTTTAGAAGAACGATATGAAATATTACACACAAGAACATTTATTTCTGGATTGAAAAATCTTATGATTTACCCATTGAGCATTAACTGACACTGTTTATATCAAAAGCCGTTTTAAAACATGTGAAAGTGATTCATTGGATTTAAAAATCGGATATATCTATTATGTTTTTCTTTTCGGAAGTAGGATTTTGTCATTTTTATTTTAACTCTAAACACAATCTTAGAAGAACAATAATGAAATATTACACAATTACACACAAGAGGGCGCCCAAGGGCGCGGTAGCCCATTGGTTAGCGCGCTGGAGTTGCACTCGGTAGGCCAGGGTTCGATTCCAGCCGCTGCCAAAACTGCCGCCGTGTTCATGCGGAGTACGATCACGTTAAACATGTGGGTCTGAAAGTCCTTCCGAGAGGTTGGTGGTAGGGGAAGGAGGGTACGGTCCCTGTGGATGCCTCCCCCACTGGGTTCCGATCTAAATTATGTGGCACTTCCCGACCGTCCAAACAGTTACCTTACACCTTTCTGGTAGGTCGGACGGTCTGGGTTTCAACAACATCAACCCAAGAGGTCGCCCGGGCGCGGTAGCCCAGTGGTTAGCGCGCTGGAGTTTCACTCAGTAGGCCCGGGTTCGATTCCAGCCACTGCCAAAACTGCCACCGTGTTCACGCGGAGTACGATCACGTTAAACATGTGGGTCCGTAAGTCCTTCCGAGAGGTTGCCGGTAGGGGAAGGAGGGTACGGTCCCTGTGGATGCCTCCCCCACTGGGTTCCGGTCTAAATTGGGTGGCACTTCCCGACCGTCCAAACAGTTACCTTACACCTTTCTGGTAGATCAGACGGTCTGGGTCTCAACAACAACAACCCAAGAGGGCGCCCAGCCACACAATTTGCTACCATAAACCTTCGGGTTAGTCGTGTGGTCTGTGTCTTCAACACAAGAGGGCGCGGTAGCCCAGTGGTCAGAGCGCGGGAATTGCTCTCGGTAGGCCAGGATTCGATTCCCGCCACTGGCAAAACTACCGCCATGTTCACGCGGAGTACGATCACGTTAAACATGTGGGTCCGTAAGTCCATCCGAGAGGTTGGTGGTAGGGGAAAGAGGGTACGGTCACTGTGGATGCCTCCCCCACAGGGTTCCGGTCTAAATTGGGTGGCATTTCCCGACCATCCAAACAGTTACCTTACACCTTTCTGGTAGGTCGGACGGTCTGGGTCTCAACAACAATTACACACAAGAGCATTTATTTCCGGAGTGAAAAACCTTATGATGCACCCAATGGGCATTGATTGACCCCTTTCATATCAAAATTCGTTTTAAAAAGTGTGCTATACTAGCTCATTCAAATATTTCACAATATTTATACGTATATTAGTGACAAAAATAGATGCATAAAAGGAGATATAAACCACCAGAAACTTCCTATATCGAAAATTCTTTAATCAATTACTCCCTAAAGTTTAATTACTTTAAGAACGGAACTTTTGTCTTAAAAGATTCGCTCCGAGTCATTTGATTTTAAATATATTTGAAACTCTGGTATGGCTTTCAAAATGTCTGACTCAGCTTATTCACGCTCTTAAATGACACGGATATGAAACTTCTGATAATGCAAATTCTCCAATTTTGAAAGACAAGTTAAGTACTTCTAATTAATTATAAAATTAAAAATAAGCTGAAACCAATACGGGACATTCCCTATAAACTATTTTTATAGCTATATATTTGCGGGAGTAAAGTCCACTTCAAATGTAAAAGGAAATATAATGCTCTCAGTATCTTAGGAGGGCATTTTTCTCCTCCAACTTGTTTTGAAATGCCCGTATTAACCTAGGTAAAAAAAATTGGTAACTCTTTTACGCGTTTATTGATACGACTTCTGCCCTATATCAAGGTGTCGATCACTAAGGTTTAGATCATCGATCACCAACCGTGGACCATGGTATGGCCAGTCGTCAACACGGTGAAATAATCCGTGAGCATAAAACTCCATAAAGCAATAATTTAAAGAAATTTCTGGTAGCAGTATATCTCAAGTTTTTTATATTTTGTGCCTGATAATTAATTCTGTGACATTAATTCTGCCCATGTCAATTTTCATGGGGGACCCTACAAAAATTAAAAACTTATTGAGGATTGTTTGGGTTTCCTATAGCGAGAGAATCACCCTGTATTATAAGTTAATTATTTTCGACTTTCTTTAAGTATATTATGTTATACATATTGCACAAATCAATTTAAACTTTTACGAATAAATATACTACTCTTGTTTAATTTTATGGGAAAGAAACGGGTCTACTTTGTAACCCCATAAAACAGTGAAGTTGAATGATAAAATGCAAACATAATAATTTCAGAATAATACAAATATATAATATAATATAATGCAATATAATATAAGATTTATGAAATCTTATGTAAAATAGGAATTTGGAGAGATATATTAATAGAATACCCCCACATTGGTCTTTAGTTAATATACTCTTTTAAGTATCCTTTTAAGAATTTAACAGAGTCAGACACTCATTAGTGAAGTCTATGTCTTTATTTTCTTTTAGATTGCATTGTACTTTTATATGCTTAGCTGCATTTCCAACCTCTAGTTTAGTTCAGCTTTATCTAAAACATCCAAAAATTGAAAATATATGCTCAATTACAGCAGGCCCCAGTGAAGAACTTAACAGGGTTGGCCAAGTTCGGCCCAAACTTGCTTTTGCAAGTGTTTTTAGCCCATGTAAAAAAAGCCACTTTTTGCCCTCTTTTTGAGTCATTTATATTTTTTCTTCAAGGAAAATCCTCGTAAAAATCATGCCATGTAGCAAAAACTAAGTTGAAACTAAATAAGTAAATGTCCTCTTAAATTATAAAGCAAGAAAGAAATTTATTTTGCTTTCTGTTTGTTATTCCATACTATATTTTCATCACCTCAATATTATATTAATATATCAGATGTTTACATTTTGAATCCAAAGGCATTTAGTATTTGTTTAAGAGAAAATGGAAATAAAATGAACATAAGTTTTTTAACTTATAGCATACTAATTATTTTATATTAGGCCTCACTATTTTTCCTAGAATAGAGAACTCAAAAATAAATTAATCTTAATGCAAAAAGAATATATTACTACTGCTTGTATTTTTATAATGAAAAAATATATGTAAATAGGCGCAATACTTCTGCCGCAAGCCATAGATAGTTGCCTGGGTTAACTACAACTAAGATTTGACTAGTGGATGTATTTAAACAAAAAAAGAAAAAAAATTGTAATATAAACATATAAGTAAATAGGCACAAATTTTCTGCCAAAAGCCATGGTGGCCTGGGTTCATTACAACTAAGATTTGACTATATTTAAATAAAAAATAAAAAATAATTTTATAATGAAAAAATTATAAGTAAATAGGCACAAAACTTCTGCCACAAGCCATGGTTGCCTGGGTTGACTACAACTAAGATTTGACTACTAGATGCATTTAAATAAAAAAGGAAAAACATTTATAATGAAAAAATATAAGTAAATAGGCACAAAACTTCTGCCACAAGCCATGGATGCCTGGGTTGACTACCACTAATATTTGACTAGTGGATGTATTTAAATAAAAAAGGAAAAACATTTATAATGAAAATCAAGGGGGAGCTTTGTCACGCACACCGCGTCGGGCAAAGTAATTTACGATGGATGTGCATAGGATTATTACAAGTGTGGAGGAGCTATTCATCTCACCGGTGGAAGCGAAAGGATTTCAAGCCTGGAAGGACTTAGTGATACAGCATGGTGGATACACGTGCAAGCAGCTCGCTGCGGAGCCAGTTAAGACGGATGTGAATATTTTGAAAGACTGGAGAGGTAGACATGGCTGGAAACAGCTGATGTTGGACAATGGTGTAGATTATACTTCTGAACTTCGGTTCAATATGGACAGTGTAAAGATTGTGGAACCAACTGCCGTGAAAATGGCGCAACAAGGAGTGTCAGCCAAGCACGTGTTACAGCGGGCGAGTAAAGAAAAGAAGAACTGGGCCGAGATCATGGATGACCAGGACCAGGATCAAGGAGAGACTGTTTCTTCATCGGAGGACGAGGATAACCCAAGTGCGGCCGGCTACGCGGCAGCCTACATCAAGACCCTGGGATGTGATAGCGACCAGTTAAAGAAAGACTCTGCTGAGTGGAAAATATACAGCCACTTCAAGATTTACGACTGGATCATCGCCAGACTTGAAGAGGAGCTGGAGGAAGACGGGATCGACTTCGATCGAGCCAAGATGATCAGGACAATACTATCAGGTACCATTTCTGATTCCAATCTGCTAGCCAGCCACCCTAATCTTAGTACTTTAACTAATAGGAAATCTTACAATATTGTATATGATATATATAGAGATAGGAAAACTAAAACAGAGGACGAGTTATATCTTAAATTTAAACACGAAATGTTTAGTAGTCTTGAAGGGTATATCACCCAGCCTAAAAGCAAAAAGTTGAAAACTTCTGATAGTAGTAAACCCTCTACTTCTAAACTAAAATCCCAGGATATCCAAACCAAAAATAAATTTAGCAAATTAAATGACGATGAAGTCGAAATGACTGAGGCGCCATCCCCCCCTAAGGAAAAAGTCTCGTCCTTCTATGTGGACTCCACAATTAATTGGGGAGCCCTCATAGAGGACTTAAACAAGTTTTTAGAGTGCAAAGTTCAGGGTCTTCTCATGGGAAGAGTGATCCGGATCACTCCTGGGTCCGTTGAGGACTACAGGCGTGTGCAGGCTCACTTAACCCGTGAGGGGATTCCTTTCAGTTCATTAAACCTCAAAACGGATAGGCCGAGGAAGATAGTAATAAAGGGCTTGCCCACTAATACCAGTATTGAGGAAATAAAAAAAGAGCTTGCCGCGCTTGGTTTTAAAATTGTTAGAATCACGCAGCTAAGGAATAGGCGTGATAGGACCCCCCTCCCCATCTTCTTGGTTGGACTTGTGCCGACGGAAGGATGGGCGAGGATTTATGAAGTAAATTCCCTGTTTTCCATGCAAATCAAAGTTCAACTTTTTAAGGCGAGAGGCCATAAAATGTGCTACAATTGTCAACTTTGGAACCATCATTCTGACCAGTGTACCCTCCCTCCCCGCTGCCTTAAATGTGGCGAAGGTCATCCCACGAGAAACTGCACAAAAAATAGGGACACCCCGGCGAAATGCGCCAACTGTTCAGGATCCCACCCTGCCAATTTTAGTCACTGTCCCCAAAACCCCTGGTTTAGGAAAAGAACGCAAGAATTGAAAAAGGTACAAAAATCTGCTAAAACTTCACCCACCCTTGGCGAGGATAACTTTCCCCCCCTCCCCACTAGGATAACCTCCCCTGTGCAGGAAGAGCAGGCAAGTGTCGAAACGGTAGGAGGAACTACTGGCGAGCACTTAGCCCATACTCAACCTGTATCAGACAAAATCCCTCAATCTGCAAATGCTTTTCTAGAGTTTCTAAGTCTGTACAAAGAGGTAGAAAAATACATTGATATTAATAAACTCAGCAGTATCTTAAAAGATGTAGTTAAAATTCTCAAAGGCGACGAAGACGCAATGACAAAAACTTTCCAAATCGTCGAAATGATAACTAGAGTCATCAAATCCCAAACCCCCCAAATTTAAGCTTTTATACTTTGGCCGGCTGGCAGAGAAGTCTCAGTGTGGATTTCCCTCATCACCTGTTCTGCCATTGAACTCATTCCCACGTGCCTCACATACCCCGAAGATTGTGAACAGTCTATCCCACGTGCATCATCATGTTGCATACGGACTTCCCAACGTGCCTCATCACCTCGACGCAGTGGCGCCAGCTCTTACGACGAAGCCCCGCCCATCAGGGGTTGTTCTTCATCAACGAACTTTTATGTGCATACAAGTAATGTCAAATCTACACCACAAGTAATCATTCAACACAGAAGATAGAGGCGGCAACGCCAGGTGCTTCATCAACGACGACGAACGAGTTTGTTATAATGAAAAAATATAAGTAAATAGCCACAAAACTTCTGCCACAAGCCATGCATGACTGGGTTGACTACAACTAAGATTTGACTAGTGGATGTATTTAAATTACAAAGAAAAATATTATAATGAAAAAATATTAGTAAATAGGCACAAAATTCCTGCCACAAGCCATGATTACCTGGGTTGACTACAACTAAGATTTGTCTAGTGGATGTATTTAAACAAAAAAGAAACAATGTATTGGCATTTAAAGATGTCAACATCCTAAATATGTTCACAGAGAGAGAGTGGGTTAATTAGAGTAGAGAAAATATGAAACAATGTTACTACTATTTAGAAAACCTATTTTATTCAGTTAAATGCGATTTTTTTTAGGTGGAAGGGGTATCTAGACAAAACCCAATAAAATCATTTTTTAAAAAACTCTGGTTTGGGCTAACCCTGCTTAATGACAAAAAGAATAATTTTATAGCAATAGTTGAAGTTTTAGCTCATGGAAAGTGAAATATCTCGAATAGGAATCGCTAACAGTTTCACTCCAATGATCCGAAGATTTGTACATTTTTAAACACGAATGCCTAGGATTGAGAATTTCTATTTAATACGTTTCATAGAATATTCATTTTACATTTTTTATATAATTAAATATCTATTAATTACCCACTATTTGTGTCACTTAAACCATACTACCAAAATTCGTCAATTTATATATGTTGTTTGAAAGCGGGGAACAATACTACCAAAGAAAGTCAATTTCCATATGTTGTTTGAAGGCGGAGAACGGGCCAAAAATTTTAGGCTGCCGTACACCTTCAAATATCATTACACGGCCGCACAGTTGGAAAAGGAAGAAATACAAACGAAGAAATACGTAACGATGAATTCTCAAATTAAGGATTATTCTTCAAACCTTCAGTTAATTAAATTCCTTTAAACTCCTGGCTGAACCGAACGAATAAATAAATACTTCGTTAGTTTATCAGAAAAGAACAGCCTCCTCCGTCAGGATAAAAAGACCAGTAACAACACCAACAACAACAAAGAGCACCAGCAACAACAAAGCCAAAAGACACATTCTTGCCCTTGTTGGTGCTGGTGTTCTGCCTAAATAAGAAAAAAATCACAGAAAGCAAAATTAACTCATTACTGTAACATCAGAAAAGCACCTTATGAATACTTTTAACCAGAAGAGGAAGTGAAACTATTTTTAACACTTTACAACGAAGTTGAAAAGTGTTTATGACTTGGTTCATTCTGTCTGTCTGTCTGTCTGTCTGTCTGTCTCTCTGTCTGTCTGTCTGTCTCTCTGTCTGTCTGTCTGTCTGTCCGTTAGCACGATAACTGCCGTAAAAATGACTTAATCAAAATGAAATTTTAGTATGTTGTTCAGACGGTCTCTAGAACCTATGGGAATATAAATGAATAATATCACACAATTAGTTTTGGATTGAACCCGGGTCGAAAAAATGAAATACATTGAGCCCTATGGAACCTAATTTTTCAAACATTTTTTAAGCGGATTTAAAATTCACAAATTGCTTCGAAAATTTTAGGTAATATTCAAATTGTTCCATAAAATATATAAAAAAAATTCAGCGAAATATATTCAGTAGTTTTTTAAATAAAAATTAAAATAATAATTACACCTCTTATATGAAACGATCACGTGACCATGATATGAAACGATCACATGACCCACTTCAAAATGATATATGGCATCCATCTGGTTTCAAAATCGTGATTTTTTGAAGTTCTTTTTAATTCATATTGAGTGTTGTATCCGTCCTAAAACTACTTTATTTTTGCTTAAATTCTGTGCATCTACATACTGAAACAACGCAATGACAATATATTTGAGTTTAAATGCTCATCTAAATTTGATTATTTCTACAACTAAGCCTATTTTTCACCTATGTAAAATGTAAACAGCAAAATATATAGAATGAGTTGTATTAGATTTCCTGTATTTTTTTAACACAAAATAATTTAGTCCATGGAGTCTGCATGGCTGATATGAATGAAATAGTAATTGATTTCATAAAGAGAAGGACGATTTTTTTCGATGAAGTTTCAAGCATAGAGTTTAATTTTTTGTAGCTCCATGGTCTTAAACAAATTGTTTAAATAAAATAAATTATTATAGTATTGTGATGAATGAAATGAATGGGAGAAAGTTATGAATGAAATCCTGTTTTTATAGAGAGATCCAGGCGTGTTATTTTTCTATGACGTCATTTGAATTAATTTCAGTTGTTTTCGATGAAGTTTTCAAATATAATAAATTATCGTAGTATTATGATAATTCTAAAACTATTACCGAGGAATGTATAACATTTTAGAGATGTTTAAACCAGGCAATTTATATTTCAATGTCGTCATTTGAATGAAGTTCATTTTTTTCGATGAAGGTTTAAGTTTTCAAATATAATATATTAATGCAGTATTGTGATAAGTTTCAAAATATTACCGAGGAATGTATTGCATTTTAGACTTGCTTAAATAAAATTGCATTGAAGTTGGAAAGTGTTTCATAATCAATGCTTTAAGCATGATTGATCTTTCTTGTTAAACTATCAGGGAGCTATTCTCAAGACATTAAAAATTTTGCTTTCCTTACAAACAGCGTAATATCTATCAAAAGAATCAAGGGATTTCCATTAAATTTAATATATTTATTTTATTCATTAACAACAGTAAGCCAATTTATTTTCTTCGAATTCGTGTCATGGGAAAGCTCTAATTTTTATTGTCTCACTATATTAAAATTTGTATATTTTAACCCACCAATTTTGACTTCTGCATCGGAATACTTACCTTGTTGAAAAGTAAATTTGCAATCACAGAAAAGTCCAATAAATACTCAATTTCTGCTTAAATTATTTATTATTAACATGTTACTACAAATATTTAAATCGTTAAACAATAAAATTAAGGAAGATATCAATTTGCAAAATCTCTATAATCCTTATGTGATGGGCTATATCGAAGCCCTATTTAATAAATTTCATGAATTTAAACATTCAGTATCGTATTGCAATTAAACAAGAAAGCCTGTTGATACACAGTCCGTTGGAACTGGCCATCATTTCGCTGCTTGACAATTTTATTAGTATCTTGGATAGTCAACAGCTAACAAGAACACAAAGTAATCAAAATTGTTCTACCAGGCTTTGGAATCATCAGAAAGAACCAGAAAGCCCCATCTCAACAGGAGCTTTGAAAGTGAGGTTTTTCAACATCAATTTCTTCACCTTGTCTAGACTGCTCTGTTATTCTTGTGACACATCTTCTTAGTAGAGTAACCAAGCTTCGCCTTGCTTTGCCAGAAGGATAGGAATAGCCAGGGTTTACCCGACTGCGGTGGTCCCTCCTGTTCCTTAATATTACATGCCTGATTGTAAATTGTCAGCTGCTTCGAAATTAAAATGCAAAACATGATGATTATTTTTGTAACATATATGTCATCACAAATCATGTCAATACAAAACTGTCCAGAATGGCGCCAGTCTGAAGCCACCAACCATCTTATTGTACCTTATAGATATTTAGAACATTGATAGATCTTCCCTCACAGTACCCTTAAATTTGTTCGCCGGGGAAAGGAAAAAAACAACTTAAGCAGCATTTGCATTTTGAATTTGAGCATTCTACTGCTATTAGCATCTTTAAAAGCGATAAAACAATCTGCATAACGTGGCATAAAATATTTTCCGGACCACTTAATTTTAATATATGGAGCATGGAAGATGACATAAACCGCCTTAAACTTCCAATATCGAAAGTCTCCTAACAAATTATTTCTGAAAGTGTAATTACGTTATGAAAGCAGTGGTAATTAAAGATCCGCTGGGGCGTCAGATTTTTAATCTCTTTAAAACTTTCGTCTGAATTTAGAAATGTCTGACTCAGCTTTCTCACTCTTTCAAACGCCACGATCGTCAAACGTCTCACAATTTATCTAGGCACAGCTTCTTAATATCGGGAATATGGTGTCATTAATTCTGCTTTTTAAACTTGAATACTGGGTTCCAAAGTTATAACATGCTCCCATGGCAAATAATGACGCGTAATTAATGCGCATTAATGTATCTGAGGTATGTATTACGAATAAAGTTTCAGTACGAATCGTCGTATTTATCACAATAAATAAAACTGCTGCTTGTGAGAATATAATTGTCTAGTACTTCCTTAAAGAAAGCAACCATATGTCAATTAGATGACGGCAATTGCTTCAATGGCGTTTTGTGTCCTCTTCTTCGGGAAGTTTGGGCTCTTAACAACTGTTAAGCGAGTTAGTGATCTTATTAAAAACTAGCCGAGATAATTCGCTTTTGTACAAGCTTTTAACATGTAGTAACTATGAGATAGGATCAATGGCATTCTTTATGAAGGAAAGTCATTGCAATGTATAACTAGCTAATTCACCCATTCCTCAGGCTAGCTACGCGAAAAGGCCCCGGCCAACGACAGACACCCAGATTGCTAAAATCGGACAGATAGAAATGAAAAGAGAATTATAATACTTATACAGCCGGGCAATTCTGTGTGTACCGGTATATATCCGGTAGACGCTCACTAAGCGGCCAATTTCGATTAAATATATTCCTTTGACAGGCTGTTAACTTATTAAATAAACGACCGTAGTTTTTTGCAAATAATTAAAAACTATTCACTTTAAAAAAAAATCATAGCTAGCAATCTTTTATAGAAAAAAATCTTTCATTAAGTACCACGGTTTTGGGGAGTCCGAATTAGCTGAGAAAAAAGATGTGCATAGATACATAGATAATTACATACATAGATAGATTTATACATAAACGCACGTATTTAATAGGGTATACGCTTTGTAATAATACATGGAAAGGAAATCAGATACAACAGAGGAAACGTTTAATGGCAGCTAGAAATTGAAGACCTTTGCAAATCTGAATCAATGTGAAAAAATGGTCTTTTTGTGTCTGAACTTGTGGATAGCTAAGCCGATAGATGCGAAGTAGATAATTTAAAAGTTTGGGCACAATTTCATTTAGAAATATATTTTGATTACTTAAATGGTATCTAAATGTACTAATGGAAACATTTAAAAACTACTTCACTTTTAAGGTTTTGTTATTTATTTCTTTTAAATTATAAAATGCTGAAAACAATAAATAGGTCAAAGTATTATAAACATTTCTTGCTGACACAATGGATAGCTGGTACGCAGTAGACCGCTTTACAATGGAGATAGATTCGACAGAGATCGCTCAGAATAATATTTTTTAACCACTGAGAATTCACTGGTTCCAGTAAATACATGATTCAATTTAAGATAAGCCTTTGCAATTCAACATCAGTCAACAATTTTCATCAACAAACAGTTCTCAAAGTCTTCATAATATTTGATGGTTGAATCAATAAACTGGTATCGATACGTCGATACACAGCCTTAAGATACATCAATATATCGTATTGTTACGAACGTGCAAAATACTCTCTCTCAGTGTCTTTTGAAGACCAGACGGAAAAAACACCCGTACAAGCGGCCTTCCCTATGAGTTGAATCTAGGGTTGCCATGTGCTGATATTCAGAAGGGTTTTGTCAGATTTGGCGATTTATCGCCAATCTTACGACATTTGATGACTTTTCGAAGGTTTGAGAACCACCTCGAAATAACGAATATTGTACGAGATATGAAAGACTTCTAGAAGTTTCTATAGAAAGTCTATAAAAAAAGAGCAATTGACGTGGTACGAGCTACACTGAACTGCGATATTCGTCAGTGTTAAGAATAGTAGCCGCTATTTTGTGAAATTAGATATTTCAATGTTCTAAGAATAGTATCAGCTGTTTTATGAAATTAGTGAAGTATTTAAGCGTTGTTTTACTGTATATTGCTCCTGTTTCCTTTGTGCTTGCAAATAAACGTGTTAGTTATACAGTATTAACAGTCTTGCGCACCCGATATTGTCAGTGTAACAGAAAATACTTATTCAAAACACGAAACGTATTTGATAAGTATTAAAAAAAAATCAGCATTCCGCTTGAGGTAACAGAAAAAAAATCTGATGTGGCCAGCACATGACTTTCCTTATATAATGCAATATATTTACTACTTTTACAGTAAAAACAAAATAGGTTATTCTTATAGTAGATACTTATATTTTCCAAACTATTGAATTTTCGTCAAATAATCCTTAATTTCATTGATTTAGTGTCATTTGTATCCATTTGGCGAGATTTTCTTTGATTTGGTAACATTTAAAAAATCGCCAAGTTGGCGACATTCTGCCAAGTTCGTCGCCAAAATCTCGCCAAGCAATATGGACGGAGAAATAATTTATTCTTATAGCAGATAAATGACTATTGGCGTTCAAATACAAAAGTATTATTCAAAGTATCTTTTTTCATGTATGTAACGAGCTAGAATCCACGAAAATGATGTCGCCAAATTTATCGCAAAATATTACATATGAAAAGTGAACATGATTCTCAATCGGAAATATATTTTTTTTATATAATTTTTTGATCATTTTTTTTAAATCTACAATATCTCGAGAACGGTTCACGCTAGCGGTCTAAAATTTATATTAATCGTTTTCTAATGAAAATTTACAAAAGAAATATCTATTTGCGTGACTTTATTAGAGGTTTTGATTTTTTGATGATTTTTTCAAAATTTTACTCAAAAATTTAGGAGGGGGGGGATCTGAACATTCGATTGCGTATAAAAACAATAGACTTCCACAATTCATGGATTGCAATTTTTGTACCAAATTTCGTTCGAATCGATTCATTCGTTCGCCAGTTATCGTCTCCACAGACTCATTGATACACACACAGACACACACACACACACAGACATCACTTCGAAAATGTTCGATTCGTGGTCAGAGATGCTTGAAACGTGCTCTCCCGTCGAAAACTCGAATTCGAATTTTCGACCCCGTCACAATACTTTCCTTATACATTATTGCATGTATATAATTAAAGTAATTAGTGATCAATACTTGTCGAAAGATTTGTAATCAGTGCACATCGAATGATTATTAATTGGCACTTACCGCAAGATTAGTAATCGATACATATCGTATCAGTAATTTTGTTCAATTATTATTATGCTGAATTTTACTTGCAGAGTTTTAGAAATGATATTTGTTATATGAGGACCATCCTATTTCAAGTCGCCAGCAAACCTGGTTGGGAATGTTATATGCCGACAATTCGATTTTGAAGTACTTAACATTACTCAAACTGTACTTAACAATACACCAGCGTTACTGGAGAAGTGAATAAGAGTAAAAAAAATTAGTAAAAGCATTGAAAAGTATTTTTTTTATTTCATTAAATTAAATTTTAACTAAAACTGTGTAATCAACTTTCATGAAATTCGTATTGTCGGAATAAAAATATTCTTGTATCCGAAAATAATAAATAAACTGAACATTTTATAGACCATACATCCGACATTGTCCTTGAACCAATCATGAACATAAATATTTGCAGGAGTTCGCAAACATTTATTTCGCTATAAACTGTGTCTACAGTACATTATTCTGCGTTTGAAAATACCTGTGTTAATCATGTTATCTGCTGTTCTTTTCTTGGAATTCTGAACAATTGTTCGGAATCACTGAAATTATCTGAATTTACGATTTGCTGGCTTTGGAATAGGGGAGAATTTCAGACACTAATTCGTATTGGAATAAGAAATATTGAAGTATTATCAACTGAGGTATTATCAACGCATTTGTTTCCAGAAATAAATGGCAGGAATTCCTTCAAGAATTGTAATCAGTTAGGTCAGTTATCAATGTATATCTTTTGCAGATAAAATTATTTACTAGCGATAGATTGCAGATGTTCATGTCGTAACTATAGCTGTTTCCACATTCATGAGTATAATATAAGGGTGGAATCATGGAGTTAATAGCAAGGAAGTAAAACTTCATATTAAGAAAACGCCAATATCGTTTGAGACAATTCAGGTGGCGCTGGGATCAAAGAAATCTACATCAAAAACTCGATAATTTTAATGATAGATACTCAAAATCAAACCGATGAGTAGTCATTTAAAAAAAATTCTATAAAATATTTATTAATTTCCTTATTTTTAACATAATTTTGCTGTTATCTGAAGCTATGCGTTGATGCTTTAAAGACCGTTTAGTATGACCTATATTACAGCTCACATCAATAAGAATTTGATGATTATTCTTAACTATTAAAATACTCAAGGGAAGGAAATTAATTTTATTGAAAGGAGAAAATCACTTTAAAGTCAAACTGTTTAACAATTCCGACAAATGTATACCAACTTTTCGATAAAATGGAAGTGAAAATATTGCTACATATCAGCCAAGACAACCTTGGTATTTAGTGCTTTAGAAAACTGAGTAAACGCACGATATTAGATAACAACCTTCGATCAAAAGCAACAGCGTGTTAATAATCGAGTTCAGACTTTTTGAAGTCAGAATTACAACAGAAATTGATAACACAAGTATTAAAAGCGACGATCATTTTTTTCGGGGGATGCAAAATATTTTTATAAGGAGGTAAAATAACAGCAAAAAGCTTGCGGCAAACAGTAGTTACAAATGAATTCTCACTGAGAATGACCAAAACATTCAGAACAGAAAGATTAGAAAGAAAAATTATTACATTCTAACTCACAGGTAAAATAGATGCAGGAATCAATGGAATCTATAATAGAAAAAACACTGACAAAATTCATGTTAGATATATATTTTCGCTCGCACTTAGTTTTCATTCGGCGTTAAACTCGTGATGTGTTCGTAATAGATAAGATATTTCCAAAATATTTCCAAAATAATAATTTTTTTTTCATTTTTACTATCCTTATATACACAATGTATAAGGAAAGTATTGTGACGGGGTCGAAAATTCGAATTCGAGTACACGTTTGAAGCATCCCTGATCACGAATCGAATATTTTTGAGGTGGTGTGTGTGTGTTGTTGTTGAGACCCAGACCGTCCGACCTACCAGAAAGGTGTAAGGTAACCATTGGACGGCCGGAAGTGCCACCCAATTTAGACCGGAACCCAGTGGAGGAGGCATCCAAAAGGATCGTACCCTCCTTCCCCTACCACCAACCTCTCGGAAGGACTTACGGACCCACATGTTTAACGCGATCGTACTCCGCATGAACACGGCGGCAGTTATGGCAGCGTGCAAATCCAGCACGCAAACCACCGGGCTACCGCGCCCGAAATGTGCCAACAGCACGCGGTGTTCCCAGGTGGTCACCCACCCAAGTACTAACCGCGCCCGATGACCGCGCTTGACTTGGGTGATCTAACGAGAACCGGTGTTTTCAGCACGGTAGAGCCGTTGGCATTGGTGTATGTGCGTCAGTGAGCCTGTGGAGACGATGTCTCACGAACGAATGGAGCTATTCGAATAAAATTTGGTACAAAAATCCCAATCCGTGAATCCTGGGAGCCTATTTTTTTTTAACGCAATCGAATGTTCAGACCCCCCCCCCCCCTAAATTTTCGAGTGAAATTTTGAAAAAATCATCAAGAAATCAAAACCGCTAATAAAGTTACGCAAATAGACATTTCTTATGTAATTTTTCATTAGAAAACGATTAACATAAATTTTAGAACTCTAGTATGAACCGTTCTCGAGATATTGCATATTTTTGAGATTGTTCAGATCATTTTGAGAAACATATTCACTTTTCATATATATTATCATGCGATAAATTTGGTGGTATCATTCTCAGGGATCCCAGCTCGTTCCATTCATGAAAAAAGTTACTTTGAGTAATACTTTTGTATTTGAACGCCAGTAGTCATTTATCTGTTATAAGAATAAATTATTTCTCCGCCCATAATGCTTGGCGAGATTTTGGCGACGAATTTGGGGGAATGTCGCCAACTTGGCGACTTTTTTAAATGTTACCAAGTCAAAGAAAATCTCACCAAATGGATAAAAATGGCGCTAAATCAATGACAATAACGACTATTTGACAAAAATTCAATATCTTGGAAAAAATATAAGTATCTACTATAAGAATAACCTATTTTGTTTTTACTGTAAAAGTAGTAAATACATTGCATTATATAAGAAAATTCGAAAATATTGGAGTATATTGCTATAATTGATCCCCATGAATAAGTTTTTAAGACAATTTACTCGAAATAAATTACATATAACGTAACATTTTAACCTATAATATTTATAAAATATCTATTATTTTTAAGTAAAAAACGTGACTTTGTGCCCAATCAACAATGAACTGGATCGCAACGTAAAATGCAGCGCAAATAAAGATAAGCATACGTACGTTTGAAAAATCTTTAGATTTTCGTCTTCAGGGCAACAAAACTGAACCTGAACGCCCAAATTAATGCAAAACTAAGCCGTTTAAACAGAAAATTGCTAAATGACGGAATGCAAAATAATAGCGCGATCTACTGTGATAAAGGAGGAGTAAAATGAGAAAACTATGAAGTCAAGGAAATGTGAATTGAACTAGAGAAGCAAACAAGAAAATTAAAATAAAATTGAGAATATATGAACTCAACGAGCTTTTCTGCTCGTTGAGTTTCAAAAGCAAAACTGGAAAACAAAAGTTAGACATAGCCATAGTCACATTTGAGAAGTAATATGGAGTATATATTATATGAATCTATTAATATTCATATGAATATTTATACTGCTTCTTGTTCTAGCTATTGTTTCACTAATTTAATTTAGCAGGTATAAACTTTTCTAAAGAAATTTCTCCATAGCTTCAAAATAGATTTTTTAGAAATAATTTCAAGTGTGCCGATTTGCTGAAATACCATCTTAAATTTAACTAAAGAATATAAGCACAAAAAGTATACGTTTAACGGAAAACTTTTTCCATCCCTAAGAGACTGTTCTGAATTCGAACTGTCATCCAGTTATGATTTTCAATCTCAAAAAATGTCGGAAAAAGTATACATAATCTCGCCCCCACCCCCCTCATATTCAGGACATACAACCTTGATAAGAATTTTCTTATAATGCACTCTATAAATATTAATGAATTTGCTATGACGTCAATACGTTATTTATCCTTTTTTAGGAGTTTCGAAAATAATACAAAACGCCAAAGAAGAAAATATTTTTCTTTTTCATTTCATCCAATTTTAGTATTTTTGTTTATTTTTTGTTTATGGATAAACGTTTTAAACCTTTTAGATTTTGTTTAGATTTGCAGTTTTAAATTTTATATGATTTGGAAATGATGGATACTTCTTAGACTTACTTCTATATCATCATAATGTGGACAAGATAAATATTTCTATAGATTGTTTTGAGTAGATTTATGTGTATGATTTTCTATGAACGTTATTTCGCTACTTTTAGTGCGTTTTTTCTTTTGTTTTTGTTCATGCGTATGAGCATATGTGCTCTTGAATATGAAACATATACGATTCATATAATTGGAAAAATCGCAAAATTGGAAAAAAAAAACAGAAATTGAAATAGTAAAATTTTTTTCTGATAGATATATTCTCAAAAACATATTATTAATATCGTCTGTTGATTTTAATACATCAAACGATATTTACATATCAATTTTAAAGACGCTTTTATTTAGCTTGCTCTGTTACATACAAATCTTGTGATTGATTTTTAAACCAATTCACGATGTTCAATCGACTTGAATCTTTGCATACTTACGTATTCCGGATGACAATAAAATATTCTATCTAATTTGATTTAGCCCCCCCCCCACACACACACACCACCAACACACCCATTCCTCCTAGAATTTTTGTTTCTTTCTGCGCCAGTTCATGATCCAGTCGTATAGCAGATCTCAACGAATAACTACAATTAATAATTTTCAGGATACCGTATGACGCTTAGATTTTTCGCTACAGACGACGTCACAGACACACAAACATATACGTGAACAGACTCACAAACAGACACACGAACATATACGCAAACAGACACACATATATCTTTCATTATTGTGTTAGATTGTGAAGATTGAAGTCATATAATATTATTTCACTATCTACGCCGAAAAGGGTCTCACATTCTATAGAATATTTGTTTATTAACACACATTGGTTCAGTCGTATAGCTGATCTCAACGAATAACTGCAATTAATAATTTTCAGCATATCATTTTTCTTCGCTACTTTTATTTCAAAGCTTTACGGGCGAAACATAAATACGGTGATTTCTACCGCAACTTTATTCATCCTACTTATCTCGGTCACATTGCGCGTATTAATTAACCGTCATAAACTAACGGTGGAGAAAATTGTGACTTTGAAAGTTCATAATCAAAATTAGTAATTAGAATTAATGATTGAAAAATTTCTTTTAATATTTTGGAAGAGATGCGACCAGACGAATTATCAGAAGTTTTATGGCCCTGGCATTCGAAATGATGAGCACACCCAGACAGACATTTTGGCATTTCAGTGAAAGTTTCAAGATATTTGAAATTTGGTTCCTTGAGGCGTATCTTTATTACCTCTCTACTACCATAACTTAATTAGTCTTTGAAGAGAAATTCGTTAAGGGAATTTCTATGTTGGAAGTTTAGACGAAATTGGTGTTATCTTTGATGCATTCCATTTTGATACGAAAAGATGCGGAAAATGTTTCAATTTTCTAACTTTACAGCAGTTTTTAGAGGTATATTTGTAAAGCATGCATTTTAATATTCTAATTTCCGATAAAAGTGTTGAAGGAGCGGTAATTTCTGAGAAGAATATTTAAAAGTAAAGAGGACAATCCACGCGCAGTGTAAATGCAAAGAAAATAAACAATAGTAACATCAATATTCCCGTATGATATTTCTTAAAGATGATACTTAACGATTCTAGATTTAACTAAATTTCTGGAAAATAAGTCTTAATAAATAATATAAATAATCTTATAGTATAATTTATAATATATAAAATAAATAATAAATCAATAATTAATTTTAAAAATTAAACAATTGCAAATAAACACCAATAAATTAATAATAATTCGTATTTTATGATTATTATAACACATTTTTTCTCTGTGCAAATCATTAGTGCCTATAATTAAATACAAACAAGAATCGCAGAATTACTGGCTTTTACCATGAACACGTATCGCTGGAACATCATTATTGAAATACACCTACTCCCCCCCCCACACACACACACACAATAAATAAATCATTTATTTTCAAATTTTATGACTTTTACTATTTAAGTTTACTATTTTTACTTTCCCTACAATACATGGTAATGTATAGAGAAAGTATTGAAATCATGTCGAAAATCGGAACTCGAATTTTCAATGGATCTACACGTTTTCGTACCTCTGGAACACGAGAAAACAATTTTTGCTTGACGTCTCTGTGTGTGTGTATGTAGGCAAATCACGTGTGGATTACCCTGGTGCTGATTAGATTTTGGTACGATTCGGAATAAAAAAAAAACTGCATTTTTTTGCGAAATAGCCCGCAAAAATCGTATGTATCTACTCTAGCTCGGAACTAAATGACCAAATTTCACAACATTTGGTAGATAAGTCGCTTGTGGGTTACCCTGACGCTGATTAGATTTTGATACGATTTGGAAAAAAAGAACCAACTTTTTTAGCGAAATGACCCGCAAAAATTGTCAAAATCTGAAATAAAAAACTACGTACGCTCAAATGTATCAATTAAATGCTTTTTAATATACAATTTTTGATGATGAAAACAATAAGATTAACCCCCCATTACTCTAGGTCTGACCGATCACCAGATATTGCAATTTTTTCCCATTTTTGCAACGCCGGTTTTGAAAATACATCCTGTTACCAAATGAGAACGAGGATAGAATTAAAAGTGCAAATTCAGTGTTATTTCAAATAATTATGCATGTTATTTTGTGCCATTAAACTAATTTTCGTGAATTACTAAAGAAACCAAGAGAAAATGAATTTGAGTTTGTAGGGAAATTCACGTGCCGCCTACATCAGATTTTTTATTCATAAATCCGATATGTCCAATACATGGCTTTTCGGACACGCAAACAATTTTCGATATTCAGTACAACAGAACATTAGAGCATTCTTGGCACTACGTCTCGCTGTAAATCTTATCGCCGTCTCCGATTAAAACACTACAAGCCTACCAAAATGTCATGGGAATCACTTGATTCTTTGGAGAGATGCTGCGCTCAATGTGCAGAAAGTAAGATTTCTAGTATCTAGACGCAATCAATTTGCTGCTACTGGGATTCCTAACAAGATGCTTTAATCTCCGAGTTCTGCCAATTATTTGAAAACGTAACATTATGTAAGCAGAGTTAATATTTGAATAGATTTTTAAAAAGTAATCATTTAAATAGTCAGATATTTATTAATGAGAACTAGGGCTATATGAAGAAAATGCGAAGGCTTCTTAAAGAGAGCGGCTCTCTATTACTCATCAAAATACTTTTAATTTATTTCTGGTTATACAAGCTTCATAATCATATTTAATTATTTTATGATTTGATTTACTTTAGGTCAAAACCGTTTCGCGTATAAAGGATGTTATCGTAGTATAAATGACGTCATTCTCTATTAAAAATTAACTGAAGTGTGGCTCCACTCGATATTCTCATACCAGTATCCATTTTAAAGTAACTTATGATTTTTTTTCTTTGGCAAATTTTGCAAGAATTTTTCTTTAAATCTTTGTTGTTGGTCTAAATGATTCTATAGCTATAGCATACCCTTTATTTTATAGAGCTTGAAAAAATATTTCGATTGATACCAAGGTTGACAATGCACATCCTCGGAGGGTAATTCCCCCCCCCCCCCTTCGATATTAAAGGCGGATATAAAGCTTTGTTAATATCCATTAATATTTATGTCAGCTATAGCACATAACAATACATACATAAGAAATCGACCACACATACCTCACCCACAGACAGCAGACAGACAGACACTCTAAAAATTGTTAAAACGTGTTCAGGTGGTCCTATATCATATATTGGCATCAAAATCTAAAAATCGAAAATTTTCGTGAAGTCAGTACTTTCTCTATACTATTTTCTATAGTATGTGAAATTAAGAGCATGCACTGGTAACGCTATTCCAAGCAATTAATATGTATTTGAGAGTGCAAACGAACTAACTGTATGTGCTAAGTAACTTTTAACACTTTCCAACACAGTTGTAAAATGTTCATGACTTTGCTAATTCTGCCTGTCTGTCCGTTCACAAGATAACTGCCGAATTTATCAGAATGAAATTTTAGTATGTTGTTGAGACGGTGTGTGGGACATATGGGAATGTAAATAAATAATATCACCCAATTAGATTTGGATTGAACCAGGTTTGAAAAAATGAAATATATTGAACCCTATGGGACCTAATTCTTCAAATATTTTTTAAGCGGAGTTAAAATTTACAAATTGCTTTGATAAATTTAGGAAGTATTCAAATTATCATGTAAAATATGTAAAAAAATTTCATCAACATACGTTAAGTAGCTTTTTAAATAAAAATTGAAAAAATAATTACACCCATTTTATATATGCGAACGGCCCTACCGTGCTGATAACACCGGTTCTCGTTAGATCACCGAAGTCAAACGGCGCGGTTAGTACTTGGGAGCGGTTAGTACTTGGGTGGGTGACCACCTGGGAACACCGCGTGCTGTTGGCACATTTCGGACGCGGTAGGCCGGTGGTTTGCGCGCTGGATTTGCACGCTGCCACAACTGCCGCCGTGTTCATGCAGAGTACGATCACGTTAAACATGTGGGTCCATAAGTCCATCCGAGAGGTTGGTGGTAGGGGAAGGAGGGTACGGTCCCTGTGGATGCCTCCCCCACTGGGTTCCGGTCTAAATTGGGTGGCACTTCCCGACCATCCAAACAGTTACCTTACACCTTTCTGGTAGGTCGGACGGTCTGGGTCTCAACAACAACAACACCCATATTATATGACGAAATCACGGGACCCACTGCAAAATAAAATATGGCATCCATTTTTCCTTGGCGTAGTGAATATCGTGATTTTTAAGGAACGCTTATATTAATATTTAGTATGGCATCCGTCCTAAAACCGTTTTATTACTTCCCTTATATACAAAACTGTATAAGGAAAGTATTGTGACGGGGTCGAAAATTTGAATTCGAGTTTTCGACGGGAGATCACGTTTCAAGCATCCCTGATCACGAATCGAACATTTTTGAGGTGATGTGTGTGTGTGTGTGTGTGTGTGTGTGTGTGTGTATGTGTGTGTGTGTGTGTGAAAGTTGTGTGTGTGTTTGTGTGAGTGTGTGAATGTATGTGCGTGTGTGTTAGTGAGACTGTGGAGACAATAACTGACAAACGACTGGACCGATTCGAATGAAATTTGGTACAAAAATCCCAATCCGTGAATACTGGAAGCCCATTGTTTTTATACGTAATCGAATATTCAGAACCCCTCTAAATTTTCGAATAAAATTTTGAAAAAATTGTCAAAAAATCAAAACCACTAATAAAGTTACGCAAATAGATATTTTTTATGTAATTTTTCATTAGAAAAGGATTGACATAAATTTTAGAATACTAGCAAAAACCGTTCTCGAGATATTGCACATTTTTAAAAAAAATTATCAAAAAATCATATAAAATAAAAAAAAAATTTATATTGAGAAACATGTTCACTTTTCATATGTAATATCAGGCGAGAAATTTGGTGATATCATTCTCGTGGATCCAGCTCGTTCTATTCATGAAAAAAGATACTTTGAGTAATACTTTTGTATTTGAACGCCAATAGCCATTTATCTGCTGTTTGAATAAAGTATTTCTCCGTCCATAACGCTTGGCGAGATTTTGGAGAAGAATTTGCTGGAATGTCGCCGACTTGGCGACTTTTTAAAATGTTGCTAAATTAACGAAAAACTCGCCAAATGGATAAAAATGACTCTAAATCAATGAAAATGACGACTAATTGACGAAAATTCAATATCTTGGAAAGAATATAAATATCTGCCTATAAGAATAATCTACAGTTTTTTACTGTAAATGTAGTAAATTCATTGCATTATATAAGGAAAGTCATATCTAAATTCTGTGCCAACGCAATTACATTACTTTTTAATTTAAATGATTACTAAACTACTAAATTTTGATTAATTCTACAGCGAAGTCTAATTTTAACTTATGTAGATTGTAAACAAACCAAGCTATTGTAAGATGAGTTGTATAAGAATTGATGAATTTTTTAACGCAAAATTATTTTACTCTAGAGTCTGAAATATAAGTAATATGAATGATATATTCATTGATTTTACATAGAGAAGCATACGATTTTATAGCATTGCCTTTTTTGATGAAGTTTTAAGTTTCCATGTAAAATAAATTATTATAGTTCTGTGATAATATAAAAAATATCACCGCTGAATGTTTTGCCTTTTAGATATGTTTAAATAAAAGTCCATTTCAGTTGTAAAGTGTTTCATAATCAATACTTTATGTATGATTAATTTTTCTTTTTTATTTAGCAATAAAAATTCCAATCTTCAGTTTTACTTTTATCTTATAGTAAATACTCAAATAATCTTTATTTTATTTTACAATAAAAATCAAATCCCCAAACTTTAATTTCAGTTTACAAATAAAAAATTTCCAGTTTCCAATCTAATTTTATTTTACCGTAAAACTTGCAATTTGCAATCGCTAGTTTTTATTTCATTAATAAATATTCAAATCTTTAGTCTTTATTTTACAATAAAAATGCAAATCTTCAATCTTTAATTTCATCTATAATGCGTAATAAAGGAAGTTTGTTCTGTTTGTTTGTTCGCTCATCTGTAACTAAAAATCTAAGCAGCGTATGGCCATGAAATTTGGTAAACAGATACGTCAGAACCCGAAAAGGTGCACCTTGATGCTATTATTTTAAAATTCTAATTATTTTTTTAGTTATTTTATGTTTCAGCATGATTTTGAGCCATTTTCGCACAAATCAGTTCCTTAGCGACCGAAATTATTTTCTCAAGTTTCCATTTTGACACCATCAAAAAGAGCAAAACAATGTTCTTTCAAACAAACTTTGATCAGAATGCTTGCAATTAATAGATGAAATTTCGTGATATTTTTAAAAAATATACATTTTTCGTGTATTTAAAACTTTCTCGAATTTTGCATTCATATATAAAGAAATTGACTAATAATCCCATCTTCCTAATCCACCAGATGTTTCTTTAAATATTACGCACTGTTCCAATCGAAAAATTATGTTTATGCCGTATTCCATTTATTAATTATGAATTTTTACATAAACCTTCATGAATTTTCAAAAGAATTCTTGGAACACCCAAGACGACTGATAAAACAAGTTTTCCCTGTACTTAGGATGGGATCAAGAGCTGTCATCTTTAGGCATGGATCTAGAACGCTGTAGGAAGGGCAGGTATTTTGATGCAACGTCTTCAGCCGAAACTGACGTCATCTGCTTTAGGATTTATGCTTTGGGATTTATTTGGGAACTGGTACTAGAACAAAACTATTATCAGAGTTTACAAAACATTTTCATTTAGAAAATATGATTTTGATCTTAATCGAAGGAACTTACGTAACTTATATAGTGAATCGATAGAGCTTATATAGCGTGAATCTAAAGAGCATATTTAAAGTATATTACGCCCACACAGAAGACGTATTTGGAGCGAATCCATGAAGCATATTTATGGCGTATCAAAGGAGCATCAAAGAGCTTATTTTGAGCATATCAAAAGAGCTTATTTTGAGCATATCAAAAGAACTTATTTAGGGCGTTTCAAAGAGTGTGGCGTATAAAAAAAAATACTATTTGGTTACGTTAATTTTACTAATATTTACTTTCAACATTGTTATCGTTAAACATGGCCACTAATCGTAAACCTTTGTACATTTTCGAAGTGATAACCCACCATAATTAATTGTGTAGCCCGGTGTTCCTGAAAACCAAATTGACATAAAATATAAATTAACTTACATAAGCGACGAGGCAAAATTTTGGCAAATTAAAACTTATTAAAACATCCGTATTGTTATTCCCCTAAATTTGCCCAATATTAACTTTATCAAAAAATATTAATTGCAAAATTCACCAGTTATTAACATTACAGTTACAGGTAAGTATTTGACCTAGAGCTAGTTCTTTTGCGATACAGTGGGCGAATATTATTAATTTAGCAAACTAGCTACTAACTAAAGGTCAGCAAAGAGCTTACTTAAGATGTATCAAAAGAACTTATTTAGGACGTATCACAAGATCTTATGCACCCACGCAGAGCTCAAAAAGTGATATTTAGACACGTTGTCGTGTTAGGGTGTAGCATTCCGTGTGCCCAGAGCTGGGACCAAGTGGAACTAAATACCCGAACAGCGGTCCAAGGTGTGATTAGCTGCTTATTTAGGGCTTAAGGTGTGATTAGTTGCTTATTTAGGTTTTAAGGTGTGATTAGCTGCTTATTTAGGGCTTAAGGTGTGATTAGTTGCTTATTTAGGTTTTAAGGTGTGATTAGCTGCTTATTTAGGGCTTAAGGTGTGATTAGTTGCTTATTTAGGTTTTAAGGTGTGATTAGCTGCTTATTTAGGGCTTAAGGTGTGATTAGTTGCTTATTTAGGTTTTAAGGTGTGATTAGCTGCTTATTTAGGGCTTAAAGTGTGATTAGCTGCTTATTTAGGGTTTAAGGTGTGATTAGCTGCTTATTTAGGGTTTGAGGTGTGATTATCTGTTTATTTAGGGCTTAACGTGTGATTAGCTGCTTATTTTGGGCTCGCATGTACTTTGTAATTTAAGCGTGTGCTCACACAGCGGGTGATTAACTCTTTCGAAAAACTTAATGACTGAATAAATTCAATTAATTCCTGCTTTAAATCCAGGGCAACGTCGGTTACAGTTCCTAGTTTTACATTAAAGATTCATCTTTCTAATTACAACAAAAATGTCTATCTTTATCTTTAAACTTTCATTTTACAATGAAAATCCAAATCTCCCAATGTAAAAAATGTATTTCCTCCTTCATTCTGTGCACTTTACAGTTATTGAATAGATATAAGATTAAGCATTTATAGAACAGATAATAAGATCAAGTATTCACGTATTATATCCATTCATTATCAAAACCAGTTCTCTGCGCATAGAGGAAATTCACTGGAGAAAAATCCCTCTTACGACGAATATTGATTCAGGTGCATAGAGGTGTTTAATTAATAACTGCAATTAATCATTTTCTGCATATCCCTTTCCCTATCTGGTACTACGCGAAATCTTGAAGGATGGAATATAAATAGGACAATTTCGAATGAAAATTTATTAGTCATATATACCTTAAATACAGTCCGATTACTGATTAACCTTCATTAATTATCAGCATAGCATGTTATTCTCCGACTAATAAACAAACTTAATAAATATAATGAAGCACAAGGAATTATTTGAATACGTGGGAGGTACGGCCAGGACATTCCATGGCTTTCTATAATTCGACAGAGTGAGCAAGCAAATAACATCTGGGGAAAATCAGTGGCTTAAAAATAATTGCTAGAATGCAAAATTACAAACTCCTTCTCCCACCCTTAAAATAGCCCATTTTTACGAAATTTTAGGAGCAAAATAAATATTTTGCTAATTTTTATATTTTGGCAAAAAATTCACACTGTTTTGTAACTCGACAAAGCTGAAAATTACTAGAAATAGTTTCAACTATATAGATTAATAAACCAATGTCACAAATTATAAAAGAATATGATGTGGGCCGCAGACGACTTTCCCTACATAATACAATAACTTTACGTCCTTCACAGCGAAAGACTGCTGTACAAAATTCACAGCACAATGTTCTTGGTATCGAATTAAAACCACATGAATTGAAATTAGACGCATTTAATAAATAATTAATCCAAACAAGATGACTTATTAACATACGAAATCCTCATCAAAATACAATCGGCATTTGATTCAAATTATGTGAAATAAATAACTATTGATAAATTCAAAACGGAAATCAAAATATAAAACTATTACAAAAAGTAACTTATCTCTTGATTGGAACGAACTGAATTTGCTAAAATAATGTTGATAGATTTATTGCATTATATTACTTATGAAATTTCTATACATATGCATATGATACTACATTTTAATTTTTTTTTAATTTTTGTAAAGAATTTACTTGGGAAACGTATAATTTCTCTAGAACTGTTCTTGATTGTATTCTAAAATTTGTGTCATTCGTTCGTTTTCAAATGAAAAATTACGTATGAGATGATTCTTTACTTAACAGTGTTGAAAGTCCTAAACTTTTAACGATTATTTATTCATTCGAAAATCATGTAATATCTCAATAACGTTTCACGCAAATATTCTAAAATTTCTATCATTCGTTTTCCAATGAGAATTAATGATTGTGATCAGAAATGATTATTTATTTATCGTTATCGAAGATCTGAAATTTTTAATGATATTATCAAACATTCATTCAAAAATTAGAGGGGGGGTTCTTCCAAACATTCTATTACGGTTTAAATTAATAGGGTACTAGTATTCACTGATTGTAATAATCGTACCAAATTATTTATGAAACTCTCCATTCGTTCGTGAGATATATCATTATCCACAGACTCACGGATACAAACACTAACTAACAAATATACATGCATATACATATACGCGCACTAACATACACACATGCTAACACACACATACGTAGATAGACAGACAATCACTTCAAAAGCATTCAATTCGAGTTTAAGGGTGCTTGAAACGTTCTCTTTAGTCTAAAACTTGAATTCGAATTTTCATCTCCGTTCCAATACTTTCCCTACACAATATATCAATGTTTTGCAAACTTGTTTGGTCGCGGAACTCCTTGTTAAATTTAATTTGATGACGGAACCCCCAAACTGAGAAGTCCATTGTGATCCAAATTATGCATTCAAATTTTACGAATATTTTGTTAATATTTAAGAAAATTCGCACAAAACTATCACGCCGCGGAACTCCCAGAATGCTGTAGTGAAAGCCCAAGAGTTCCGTGGAACACTCTTTGAAAAACACTGAATTGTACTATGTATGTACGAAAATAATAAGCATACTAAATTTCATGCAAAAAGAATATCCTTTCGAAACTAGATGCCCATCATATAACGAAGTTTATAAAGTTATGCACAGATTTCCCTCCCAACCGCATATCTACATCTCTTACGAACGCACGTTAACCACTCATAACTTCCAATCAAGTATAGTAATTAATAAACGACCCCTAACAAAACATGAATTCTATACGAGCCCCTAAAAACGCATCAGTCCAACAAAGAATTAAACTCTCCCTATTTTGAATCCATATTAAATATAATTATTCCAACAAAGCGACAGGAATCATCAAAGAAATTAAATTTTCAGATATTGAATTATCATTTACTTGGCGATATTTTCCAAAAGTGCCCATTGGCGATATTGCACTAAACAATCGCCAAGTGTGACAAACAGATGGACAGAGATAGAGGCATACATAGAATATCCCTTTCCCTATGGAAAAGGAAATTTTTAATATCTCAATACTCCTAATATCTCTCAAATAATGGGTTAAATCATTGCTGGTTGAAAGTACTTACTAGTCATCCAGTCATGTAATGACTGTTAACCTATATAATTTTCCACGAATTTTTTTATATTTCAGATCTAAAACGCGTGTCTCGATATGATAGTATCCATTAACTTATACCATTCGATCTTAAATGAAATTTTACATATAAAAATGATTTTTTTGCAAACTTTTTAACATTTTCATTTTTCTAATATTCGAGAAAGGATGTTCGAAAATCGAAAACCTTCCCATGGGTCAATCGCATTGGAAACCAACGGACCCATGATGTTTACTGGTTGAAATATTCGTACCAAATTTCTTTCGAAACGCTCAATTATTTAAAGAAACATCCTGATCGCAGACAGACATTACTGAAGAACGATTGCCTTGTATCCAGGACTGCTCACATCAAGACCAAAGCATTCTGTAATGACAGATTTTGACAGATTTACTCGATTTTTGAATATTTGATATTGGGATTCTCTTCTTCGGCCCAGACAGTCCGACCTACCAGAAAGGTATAAGGTATCTGTTTGGACGGTCGGAAAATGCCACCTAGACCGGAATCCAGTGGGGGGGGGGGTCATCCACAGGGATCGTATTCTACTTCCCCTACCACCAACCTCTCGGAAGGACTGAGATACTCTGGAGTACCAAGAATAATAAACGTCAGATCGAAGCCTAAGCAAAACACATTCCAGCTAACATACTGGCAGACTGATTAACATCAAGAATTGACATTAAATTCTATTTGATTTATGGTGGACAATAAACTGGCCCCACGCTTTTTTGGAAAGCATCTAATTCTTGCCCCGCTGTAGTAGTTACACCCAGTGATCTCCAGCCAATGAGTGCCTGCTCACGCCAGATAGCTCAAGCCAATGGAATCGGAGCTATGGGGTTACATGGGAGATGTTGCCAGCCAAAGAGCCAATGTATGCAGGGGAAGAGAAAGGCGAAATGAGTTGAAAAACATACGAGCAGTTCATAAGAGCATAAATGAACAAAAACATAAGAGCATAATTGAAGTTAAAAAAGACCAAGTCAAAATGTGCAAGGTGATATAGACTGTTTTGATGTGCTACTGCAGAAGTACGACCAATTCAGATAAGAGTGAATAATAGAAGTTCTAGACGTATTCAAAATGAGCTCTTAATGAATTTGCCATCAGTGGACTGGGGCCAGAGGTACTTCTTCTAAGTGACGTGGCAAGATAAAGCAACAGGTACTCCTTTAGCCTCCATGAGGACTTGAAAATATTAATAAATTGACTCTAAAGTCACGTATCAAAATATCTGTCATCACATGGGGCTCCGAATTTAAATTGAAAACTTAATGATTGATGAACTATAAATTGGTAACTGTAAATTTAATGATTGAATTGTAAAAGGAAATTCTTAATGAAAAGGAATAATAATAATGTTAATACGTATTTAAGTTTGACAAAAAAAAATGTCATCATTTAATAGTTTTTACATTTTAAAGTTTTATTTTTTAGGAATTATGTTTATAGATTGATACCAGACGCTGATGTACATGATCATGTACATCAGCGTCCGGTAAGTAGGGGATTAGGGAGAGTTCAGCGGCACTTCAGAGGCGGTGAATCCCTATACTTTAACATGGGGAACCCTCCGTGGCCAGAAAATGAGTGCATCAACAGAGGCGGTGGTAATGTCCCATGCTTTAACATAGGGGTTCTCAGAAGTCGGTGTGAGGCAGCACAGTTCCATAAGGTGACATCACAGAAGAGAGTGGAGTTTATGACGTATATTGTTTTTTCCTTTTTGTTTTTAGTAACAAAATTTCGTAAATGCAAGTTTTTTTCTTATAATTTTTCTAAAATGTAAGTTTTTTTTTTTTCAACAAGTCGGATTTTGAGGGTTGTTGGATTTCTCTATGGGAAATAACATGAATTTTAAGAATGTGCCGTTTTTAGCGTTTTTTTCACAAAAAGTTTTCAAAAACGTTAAAAAAACAACAAAAATGTACGTTTTTTCAACAAGTTGAAGTTTTGGAGTTGTTGGATTTCTCTATGGGAATTAACATGGGTTTTCACACTTTTGTGTATTTTTTGTAAAAAAAAATGTGGTTTTTCGCAAAAAAGCGGCCAAAAATGTGTTTTTTGAAAAACGCGGAATCGGCCGATTTTTTTCAAACTGTCGGATTTCTCTATGGGAATTAACATAGGTTTTCACACTTTTGCAATTTTTTGAAAAAAAATGTGCGTTTTTGCAAAAATGCGGCCAAAAAAGCGTATTTTTAAAGTAGCAGAATCGCGTGAATTGGGTGTATAGAAGGGGTTGAAGACCCAGACCGTCCGGCTCGTCAACAAGGACTTGAGCAACCAAAAGGACGGCCGGGAAGATGTATAGAAGGGGTGTGTTTCCTCAACCATTTCGGTCTCGGATTTCAAAATTTTAATATTTGTAAACATAAATATTTAAAATAATAGCAGATACTTGTTTTCAACTATCCAAATGTAGTAATGTCTCTTTAAGAAATTAGATGCTGTTAGAAAAATATATTATTTTTTTATTGTGGTCCCACCTCCACCCGGTGTATAGGATACACCGCCACAATTTCTATTTTTTTTCTTTTTTTTTCTCCTTTTTTTCCCTTCTTTCTCTTTTTCCTTTTTTTTTTTTTATTTTTTTATTTTAAAGTGTCCGTAGGCATAACTTGTAATACCGTCCTCGAGCAAATATCTTTTATCATCAATGGGTGACAAAGCCACCTTGTTCTGGCATACAGTGAATAGTTTATGATGGCTACTATCAATTCTAATCTGTTCTTCCATGGTAGGTCTAACACTCAACAGGCATTGTCTATAGTCATTGTGTGTAATTTTCCGTGCAACCACATGTGTAGAAACACCTTTAGCTCTTTTCTTTTCTCCAGCAGCTGATAGAATAGAGTACATTTTAGGTCTAAGTCCTATAAACTCTTGAATGGGGGTTGAATTCAGTTCATCTTTAAAATATCCAATACGCTTTTTATTGTCTTCACTGAAGAGGGGATGATCCTTGGGATAGTCAGAAAAATCATACAGGTGTTTATGTTGGTTCATATCTTCATAAATATCAGCAGTTTGGATTTCATAAGCCAATGAATCAGTATCGGTAAAGAGAAGCGAAGCTTTTTCACCATATTGGCTTTTAATATGTTTATAATGAAACTCATACATCAGGAGTTTAGATAACTCCAAGATAGCAAAGCCAACGTATATAGGCCGGTTCATTAAAATGCAATTCCTTACACGTTCAACACCCACCAGATCTTCGCTAAAAATCCTGATAGCTCTAAAAGCTGGAGATGCCACCACCTTCAGGGCCCGCTTTGAAGAATTCACTAGTTCAATATTCACTCGATTTCGAAGATTCTCCATCGTTTTTCCAAACACAGCGTTATTAAGCAATTTAAAAAAGTCTTTCTCAAAATTAGTCTTCGCCTTCTTTCTTTCTTCTGTGTTAAATTGGATGTATTTCTCCAACCAGGGCTTCTGATTAAATTTTAAGGTCATGTGAATTTTCTTAAGTCTTAAACCTAATGATAGGTATAGCTGAAGGTTCCGATAGTGAACAATATAATGTTTCTTGTCATGCAGATTGGGTACCAATTTCGTAGTACTAACAAAATGTCCATGATGTAACTGTTGAACTAGTCGTTCAGCATAGGGGGAGAGCATTTCTCGTTCAATCTTCACCCTTTCAGGGGCTAGAGGGTATTCATTATGATAATCATGTAAGGATTCAGGATACTCCAGATCCACTTCAAATATATACCCCTCTTGGGTATTATCCTTTAGACTCATTATCCAGGATTCATTCAAATTTTCTGTAGATATCCATTCAAAGCCACCATAGGGCAGTGGTTGAGACATGGCCCAACCATATAGGTTATTAGCATCAAGATAGATAATGTGCTTATCAGGCTTAGTAGAATCGTAATTTTCCAAATAACGATTATTAGCCTCGGATCTACGCTGACTAATCATACATATGCCACCGCGGATTCCACGTTCTATAAACAGTAACATATTTTCATCTGTGAGTAGTTCCAGGGTTTGCTCAGTCATTTTCAAAGAGGCCTGCCAAGCCAGTCCAGGGGCGGTCATCATATGGGCGGCATCTAAATCATAGTTCTTCTTGCAAATTTTTCGAAAATTCTCAAATACATCGGCTAATAGTAGCACATCTGTTTTCACATACAGGTCGTGATAGTCTCCCAAGTTCTTTATGTTGAAGGTATCCCATACAGTTTGGGCATGCCGATAATCTTCACTCTTAATATCTTCTCCTTTAATATCATTATGAAATGCAGAAGGGGGAGGGAGTACATTTTCATCAAATTTTTGAAAGGATGTCATATAGCTATAGGGATATACTCCTTTCCTAATAAGAGCATTCTGTTGTACTATATCAGGGAAATGTTCTCTGAGAACATGAAGTTCACTCAAGTCTAAATTGGAAACTAGCTTTTCCAGGGAAGCATTCAGAAACTGTAGGCTATCAATAAATTGTAAACAGACACGGGGCCCCTCTTTCTTTGAAATCTTAAAAGATATGTATTTTTCCATATTAGTGGCAATCACATCAATTTTATGGTCTTGCAATTTCCCAAAACTCAGCATAATATGATGAGAGTCATAATTTTTTAAATTATGAAACACTACAGGGATATTAATACTTTGCCTATAGTTAAGATTACAGGCATTATGCAGGGCACCTCTATAGGCTCCAGTCACGTGATTATGATCACGCACACGATCTGTTTTCAGTTCACGATGGCACACGTTACAATGGGTAGCTCTTTCAAAGTCAACTTCATTCTCCTTAGTCATTCGTAGTGGTTTAACATAACGTAATTTTTCTCCAAGATACTGTTTCTCCATTATCAAGTTGTTAAGAAAATGATTCACAGGGTCGATACCTCGATACACAGTAGCTTGTTTCAGGCATTTTCCATCAGGCCCTATGATAACATAAGCATATCCACAAGGCTCATGAATGGCTAGTCTATGCGTGTAAGATCTAATATTCGAGGGTTTAGTAGTGTCTTCTTTAACGATCAAGGCTTCAAAGTCAGCATAAATGATGAAAGGGATGGAATGCTGATACTGTTTGTTCGTGAATTGGAGATATTTCTGATCTTCCGAGGGCATTTTAATGCGCTGAGGTGCATGTTCTTTACAATATTGAGCATGATCTTGCAAAAGATCGTCTCTGCTGTAACGATGTAAACATCTATAACATATATATTGGGCTCCATTGTGCTTAGTTATATCTCCCAGCAAGCGTGACATATTCCTAATTAAAGTATAGTGTTGCTTATCTTCATCACTAATCAACAGGAGATTCACACAGTCTTCATCTTCACGTTTGGATATATGCAAAGGAAAAATATCTTCATCTTCGTATCCATATACATTTATTCGTATATTATTCAATTTTTCAATCTGAGGAATCTTCACAACTGAGATAGGGTATTGAATATCTCCAAGTTTAATGTCATTTTCAAAACTTTTATAATGTGACACTCTTTCAGGCTTATATTCACGGGATATATAGTATTTGTGGGCTAATAAGCACCACACCAGACATTTCTCGTCTTCATTTCGAATATTGAGTAAAGCTTTCTTGGCTGCAAGTTTTGTTGGCAAAGGTAGATAGCTAGAAGCTGCAAGAGGCTTATACTTTGCACAGAAAACATCTATCTTTCGCATCTTTTGTAAAGTCCATCCAGAGCCTCGGCTGACAAATTCTTCGAATAACTTCAAGATTTGAGAAAAGGCTTCTTCAACATTGTTGGGAGGGGTATCATCACGAAGTTCTGTCACAACATCTGTTCTAAAATATGAGCTGGATACCTCTTGGCCATTTGCAATATCACGAATAAATTGCACATCCGCAATAAGATACCACTTAATAGATCTGTATGCATCAAGTTCGTCTTTTAATATCTTCAATAGCTGAGGGCGAATTTCATCAAAACATAGCATAAGATCCCCCTCTACACTTTCAGTGGGTTCCAGAGTGTGTACAGAGAATACATCTAAACCCTTCTTCTTCTTCGCTGCAATCTTGGGGCGTTTATTAGAAGTTGAGGGTAAAGCAGGAGCTTTTCTCTTTTTAGAACCATGTTCAATACGCTGATGGCGCAGGGCATCACTTTTCTTGCTGAATATAAGTTCACAATGCTTGCATTTCACACCATCCTTCAGATGAAGTAACAGGTGGCGCTTCAGATTATCTCGTCTAGTAAACTGTATGGAGCATTGAGTGCATTCAAACACTTTAACAGGAGAATGCATATTCGCATGTCTAGCCAAGTCTTCCTTACGAACAAATGCACGTTCGCATACTTTACATCGATAATTCAAGACATCATCATCAGAATGAACCCTCATATGCCGCACTAAGCTTCGTTTTGCCATGAAGCTCTTCGCGCAAGTAGGACACACCTGCAAGAGATAAAAAATACAAGACCTTAGTATAAACACGCTATTCTCAGGAACAATGCAATACATTTCAGATGTATATATATCATTACAAATGTATATAAAGTAATTGCTAACCCATTATACTATCCCCATTAGAAATAATAAAATTCCTGAATTAAAGAATATATTCAGATACAAGACATTTCATGTAAGACCCCCAAGACATTTCATTAAATTCATAAAAACACTCATTAAAAAAGTTGTTACGCATCATAAAAATACAAAGTTTAATAAAATAATAGAATAAAATCACATTAAAACAAGTACTTACATGCCCAATCCTGTTCAAAGAGGGTGCATTACGCACGTCAGTAACGGTAGGGATAGTACCTCCGATATTACTTTCTAAAACCGACATATTCGCAGAGCAACTTCAAACACGACTTAACAGCACGAAACTCACAACAGAAATGATAAAATCGCTGCTTAAAGACCACCTACATCCATTCATAAAAAATAGTTCCTGGTGTATCCTTCCGCCAAGGTTATCTCTAAAGAGTTCTTGATGTATCCATCCGCCAAGGTCATGTGATAGTTATATCACGGTTACCGCTATATTGACAACACGCGAATGTAATTATGCACACATCCGATAAAAAATAAACAATTCATTCAACATCGCAATCGATTATATCCTTTTTAATAATTGTAATCGATATATTAAATAAATTCACATCTTAAAAAATAATAGATTTTAATAAAATAATGAAAGAAAATCCCTTTGCGAGACCCCTTAAAACCCCCAATCCTTAAACAATACAACAACGCGCAAGCATAAACCCCCCCCCCCCCGAATAACATATACTCCTCTCTCCCCCTCCCTCCCCGAGACACCAACACTCACTTCCCCATACACTAAACGTAACCCATAGCAACCGGAATCCATAATAAAACATTCACCTTCACCCCCAACGTACATCCAAATACACAGTCATTCAACGTGAAACCCGTATTTTTACAGCAAAAATCACTTTACAGGGATTCATAGAACAAAAAATCCTAAAAAATCAACAAATTCACCCAGAAACTAGCTAAAACCCTCAAATTACTTATAATTATCATCTACATATGCTATATAACCATTTACAACCTTAAAAAGGTGAGTATGCTAGTAGTAAAGGAAAGCCGGTTCTGCGCCAAAGGCGGTATGTGCGGTATGCGGTATGCGGTAGGGCCGCCATCTTGGATTTTCGTAATCCTGGACGGGGGTGTAAAAGGGGGGGAAAATGAAAAAAAAGGTGGGGGTGAAAATTTTTAGAAACTTTTTGTCGGGTGGCAACGATGTCGTAGTCTTGTACGAGGGGTTGAAGGGGAAATAAATTTTTGGAATGAGATTTTTTCTAAGTATGGGAGAAACTTTTTTTGGGGATGGCAACGGCTGAGGTTCTGCGACAAAGGCGGTATGGAACCATCAGCGCCCCCTAGCGTCTAAAAGGGGGTACTAATAGGGAAATTAGGAATTTTGTGAAAATTAATAAAAAATTGAGTTTTTAAAATTTTTTAAAAACTTTTTTAATTTTATCAAAATATTACATAGAGGATACTTTCTGGAAATATCAAAAAATATTTATTTTTTCTTTCCAGAAACTATTTTTAGGCGGCATTGCTCTAACCGCATTCTGGCGAACCCACCTTCCTTTACTACTAGCATACTCACCTTTTTAAGGTTGTAAATGGTTATATAGCATATGTAGATGATAATTATAAGTAATTTGAGGGTTTTAGCTAGTTTCTGGGTGAATTTGTTGATTTTTTAGGATTTTTTGTTCTATGAATCCCTGTAAAGTGATTTTTGCTGTAAAAATACGGGTTTCACGTTGAATGACTGTGTATTTGGATGTACGTTGGGGGTGAAGGTGAATGTTTTATTATGGATTCCGGTTGCTATGGGTTACGTTTAGTGTATGGGGAAGTGAGTGTTGGTGTCTCGGGGAGGGAGGGGGAGAGAGGAGTATATGTTATTCGGGGGGGGGGGGGGGTTTATGCTTGCGCGTTGTTGTATTGTTTAAGGATTGGGGGTTTTAAGGGGTCTCGCAAAGGGATTTTCTTTCATTATTTTATTAAAATCTATTATTTTTTAAGATGTGAATTTATTTAATATATCGATTACAATTATTAAAAAGGATATAATCGATTGCGATGTTGAATGAATTGTTTATTTTTTATCGGATGTGTGCATAATTACATTCGCGTGTTGTCAATATAGCGGTAACCGTGATATAACTATCACATGACCTTGGCGGATGGATACATCAAGAACTCTTTAGAGATAACCTTGGCGGAAGGATACACCAGGAACTATTTTTTATGAATGGATGTAGGTGGTCTTTAAGCAGCGATTTTATCATTTCTGTTGTGAGTTTCGTGCTGTTAAGTCGTGTTTGAAGTTGCTCTGCGAATATGTCGGTTTTAGAAAGTAATATCGGAGGTACTATCCCTACCGTTACTGACGTGCGTAATGCACCCTCTTTGAACAGGATTGGGCATGTAAGTACTTGTTTTAATGTGATTTTATTCTATTATTTTATTAAACTTTGTATTTTTATGATGCGTAACAACTTTTTTAATGAGTGTTTTTATGAATTTAATGAAATGTCTTGGGGGTCTTACATGAAATGTCTTGTATCTGAATATATTCTTTAATTCAGGAATTTTATTATTTCTAATGGGGATAGTATAATGGGTTAGCAATTACTTTATATACATTTGTAATGATATATATACATCTGAAATGTATTGCATTGTTCCTGAGAATAGCGTGTTTATACTAAGGTCTTGTATTTTTTTATCTCTTGCAGGTGTGTCCTACTTGCGCGAAGAGCTTCATGGCAAAACGAAGCTTAGTGCGGCATATGAGGGTTCATTCTGATGATGATGTCTTGAATTATCGATGTAAAGTATGCGAACGTGCATTTGTTCGTAAGGAAGACTTGGCTAGACATGCGAATATGCATTCTCCTGTTAAAGTGTTTGAATGCACTCAATGCTCCATACAGTTTACTAGACGAGATAATCTGAAGCGCCACCTGTTACTTCATCTGAAGGATGGTGTGAAATGCAAGCATTGTGAACTTATATTCAGCAAGAAAAGTGATGCCCTGCGCCATCAGCGTATTGAACATGGTTCTAAAAAGAGAAAAGCTCCTGCTTTACCCTCAACTTCTAATAAACGCCCCAAGATTGCAGCGAAGAAGAAGAAGGGTTTAGATGTATTCTCTGTACACACTCTGGAACCCACTGAAAGTGTAGAGGGGGATCTTATGCTATGTTTTGATGAAATTCGCCCTCAGCTATTGAAGATATTAAAAGACGAACTTGATGCATACAGATCTATTAAGTGGTATCTTATTGCGGATGTGCAATTTATTCGTGATATTGCAAATGGCCAAGAGGTATCCAGCTCATATTTTAGAACAGATGTTGTGACAGAACTTCGTGATGATACCCCTCCCAACAATGTTGAAGAAGCCTTTTCTCAAATCTTGAAGTTATTCGAAGAATTTGTCAGCCGAGGCTCTGGATGGACTTTACAAAAGATGCGAAAGATAGATGTTTTCTGTGCAAAGTATAAGCCTCTTGCAGCTTCTAGCTATCTACCTTTGCCAACAAAACTTGCAGCCAAGAAAGCTTTACTCAATATTCGAAATGAAGACGAGAAATGTCTGGTGTGGTGCTTATTAGCCCACAAATACTATATATCCCGTGAATATAAGCCTGAAAGAGTGTCACATTATAAAAGTTTTGAAAATGACATTAAACTTGGAGATATTCAATACCCTATCTCAGTTGTGAAGATTCCTCAGATTGAAAAATTGAATAATATACGAATAAATGTATATGGATACGAAGATGAAGATATTTTTCCTTTGCATATATCCAAACGTGAAGATGAAGACTGTGTGAATCTCCTGTTGATTAGTGATGAAGATAAGCAACACTATACTTTAATTAGGAATATGTCACGCTTGCTGGGAGATATAACTAAGCACAATGGAGCCCAATATATATGTTATAGATGTTTACATCGTTACAGCAGAGACGATCTTTTGCAAGATCATGCTCAATATTGTAAAGAACATGCACCTCAGCGCATTAAAATGCCCTCGGAAGATCAGAAATATCTCCAATTCACGAACAAACAGTATCAGCATTCCATCCCTTTCATCATTTATGCTGACTTTGAAGCCTTGATCGTTAAAGAAGACACTACTAAACCCTCGAATATTAGATCTTACACGCATAGACTAGCCATTCATGAGCCTTGTGGATATGCTTATGTTATCATAGGGCCTGATGGAAAATGCCTGAAACAAGCTACTGTGTATCGAGGTATCGACCCTGTGAATCATTTTCTTAACAACTTGATAATGGAGAAACAGTATCTTGGAGAAAAATTACGTTATGTTAAACCACTACGAATGACTAAGGAGAATGAAGTTGACTTTGAAAGAGCTACCCATTGTAACGTGTGCCATCGTGAACTGAAAACAGATCGTGTGCGTGATCATAATCACGTGACTGGAGCCTATAGAGGTGCCCTGCATAATGCCTGTAATCTTAACTATAGGCAAAGTATTAATATCCCTGTAGTGTTTCATAATTTAAAAAATTATGACTCTCATCATATTATGCTGAGTTTTGGGAAATTGCAAGACCATAAAATTGATGTGATTGCCACTAATATGGAAAAATACATATCTTTTAAGATTTCAAAGAAAGAGGGGCCCCGTGTCTGTTTACAATTTATTGATAGCCTACAGTTTCTGAATGCTTCCCTGGAAAAGCTAGTTTCCAATTTAGACTTGAGTGAACTTCATGTTCTCAGAGAACATTTCCCTGATATAGTACAACAGAATGCTCTTATTAGGAAAGGAGTATATCCCTATAGCTATATGACATCCTTTCAAAAATTTGATGAAAATGTACTCCCTCCCCCTTCTGCATTTCATAATGATATTAAAGGAGAAGATATTAAGAGTGAAGATTATCGGCATGCCCAAACTGTATGGGATACCTTCAACATAAAGAACTTGGGAGACTATCACGACCTGTATGTGAAAACAGATGTGCTACTATTAGCCGATGTATTTGAGAATTTTCGAAAAATTTGCAAGAAGAACTATGATTTAGATGCCGCCCATATGATGACCGCCCCTGGACTGGCTTGGCAGGCCTCTTTGAAAATGACTGAGCAAACCCTGGAACTACTCACAGATGAAAATATGTTACTGTTTATAGAACGTGGAATCCGCGGTGGCATATGTATGATTAGTCAGCGTAGATCCGAGGCTAATAATCGTTATTTGGAAAATTACGATTCTACTAAGCCTGATAAGCACATTATCTATCTTGATGCTAATAACCTATATGGTTGGGCCATGTCTCAACCACTGCCCTATGGTGGCTTTGAATGGATATCTACAGAAAATTTGAATGAATCCTGGATAATGAGTCTAAAGGATAATACCCAAGAGGGGTATATATTTGAAGTGGATCTGGAGTATCCTGAATCCTTACATGATTATCATAATGAATACCCTCTAGCCCCTGAAAGGGTGAAGATTGAACGAGAAATGCTCTCCCCCTATGCTGAACGACTAGTTCAACAGTTACATCATGGACATTTTGTTAGTACTACGAAATTGGTACCCAATCTGCATGACAAGAAACATTATATTGTTCACTATCGGAACCTTCAGCTATACCTATCATTAGGTTTAAGACTTAAGAAAATTCACATGACCTTAAAATTTAATCAGAAGCCCTGGTTGGAGAAATACATCCAATTTAACACAGAAGAAAGAAAGAAGGCGAAGACTAATTTTGAGAAAGACTTTTTTAAATTGCTTAATAACGCTGTGTTTGGAAAAACGATGGAGAATCTTCGAAATCGAGTGAATATTGAACTAGTGAATTCTTCAAAGCGGGCCCTGAAGGTGGTGGCATCTCCAGCTTTTAGAGCTATCAGGATTTTTAGCGAAGATCTGGTGGGTGTTGAACGTGTAAGGAATTGCATTTTAATGAACCGGCCTATATACGTTGGCTTTGCTATCTTGGAGTTATCTAAACTCCTGATGTATGAGTTTCATTATAAACATATTAAAAGCCAATATGGTGAAAAAGCTTCGCTTCTCTTTACCGATACTGATTCATTGGCTTATGAAATCCAAACTGCTGATATTTATGAAGATATGAACCAACATAAACACCTGTATGATTTTTCTGACTATCCCAAGGATCATCCCCTCTTCAGTGAAGACAATAAAAAGCGTATTGGATATTTTAAAGATGAACTGAATTCAACCCCCATTCAAGAGTTTATAGGACTTAGACCTAAAATGTACTCTATTCTATCAGCTGCTGGAGAAAAGAAAAGAGCTAAAGGTGTTTCTACACATGTGGTTGCACGGAAAATTACACACAATGACTATAGACAATGCCTGTTGAGTGTTAGACCTACCATGGAAGAACAGATTAGAATTGATAGTAGCCATCATAAACTATTCACTGTATGCCAGAACAAGGTGGCTTTGTCACCCATTGATGATAAAAGATATTTGCTCGAGGACGGTATTACAAGTTATGCCTACGGACACTTTAAAATAAAAAAATAAAAAAAAAAAAAGGAAAAAGAGAAAGAAGGGAAAAAAAGGAGAAAAAAAAAGAAAAAAAATAGAAATTGTGGCGGTGTATCCTATACACCGGGTGGAGGTGGGACCACAATAAAAAAATAATATATTTTTCTAACAGCATCTAATTTCTTAAAGAGACATTACTACATTTGGATAGTTGAAAACAAGTATCTGCTATTATTTTAAATATTTATGTTTACAAATATTAAAATTTTGAAATCCGAGACCGAAATGGTTGAGGAAACACACCCCTTCTATACACCCAATTCACGCGATTCTGCTACTTTAAAAATACGCTTTTTTGGCCGCATTTTTGCAAAAACGCACATTTTTTTTCAAAAAATTGCAAAAGTGTGAAAACCTATGTTAATTCCCATAGAGAAATCCGACAGTTTGAAAAAAATCGGCCGATTCCGCGTTTTTCAAAAAACACATTTTTGGCCGCTTTTTTGCGAAAAACCACATTTTTTTTTACAAAAAATACACAAAAGTGTGAAAACCCATGTTAATTCCCATAGAGAAATCCAACAACTCCAAAACTTCAACTTGTTGAAAAAACGTACATTTTTGTTGTTTTTTTAACGTTTTTGAAAACTTTTTGTGAAAAAAACGCTAAAAACGGCACATTCTTAAAATTCATGTTATTTCCCATAGAGAAATCCAACAACCCTCAAAATCCGACTTGTTGAAAAAAAAAAAACTTACATTTTAGAAAAATTATAAGAAAAAAACTTGCATTTACGAAATTTTGTTACTAAAAACAAAAAGGAAAAAACAATATACGTCATAAACTCCACTCTCTTCTGTGATGTCACCTTATGGAACTGTGCTGCCTCACACCGACTTCTGAGAACCCCTATGTTAAAGCATGGGACATTACCACCGCCTCTGTTGATGCACTCATTTTCTGGCCACGGAGGGTTCCCCATGTTAAAGTATAGGGATTCACCGCCTCTGAAGTGCCGCTGAACTCTCCCTAATCCCCTACTCCGGTATCAATCTATATGTACAGGATGTGTACACACTATTACGAAGTCAAATTAAGTTTAATGTGTAAACCCTAATTCAATTATCAGTCGACCAAATAACAAGTCATTTAAATTAATTATTTATCTTTTTAGTCACCACACTTTCATCAACATCAGACTAAAATTTTCGATGTCATTGCTGTACTTCCCTTTACATATACTATATATTATAGACAAAGTAAAAATGGTTTATTTGTATACGAGGATGTTGAAAGCTGTTGATTATGTCAAATTTAAGAGTACGGTTGATCCTGTAGCATGTTAGACTAATTTTGAATTGAAGCAATATTCACAACAACCGAGAATCGAACTCCCAGAATTGAACAATAATTTCCCTGCACATGTATGAATTTTTAAGGATTCTGTGCATTTCTAAGGAACATATAAAACGAAATCCATACTTCCTCATATAAAAAACAATTCTTGGAAATTTATCACATACTTTAACTGACATAAATTCGCATTGAAGCGCACAGAAAGTCAAGAAACCTTTTAAATTCCTATTTTTTCAACTTTTAAGTACTTAAGAAAAACTTGAGCAACGTACAAAAGCACAAATAACACAATAATGCAACATATAGCTGTTTCGAGGATACGCTGTATCCCCGAAACAGCTGTATGTTGCATTATTGTGTTATTTGTGATTTTATACCTTGCTCAAGTTTTTCTTATCCTTCGCACAAAGTGTATTCCACCTATTGATTTTAAGTACTTGTTACTCAAAAGAAACTAATAAGATTATTTTAGGAAACTTATTATAAACAGTGAATTTATGTTCGAATTTTCTCCACTTGTTTCTCTTAAAAATAGCCTTTAATCAGTTTTAAAAGGTGACAGCTGTGACACCTCGAAACTGCGTAGTCACGAACGGTTGGAAAAGTCATTGAAGTGATTTAAACTTGAATGCGTAAGACATATTACAAATACGGATTATTTCAATAAATTGCATAAAGATGATATTTTTTATTAAAAATCCGGAACTCTCAACCGGAGTTTAGATAAATTTTTAGTAAAAAGGACACAACGTCATTTTTACCTTAAATCACGGTATATCTTTATTTACAATGAAGAAACTTCTACCCCGCAACAGGTTGTTACATAAAATCAAGAAAATACTCTACAGATTAACAAATCGTTGCATAAAAACAAGAAAATACTCGACAGATAAACAAATCGTTGCATAATAACAAGGAAATACTCGACAGATTAACAAATCGCTGCATAAAAACAATAAAATACTCGACAGATTACCCATCATCAACCCTGACCCATAATCTCGTGATCTTTGCCGCTCGTCAGTGCTGCACAGTCGATACGGACGCCAACAAAATTATAACCTTCAAGATTACAGTAATGCTATTTCTGTATATTAACGGCATTGCATAAAATCAAGAATGTGTTAGACTGATCATCCATTATTACTCTTAGACCATAATTTCGCGGCCACTACTGCTCGTAGTTGGGATACAAGCGATAAAATTATCAGTAAGTACAAAACTATTTAAAGCAAGGATGTTGACATTTTTTTAGTAGAAGTATTTATTTCACATCCAATATCGATACAGTGTAATTTTGTAGCCCCGCTATCGTTAAGAAAATTATAACCGCTCAGGATTACAGCAAAGCAACTTCTGTATATTAAAAACATCACATAAATCAAACAAGTGTTAGACTGATCATCCTTTACCACTCGTAACGGATGATCTGTCAATAACACAGGCCAACACGATTTTTGCTGACTTAAGTTGAGAGTTGATTTTAAAGTATTTTGATGTGCTGAATTCAAAACTCACATTAGTTTTAGCGTATCACGTCACGTTTTTTCTCTAAAGTACTTTAAATGTCCAAAAATAGGCAAAAAGTGGGTGCTTTGCGTAAATGGTTCAAAGTAAACAAATGGTATTCAGAATTGTATGATAAATAAGTTTTAAAAATGTAACCATGACTAACAGACAAATATAGCGATTACATTAATGTAGTTGTAGTGTGACATTTTTTCGCCAACTTTCAAAGATGTTCTTACTGCCCAGTTCTTCTGAATCCAATGTTTGGACTTGCTCCGACTATCCCCGAGACACAAAAAACAGGGATATTTTTATCAGCAAGTCCCGCATGAATTGCGGGATCAAAAGTTTGATTCATATAACGTTTTAGCAATAAACACGAAATACAATATTTCGAAAACTTGACATGATACAAAAAAATAGCGTCATATTTGAAATCAGCATACTTAAAAACTAGTGTCACATCCAAGTCAGCAGAGATTTTTTTTGTCAGCCCGTGTAATAAGCCAATGATCAGCCCCATAGCAGAGAACACATCGTAGGGTCATAGCTTGCCACCAATTAAATATTTCCTATAACTCGACCTTGATTAAAATTACTAAGCTATTCAGCTTTATCGCTTTAAAAAAAGTATACTAAATTTCTTGGAGACGGCTTGAATCTTTAAAGAGACATCGAGCTTCCTGTTGAAAAGTAAAATTTCAAGTATCTCGAGAACAGCTCTTGATAGCTGCTAAATAATTATCGCCGTTCATTACTGGTTAAAGTTGCTTGCAAAATATTTTACTGCTTTAATAATCATTGGAAGCAGTTTATTCGTATTCAGCAATGTTCTAAACGAAAACATACTTAGAAATTTGACATTCAGGATTCGTCATTCAATTCGCACCCATCACAATATTTTCCCTTTACATAGATTATGCATTAAAATAAATTAAAGAAAAAACGTTTCAAAATGACTATTCGGTTGAAGAAAAATGAGAAAAAGTTTCAAAAAGGCTATTAAGTTGAAGAAATATTAAAGAAAATATACGATTCAGAATGACTATTTGGTTATATTTGCCTGCCTATGATACTACAATTGTAATATCTGCCTGTCATATAGTATATATGATTCATTCACTATAAATATCTTCAATTGATAAGATCAATAGTATAGTTCTTTGTTATTTTTGCATCAAAAGTTAAAGATATTGACCAGCAGCAGTTTCACTTCAAAAATTGGAACTGATATCAAACATTCTTACTTCAATTCTTACTAGACGTCTTAATTAGTCTGGTAATTTTCAAGCATTCTATATTTCACTAAAACAAATGGAGGCTTTCTATTTGAATTCCAGATTTATGGCTAATTTTTTCAGAAAGGGTTTTTGAATTTTTCTGATGACTTTGTATCTTTATAAATTAGAAACTCAATTTTTTCCAGATAGAATAATCCCTTAAAACTTTATCATTCAGAACATATTTACAATCGTAGTGTTGGTGGCAAACATTTCTGCCATGCAATACTTTACACTACTTTACATACACTCACAAACAATGAAAGTTGCGCACCAAGAAGAAAACATGGTACAACCGCGAAATGATGTAAATAGCTAGAGGGCGAGCTGGTATGCAAATGATCGCAGTCTGATGTGATTGCGCATGATTGTACACCCGTGAGTGGCGCTGCAAGCATGAGCCAGCGGCCTTATAAACCGGCGTGTAGTCGACGCCCCATCAATGCGAGAAGCTTCGGCCGACGCAAGCACGAGTACGAAGTGAAAAGAATGGTGGGTAAATGCCAGAAACGTCAATATACGCAACTGACGGACTTCGAGAGAGGCCTGATCATCGGGCTGAAAACCGCAGGGTGGTCAGCTCGCCAGATAGCCCGTCACGTGGATCGTTCGGACTACACCGTCCGACGGTGTTGGGAGCACTGGTCTCGGGACGCCACCCAAACACAAAGGACAGGCTCTGGACGACCAGGCATACCACGAGTAAAGAGGATCGAATAATCGTGCAGCAGGCACGTATAGAACCCACGGTGATCCGATTTGCGATACAGGCACACGTATCGGCTCCTGTGTGTCCACGAACCATATCTAGACGCCTGAAAGAAGCGAACACGAAGTGGTGCGCCGCGCTATTTAGGATGACCGGACTGTGTACCACAGTTCCCTCTGTACGTATTCTGCTGCGCTGTTTTTGTGATCATGTGTATCATTCATCTGTATCCTTCCATCAGTAAAATTTCAGGTCCATCCTATGCCTCGTTCTTGGTGCGAAACTTTCATTATCCGTGAGTGTAGTATGAGAATGTAAAAATATTTTATTCGTATTCAGCAATGTTCTAGCTGAATAAATATTCTCAAATTTGAAATTCAGGCTTCACACATTTGAAATCTGCTGTCATATACCATACATAATTCATTCACTATAAGCATCTTCAATTGATAAGATCATTAATACAGTTCTGTGTAATTTTTACATCAAAAGTTAAGACATTTACCAACAGTAGTTCTACCGAAAATTTGGAACTGATATCAAACATTCTTACTTAAATTTTTACTAGATATCTTTTTTAAGAAAAAAAAAATACAGTCTGTTAAGTTTCAAACATTCTGTATTTCATTAAAAAGAATGTTTTTGGAGACATTTCTGTTTGAATTCCAGATTTATTTCTTATTTTTTTCAAAAACAGTCTTTGAATTTTTCTGATGACTTCGCATTTTTATAAATTAGAAGCTGAATTTTTTCCCAAAAGAATATTCTCTTAGAATCTATACCATTTAGAACATATTTACAATCGTAGTGTTGGGGACAAAAATTTCTGCCATAAAATAATTTCTCTATACTATTATTATATTACATAGTATGAGAATGTAAAACAATTTGATTCAATGTTCTAACCGAATAAATAATCAAAAATTTGAAATTCAGGCTTCGCACATTTGAAATCTGCTGTTATATAACATGCATGATTCATTCATTATAAACCTCTTCAATTGGTAAGATCATCAGTATAGTTATATTTGTAATTTTTGCGTAAAAGAGTTAAAGATATTAACCAACCGCAGTTCCACTGCAAATGTTGGAACTGATATCAAACATGCTTATAAATTCTTACGTATTTTTAATAAAACAGCATATGTAAATTTCCAGCTTTCTGTATATCATTAAAAAGAATGTTTCTGGAAGCTTTCTATCTGATTTTCAGATTTATTTCTAATTTTTTTCAAAAAGGTTTTTGGAATGTTTTTGATGACTTCGCAGTTTTATAAATTAGAAACAATTTTTCCCCGATGGAAAATTCTCTGAGAACTTTACAATTTAGATTATGTGTTCCATTCGTATTGTTGGTAGCAGATTCGTATTGGTGATTCGTATTGTTGGTAGCAAAAATTTCTGCCATACAATTATTTTTACTAAAATCTTTTATGAAGCATCTATGTCTCAGGATTTGCGATATATGTAGAGCTAGATAATGACTGGTAAAAATTCAGGGTCAAATTCCGGAGAAGGTAGTGGGGTTTACTATGAATTTCCCTCCCGTCCCGGTTCTTTTTCCCATTTCCGATGCAAAACACTGCATTTCACTAAAATCAACTATTTTTGAAGATTGGCTAAAGATAGAGCTTTGATAACAACTGATATGAATTTAACATAAAATTTTAAAGAAAGTAGGGTAACTTGCTAAAGATGTCTACTCACTTCGTTTTCCACTCCCTGCCTCAGATTATAAACACAAATATAACCAAAAAAGAAAAAAAAACTTTGAGAGGCTATTTCTCTAGATAGTAGAATTAATTTCAAAATCGGATATCATATTTGAATTTAGCATGGTCGACTTAGTATATATGAGTTTCTCGGGGTTTCATTTGGTGCTCTGACATACTGCCACTACGCTTTTAGAAAGATGATGACTATTTTCACGGCAAGTTTCAAACATTGTTAAACAAAACAAAACTTATTGAGGAAATTTTGCAACTTAATATTTTAAAAGTGTTATATAGTTCCCCGTTTTTGGCAGGCTTAAATACCATGGCATAAAATTCTTACATTTTGATTAATTCATGTTCTACTCATTCGAGTTCCAAAATCCTTCTATCCAGTTTTTATTTCTCTTTTTTTAACACGATGTATCCACACATGCAATTTTATAATGATACGTGCTCCCGCTCTTTGAAAGAAATTTGTGATAAAAAGAAACTTAAATTTCACAATTTGTGGTAAACTTTTAATATTTAGAGTCTTTTCCGTTTTCTTTGAAATTTTATAATAATTCTAGCAAAAAGGTGAGTTCTCCCGTGATGAGATAGAAAACAAACAGGTGAAACATAACTTACAACTTTATTTATATAAATAATAGCAAATATAGCCGGCGTTTTTCGTAATTTAAAATCTCACATCCACACAAATCTATCTTTCTGAAACAGTTCGAAATGTGTGACACGCTCCCATTGTAGGTAACAGTATCCATGAACCGGTTTCGTCTTTATGCGCTCGTCAGTATGGAATAGCCGATATCTGCAATAGCAACAAAAATACTTGCTATATGCTATAATTTTAAAAACGCCTATGGGACCTAACAAGTTCCATGCAGCGGGCTCCGCGATTTCCTTTAAATTTAGCTCTAGCTACACGAGGTGGTAGGGGTCAAGTTCATAGTCACACAAACCGCTTGGTGGGGCGTTTACACAAAAATGGGAATACACTTCCAGTGCAGATAACAGCAACTGTGAACCAGTTTCGCTCTTATAATGCGATTGTCAGTATGCACTAATCGATATCTGCAATGGCGGCAAGAAAACTTGTCATACACCACAATTTTGTGAATCATTTTCTCGAATTTTTTATAATAATACTTTGGGGAAGAACCTTTAACTAGCTGACACAAATTGAGTTCGACAGGGGTAAATTACAAATTAGACGTGTAAAACAGAAGTGTTATTAAATAACAATTAACTAATACTTTTGAATAAAATATTACGAGAATATTTATTGAATTTTTCTATTAATTACTCTTAATAAAAAAATGGCAAATGTTTTCACTAAAATTCTCGCTGCTTAAATTTTAACTATCACGCGAATACTTTCAAAATGCTTCATTATTTTATAAATAGGTCTCGTTAATACCTTAATAATTATAAGTTTTTTACTTAATTACCAGAAATGTAGCAATAGGTTGGATCTATATAAGTTCATTTTTTTTTTATTTTTACAAATTTTCACAAACTCCAGAATTCTGGTTGAAAATCACTGCATAACGTGTTATTCTTTGTTTACAATACTGAAATATTCTATTCTGTAAAATGTATTGTATTGGACATATCAGACTTTTGTTTTCTGAGATTATGTAATCTTAAGTTTTCGTCCGTTAAAAGATTTCGCAATGGTTTAGATAGTTTCTCAATATTTTCTAGAATTCATGGAAAACCTGAAATCTGGCAACGGGATGCAAAACGTGACTCAAAATATCAAATTTAATGTAGTGTGATTCAGATTCATTTTTGAAGTACAGTTGCAGCTAATACTAATAATTTCATTCAATTCCATATATTGTCACAATCAGCAACGCCGACCTCAAGGGTTCGCGACACTTTTTAAACCGCCAATAATTTAGTTGTAGGTTCCTAGAATCCCTAATATTTTTGTGCATATTTAGTGCGAAATGTATGCATACCTACATGAATTTTATTTTTTTTTTGTTATTAATCCCTTTAAGTTTGCCATTATTTATTCCCTGTTTACTATATATAAAATCGCGTGTACAGAAATTTTCCCTCAGACTGTTTATTGTATTACGAACACAGGATTTTAACTCAAATGATTTAAAAAGAAATGTGTTGACATTTTTATTTTGGTAAAAACACCTAAAATTAAATTTTACATTTTGTGCTATTTTTATAAAGATAAGTGAGTCTGAAATTCACACAGTATCTGTATATTGTATTATAATAATACAAAATAAATTAAATAATTAATTATATAGAGAAAAAAATATAATTTTCTGTACTTAACTACAATTTGTTCATTTTAGCATTTCAGACGCCTTATTGTGCCAGATAATTTGACTGAATGAAATTTCAGTTTGACTTAAATCCTTTGAAAAATGCATGGATCATTTGATTTAAAAAATTCTCGGAACCCCTAATAAATTTTCAAGTCGGCGCCATATAAATAAAACTACTGTTTGTGAGAATAACACTTTCAATTCTTCCTTAGAGAAAGCAGGCATATTAAAGTTAAATGATTGCAATCATTTCAAGGGCATTTTATAGTTATCTTCTTCAGTCCAAAATAAAGTATCTTCTTTGAACAACAGCTAAGGGAGAACTGCAGGTCTTGGCTGTTATTAAAAGAAGACACTGTTTTTTGACCTGAAGAAGACGGTTATGAAACACTCTCAAAACATTTGTAGTCACCTAATTTTCATATGCCACCTTTATTTATGGAAATCGTGAAAGTTTTTATTGATATATTATACCTTAACTTTAAATTTAGAAAACAGAATATAATGTCAAATGATTACCAACCAGCGTTTTTACTTCAAGTTATTCAGAATCTTACACTATGTTTGAAGTATACTGCATAAAATTGTATTCTGAAAATGTGTATAAAAATCTACTAGAAGGGAATTGAATTTTATGAACAACCCATCCATCAAATATGTATACTATACATGAATATCTTCTCTTTTTGATTGATTGATTTTTTTCTGATAACAAGAAAAGACAAGATATAATAGAACAATATATATGAAAGGGAAATATTCCCTAAAAACTGACTAAAATGACTAATAAAATAAAATATCCCTCAAGATATTTTTTTTTGCTTTCAAACCGGTTAATACCACTACTAATTTGTTTTATACTGTATTTTAATAGAATTTGCCTTTTAGCAATTTTACAGCAGTTTGAGTAGTTTAATTTAAAAATGTCCATCCATAATATCATCCATAAATAAAACATCTCATCATTAAATCAATGTAAAACAAACATTTAAGAGTATCAACTGGTTTTGGAAGTACAAAATAGCATCTTTTGGTATAATAAAATCGAGCAGCACAAGAGGCAAAATACCCGTTAAGAGAAAACAAAACTGCCAGCATAATTCAAAAAGATATGCAAAGACATTTTCCTGACTCTGCTGAAGTGACTTTTATGTCTCATCTAGCCTGATAAAGGTGACTTTATTTCGCCTATGAATCCAATTGATATATTTACATATTTGTTTATAATATTTCACTAGTATTATAAACATATATGTAAATATATCAATTCACTAGGTAAACCTATTTTGCCTATAAATCCAATTGATATATTTACATATTTGTTTGTAATGTTTTACTAACATTATAAACAAATATGTAAATATATCAATTCACTAGGTAAACCTATTTTGCCTATGAATCCAATTGATATATTTACATATTTGTTTATCATATTTCACTAACATTTACTTCTTTTCATAACCAAATTTTACAGCAATTTGAGTGTTTTTTTTTAATAGACTAGCTATTAATAGGCTACTGTTGGCCACTTGGGAACAGCTAGCAGGAATAGTATGTGGCCCAAATCTAAATTTCTTATGTTTAATGATTAGAATAGAAATATTTCTAAATATTGGAACTACATGATAATACTAAATCTAAAATACCCTCCAAATAATGGTAGAAGTCTGATAGTTGCATGAATGCACTTTTCTGCGTTACGTCATTGAACAGTTACGCTTCCAAAACAGAATTGCTAGAATCATTTGAGTTTTCTAGATTACACGTTATGTATCTATCCATGTTTAGCATGTTCTGATTCTATTGCTTATGCGTTTATTGTCATTCATTTGCATAATGTAATAAAATAATTTATGGGAAGCCTTAGAATTTTCTTCCGTTAAGTATTTTTCAACGTTGAAAAGAAAATACTGGCAAGTGATGCATTTTGTTGCGGTAGTGTCTGTATACTTTCATTTCCCTTCTACATGCTATTTATTTTTCTTGAATCAAAAATATCTCGCATGATTTTCAATGTTTGCTAAAATAAAAGAATTTAAAGTTAATGAGTAAGAACTTTTATTTATTTATTTATTTATTTTTTTTTTTTTTTTTTTTTTTTTTTTTTTTATTTATTTTTTTTTTGTATAACGCATAAATTGAACATAGCAAGATAAAATGCATATAACTGACATTTTAACTTATTAACACTTTATTATTAACACTTTACAATATAGTTGAAAAGTGTTTATGACTTTGTTCATTCTGTCTGTCTGTCTGTCCGCTGGCACGATAACTACCGTAAAAATGACTTTATCAAAATCAAATTTTAATATGTTTTTCAGACAGTCTGTGGGACTTACGGGAATATAAATGAATAATATCACGCAAATAGTTTTGGATTGAACCCGGGTTGAAAAAATGAAATAAACTGAACCCTATAGGACCTAATTAATGACTTTGTTCATTCTATCTGTCTGTCTGTCCGTTAGCACGATAACTGCCGTAAAAATGACTTTAGCAAAATGAAATTTTAGTATGTTTTTCAGACAGTCTGTGGGACCTACGGAAATATAAATTAATAATATCACCCAATTAGTTTTGGATTGAACCCTATAGGACCTAATTTTTCAAACATTTTTAAGAGAATTTAAAATTCACAAATTGCTTCGAAAATTTTAGAAAATATTCAAATTATCCCATAAAATATATAAAAAAATGTCAGTAAAATATGTTAAGTAGTTTTTAAATAAAATTATTTAATATAGGGAGAAAAACAAATTCAATTAAATTCTGACTCTTACTATATCCTCCAGAAAGAAAAAATGAGATATATTATATAATAAATATCTTTCCAAGAGTTGAATTATTTACATGTAAGAGAGGTTTCACATTTTAAAAAAAATATGGTAAATAACAATTTTTCAAATTTTTAAATAAAATAAATTATTATAGTATTATGATGGATGTAACGATTGGAAAAATGTTTATGAATGAAATGCTGCTTTTATAGAGAGGCGATTTATATTTCGATGACGTCATTTGAATAAAGTTCATTAGTTTTCGATGAAGTTTTCAAATATAATAAATTATTGTAGTATTATGATAATTTTAAAAATATTACCGAGAAATGTATCGCATTTTAGAGATGTTCAAACCAGGCAATTTATATTTCAATGCCGTCATTTGAATGAATTTCATTTTCTTCGATGAAGTTTTCAAATATAATAAATTAATGTAGTATTGTGATAATTTTAAAAATATTACCAAGGAATGTATCGCATTTCAGAGATGTTTATATAAAATTGCATTAAAGTTGGAAAGTGTTTCATAATCAATGCTTTATGCATGATTGCTCTTTCTTGATTTTAATTTACTGATATCCTGTTACATACTATTTATAGAGGATCAAATATAGCGGAAATAATAATAAGAAAATAATGTTTCCTATTGACAAAAGTATGGGAAAATATCTGAATTAAAACACCCCCCACTTGGTCTCCTAAAACATTCATATTCGACATTATTCAAATCCGCTTATATCATAAGCAATCTACATAATAAATGTATATTTCAAGACATTCCAGAACCCCCTCCACCCGATAACTTAGAAGTCTATATTTTTGCACACTTATAGTACCTACCATATAGATCAGAACCTGACATCGCCGAGGTTTCAATTTCGCCTACCAGGAGAGGAAAAATCAGGAGTTTTCGAAAACCCTTTCCATATCCTTCAGAAGCTCCCCTATTTGGCCAAAAATGCTTAAACTTCGCACAATTATAGTATTGAACACGGGACAGAACCTAAATGAGTATTTTAGATTTCCACCCCTTTTAAAGGCAACGAAAATGGGGGGTTTCGAAAAACATTTCCATACCCACCAGAAACCCCCAGTGACAGAAGGCTAAATTTTTGCACATTTATAGTATCAATATAACATGGTAAATACAGTAGCTCTAGTGTGCATAAAAGAACAGTAAATCATCAAAAAGATTCAATCCAGTGTAATCCGTAAAATAACGCCGATCTGAATTAACTGAGTGAGGTGGCATTTCTTGTTGGTCCGGAAGAAAAGACTCTTTTGCACCTTTGAAACCGATATGATAGTTTATTTTTGCATGTAGACTGTATTTACGAAGTTTTAAATCATAATGTTATTATTATTTGCATCAATTTCTGAGCCATTATTTGTTAGAAAACTTTCTATTTTCAACGGGGCATCTATATTTCTTCTTATATACATGGAGGCTGGGTACATATTTATCCCACTGCATATTGTAATACATAAATCAATATTTTAAATAACAGGATTTTCGGTTTCATAAAAATTTGCAACAAAATATTTTCTCTGCATTTATGTAGTAATTATATTACCTCTATTTTCCTTCACACCTGTTACAGGACTCATACACATCAAACATGACACCAAAGACTGTCGGGATGTAATAAATAAGTTTTTCAAATATACTAAGTGGGCAGTTTCATATTTTGTTAAAGTCGTAACTTAATCTCTACAAATTTGATACATTTTATAATCTCATACTATGAATGTATTATTTTTCCAGAAATTTTCTAGATTCTAGCCGAAAAGCACTGTTTTCAGACCAACTGTACACAAATCTAACACATTCGAAAATATGTCATTTATGGACATAACTCAAAAATGTCATCTGTCGACATAACTCAAAAATCTCATCTGAGGGTATAACTCAAAAATCTCATCTGTGGACATAACTCAAAAATATCATATGTGGACATAACTCAAGGGCGATTGCTCTGAAATTTGTGTAGATATAATATGCAAAATCTAGAAATAGATATAATTCCGTATAATCCATGATAAGAATATTAATTATTCGAAATTTAAGATTTCCAAAGCATTTTTTATATCAAAAACTGTGATAATTGCCAAAAAAAAAATGACAGTAGTCAATACAGAAAAGAGTTTGAAATTCGTTCTAAAAATCAAATATATTAAAATTTCATGTTTTAACACAAATGATCTGAATGCACCCGATTTATCAGCTTGACAATCCTGTTGCCAACTTATATTTTTAAATTAAGAAAATAATCTAAATATTTTGGATTACTTCGATAAAAATTATTCTTTTATCATAAATCAGAAAATAGTAGACCTACTTGTTTTTTTAATTATATCTATGTTATCAGTTATATGGTACTGTAATAAATTTGTTTTATCTCAATCGACAATATAAGACATGCCACCTATATTTCCTTTATTGTATGCATTAAATGTAATTTCACAATTCAAATAGTATATTTTTCTTAATCAAAATCTTTGAGAACAGATATAATATCTTTGAAAAGTTGATTTATAATTGTTTATAGTTTAATGATTAATCGGAACAATTTTCAAATATTATGTTGATTTTCATGTACCTACATAAATTTAAATTTATTTCATTCTATTCTATTCATATGCTCGTTCTCGATATTTTGTTACAATAAATGTATCTTAAATATGAGTAGCGTAACAAAATTCGGATAAGTTATATTATTCATAAAAGAAAAAAAAAATTGAAAACTCAAAATTGCAAATATAAAATTTTGAAAATTATTCCCAATTTGAAGTTTTCATATGAAAAAAAAAAATATATTTATTCTTAATTCAATACTTTATGTAAAACAAATAACTACCAGAAATTTTCAAAACGTCATTATTACATAAAAATGTGAATGTACTTTGAACTCGATACGTTTTTGCTGATAGCTTTAGGTATAAACATGCTGATTTTTCTATTTTAAAATGATATTTTGTTGTGTTCTAACTAATTCGAAAACAAATATTAAAATACCACCAATGATAGTGTTCACGTGCAGACACACATCTTGAATGAATTAAAAAGTTTAAAATTAAAATTCGTTTGATATCATGATCACAAGTTGCGCACATCACGGATATAAATGGTGATTGTTTTATTGAAATGTTAATACTTTATTTCAACTTATCAGAAAAGTCAAAAAGTGTAAAATGTCATCATGCTGCTGCTCAAGTGTCTAACTCTTATATCTCGTGATCAAAGCTTATATTTCATGTGTTCATCTGGGCATTTCATTTGACAGCCCGATTCAAAACATGAAATTCAGGGTAAGAGGGTGTGTTCTCACAACAAACATAAACAAAATCAAATTCAATCAAACTCACTTCATCCCATTTGACGACTTTGTTTCCTTCTTGGAGGGCTTGTGGGACCACGATGGGCTTCAATTGCACAACGTGAACTCCGGACTGAGCACCCGCCATGTCTCACGAATTTTCTCACACCTCTGCGTGACAAACCACCCCCCACTCACGCACGAGAAAAAAAATCACGCAAAATCAAACTCCCTTTTTCACCGATTGAGATGTCTTTTTCCTAGCTGGATAGGTATGACTGTTGATAAGATGTGTTTCGCGTTGTCCGCACTCGGCGAGCATTTGCTGGACCGGATTCTTCGGGCCCATGATACTGATTGAGGCGAGGAAACACATTTGGCGGTTTATCACCGTCCGGGTTGCAGTTTGGCGGCGGCGCAGTCCAACAGGTAAGAATGGAGTAGGGTCGTTCAACGTTCGGTGGGATCGGGATGATGTGCAATCGATCCCTGGCATCTTTGAATGGTTGGGAGGTGTGTTTGGGATGATGCTCTTGGGGTGGGTGCAAGAAATTTTTCACTTTTTTTTTATCATTTCTTTAGTTCCCAAGCTAATGATATCTCCGTATTTTTCCATTTAATACAGGTGGTGCCTTCTGTTTAGCGTGGTGCGATATGCTAAAGCAACAGATCCCGGTAATTTACCATAACGGGAATGGGCATTGCATAGACTAAAGCAACATGTGGTTTTTAAAGTGGAATTTTAGTTTCCTCTATATTTTCTGCTCAAAGTAATGAGCTCGATGTTTATATTAAATAGCCGTAATGCATTCAATTTATGCATTGTGATATGCTAAAGAAACTGTTTTAATTCTATTCCTAAGAATTTAGCAATCATATCTGAGATGCGTTTCCACTCGAATTTCTCATACGTTCATTTCACTACTGACTACGGTTGACCAACTGACTGACTAAGGGACATTTTCACAGTCCAAACTACGAAAAGTTTAAATTTGAAATTTTGAATATACGTGGGACTGGACCTGTTTATAATGAGAAAATTGTAAAATCCTGTAATTTTTAGCAAAAAATTAATAAATATAGGATTTTTTTTCTAAATAAAAACGCTACACGAGACTGGAAGCGGAGATATGAATTACATATCCAGAAGTTTAAAATCTGATATGGGCTCACATGACTTTCCTGCAGACTTAATTTCATATTTTATTTCTTTATTTCTTTAATAATTCATTAGATTGAGTTTAATTACACCAAATAACACTAAATTTGCATTTTTAATTCAGTTTTTGTTTTTATTTGATAATTGGAAATTTTTCCGATAGCCGCGTAACAAAAATGCAAGAAATCTCAAATATATTGAGAACGGTTAGTCCTACAGTATAATGGAGTGTGTTATATTCTTTTCCTAGTCAAAAATTGAGTATAAAACAAGAATTTAATTGATACATTTCAGCATACGTAGTCTTTCTTTTTTTTAGATTTTGGCGAATTTTGCGGGCCATTTCGTAAAAAAGGCAGGTTGTTATTTTCCTAATCGTACCAAAATCGAACCAGCACCAGAGTGTCCTACAAGTAACTTATCTACCAAACTAGTAAGTGTCCTACAAGTAACCTACAAGTTCCTACAAGTGCCCTACAAGTAGCCTACAAGTGTCCTACAAGTGCCCTACAGAGTGTCCTACAAGTAACTTATCTACCAAATATTGTGAAATTTTGTCAATTAGTATTTAAGCTAGAGCGGATAAATGAAATTTTTACTGGACATTTCGCAAAAAAAAGGCAAGTTGTGTTTTTACGAATCGTAGGAAAAACTAATCAGCACCAGGGTCTCATCCAATCTCCACCTACCAAATTTTATGAAATTCGGTCCATTAGTTTTTGAGTTAGAGCGGATACATACATTGCACAGACACACAGACAGACTCACAGACAGATAGACAGACACACAGACACAAACACAGACGTCACTCTAAAAATAGTTTTTTCGTATTCTATAGGTCTCGAAACGTGTAAATCCGTCGAAAACTCGAGTTGCGATTTTCGTCATGATTCCAATACTTTTCCTATACATTACCATGTATTGCAGGGAAAATAAAAAGATTAAACACTCCTGGTTTACCACAGGGAATAAAACGGTATTTTTATTTACTTTCCCTGCAGTACATGGTAATGTATATGGAAAGTATTGGAATCATACCAAAAATCGCAACTCGAGTTTTCGACGGATCTACACGTTTCGAGACCTCTAGAATACGAAAAAACTATTTATAGCAAGACACCTGTGTGTGTGTGTCTGTCTGTTTGTCTGTGCAATGTATGTATCCACTCTAGCTCAAAAACTAATGGACCGAATTTCATAAAAAATTGGTAAGTAAAGCACTTGTGTGTGACCCTGTTGCTGATTAGTTTTTAGTACGATTCGGCATAAAAAAACCCTCCTTTTTGGCGAAATGGTCCGCAAAAATTGCATTTATCCACTGTAGCTGAAAATTAATGGTGTTATTACACGGAACAATTCCTTCCAGCAATTTTTCAGCAACACCATACAGTATCATTGCCGGGTGGAATTGCTAAAGTATGGAGATGTAAAAATAATAATAGAACTTTTACCAAATTACAGACACCCGTGGCATATAAAAGATCCAAATTATACGAAAAACCCACCACTAAATAATGCTTCTTGGAATGAACTCGGGGGTATTAAAAAGGAGAGGCGGTTTAGAAAGGCGGGGCCTAAAGTATCATTGCCGGGAGGAATTTCTAAAGTCTGGAGATGGAAAAATAATAATAGAACTTTTAACAAATTACAGACACCTTTAGGATATCAAAGATTCAAATTATACGAAAAACACACCAAAAAATGCTTTCTGAAATGAAATCGGCAAAATTAGAGAGAAAGTACCTGTTAAAGAGGGGGAGCCTAAAGTATGATTGACGGGCGGAATTGCCGAAGTTCGGCAATAAAAATTGCCCGTCATAATGGACCGAATTTCACAAAACTCGGTATATAAGTCAATTGTGAGTTACCCTGGTGTTGATTAGTTTTTGGTACGATTAGGAAAAATAACCTGCCTTTTTTGCGAAATGGCTCGCAAAATTCGTCAAAATCTAAAATAAAAACTATATATACTCAAATATGTCCATTAAATGATTGTTTTATACGTAATTTTAAACGAAGAAAAGAATAAGACCAACCCTATTACACTAGAACTAGCCGTTTCCGAGATATTTTAGTTTTTTAGAATTTTCTCTACGAAACCTTTGAAAATAAGTCCAGTTACCAAATGAGAACGAAAATTTAATTAAAAGTGAATTAAATGTAATTAAAATAAAGAGAACGTGGATATAAGTCTGTGGGGAAAGTCTTATGCTGCTCACATCAGATTTTTTTTTCTGTTTGTTTGGAAGGTAATTTGGAAGAAACAGAATTTTGAAAATTCCTAAAGAGTGCGAATTTTTACTAATTTCGAAAAATATATTGTTATTTTTTTTTCCGAAACGTACCAAAATCTAATCAGCACAGGAATAATCAACAAACGATTTGTTTACCAAATTTTGTGAAATTTTATCAAGTAGTTTTTGGGTTAGAATAAATACATGCATTGCACATACAGGCATTCTGACACACACAGACGTTACGCTGAAAATAGGATTTTCGTATTATAATAGAGTGCTTGAAACGTGCAGATCTATCGAAAACTTGTGTTCCAAATTTTAAGCGCAATTTCAATACTTTCCCCATATATTACCCTGTATTGGAGGGAAAGAAAAAATATCTGATGAGAGCAGTAGTACATGACTTTCCTCACAAACTGAAAATCACTTACTTTTTTTACTTTCCCTGCAATACATGATAATGTATAGGGAAAGTATTGGAATCATGTCGAAAATCGCAACTCGAGTTTTCGACGGATCTACACGTTTCGGGACCTCTAGAATACGAAAAAACTATTTTTAGCTTAACGTCTGTGTGTGTGTCTGTCTGTGTGTCTGTGCAATGTATGTATCCACTCTAACTCAAAAACTAATGGACCGAATTTCATAACATTTGGTAGGTAAGTCGCTTGGATGCGACTCTGGTTCTGATTAGTTTTTGGTATGATTCGTAAAAACAGAACCCGCCTTTTTTTGCGAAATAGCCCGTAAAAATTTCATGTATCCACTCTGGCTAAAATACTAATTGACTAAATTTCACAAACTTTGGTAGAAGTTACTTGTGGGGTACTCTGGTGCTGATTAGATTTTGGTACGATTCGGAAAAGAACAGCCTGCCTTATTTTACGAAATGGCCCGCCAAAATCGTCAAAAACTAAAAAAAAGACTAGGTAGTGAATGCTCAAATGTATCAATTAAATTCTTGTTTTATACTCAATTTTAAAGAGGAAAATAATATAACACACTCCATTATACTTTAGGACTAACCGTTCTCAAGATATTTGAGATTTCTTGCATTTTTGTTACGTAGATTTCTGAAATATGTCTAATTACCAAATAAAAACAAAAATTGAATTAAAAATGCAAATTTAGTGTTATTTGGTTCAAATAAACTCAATCTAATGAATTATTAAAGAAATAAAGAAAATATGAATTTGAGTCTGCAGTGAAAGTCATGTGCTGCCCACATCAGATTTTTACTTTCCCTGCAATACATGGTAATGTATAGGGAAAGTATTGGAATCATGCCGAAAATCTCAACTCGAGTTTTCAACGGATCTACACGTTTCGAGACTTCTAGAATACGAAACAATTATTATTAGCGTGACGTCTGTGTGTGTGTCTGTCTGTCTGTGTGTCTGTCTGTCTGTCTGTGTGTTTGTCTGTCTGTGTGTCTATCTGTCTGTCTGTGCAGATTTTGTATCCACTCTAACTAAAAAAGTAATTGACCGAAGTTCATAAAATTTGGTAGGTAAGTCACTTGCGGGCGAATCTGGTGCTGATTAGTTTTGGGTACGATTCGGGATAAAATAATCCGCCTTTTTTTTAGAAATGGCCAGCAAAAGTTTGTATCCACTCTATCTGAAAAACTAATGGACCGAAATTCACAAAATTTGGTAGATAAGTCACTTGTGGGACACCCTGGTGCTGATTAGATTTTGGTATGATTCGAAAAAAAATAACCTGCCTTGTTTTTGCAAAACGGCCCGCAAAAATCGCCAAAATCTAAAATAAAATTCTACGTATGCTCAAATATATCCATGAAATGCTTGTTTAATACGTAATTTTTAACAAAGAAAAGAATAAGACTAACCCCATTACACTAGGACTAGCCGTTCTCGAGATATTTTAGTTTTTTCGTATTTTCCCTACTCCACCTTTGAAAAGAAGTCCAGTTGTCAAATGAGAACGAAAATTGCATTAAAAGTGAATTAAATATAAATAAAATAAAGAGAAAGTTAATATAAGTCTGCAGGGAAAGTCATGTGCTGCCCACATCAGATTTTTACTTTCCCTGCAATACATGGCAGTGTATAGGGAAAGTATTGGAATCATGCCTAAAATCGCAACTCGAGTTTTCAACGGATCTACACGTTTCGAGACCTCTAGAATGCGAAAAATCTATTTTTAGCATGACGTGTGTGTGTGTGTCTATCTGTGTGTGTGTCTGTCTGTGTGTGTGTCTGTCTGTGTGTCTGTCTGTGTGTCTGTCTATATGTCTGTGTGTCTGTCTGTGCAATGTATGTATCTACTCTAACTAAAAAACTAATGCACCGAATTTCACAAAATTTGGCATGTAAGTCACTTGCGTTAGACCCTGGTGCTGATTAGTTTTGGTAGGATTTGTAAAAATAGATCCCGCTTTTTTTTTTTGCGAAATGGCCCGTAAAAATTTCGTGTATCCACTTTAGCTAAAATACTAATTGACCAAATTTCACAAAATTTGGTAGATAAGTTACTTGTAGGATGATTTGGTGATGATTAGATTTTGGTACGATTCGGAAAAGAACAACCTGCCTTTTTTACTAAATGGCCCGCAAAAATTTCCAAAATGTAAAATAAAAAACTACGCATGCTCAAATATATCCATTAAATACTTGTTTTATACGTAATTTTTAACGAAGAAAAGGATAAGACCAACTCCATTACACTAAGACTAGCTGTTCTCGAGATATTTTAGATTTTTCGTATTTTCTCTAAGCCACCTTTGTAAATATGTTCAGTTACTAAATGAGAACGAAATTTGAATTAAAAGTGAATTAAATTAAAATAAAATAAAGAGAACGCGGATATAAGTCTGCAGGGAAAGTCATGTGTTCCCCACATCAGAATTTTACTTTCCCTGCAATACATGGTAATGTATAGGAAAAGTATTGGAATCATGTCGGAAATCGCAACTCCAGTTTTCGACGGATCTACACCTTTCGAGATCTCTAGAATACGAAACAATTATTATTAGCGTGACGTCTGTGTGTGTGTCTGTCTGTCTGTGTGTCTGTGCAATGTATTTATCCAGTCTAACTCAAAAACTAATGGATCGAATTTCATAAAATGTTATACGTAAGTTACTTGTATGTGACTCTGCTGTTGATTAGTTTTTGGTAAGATTCATAAAAACAGAACACGCCTTTTTTTGCAAAATGACCAGTGAAAATTTTATTTATCCGTTATAGCTAAAATATTAATTTACCAAATTTCACAAAATTTGGAAGATAAGTTACATGTTGGATACTCTGGTCCTGAGTAGAAATTGATACGATTCGGAAGGAAGAACCTGCATTTTATTACGAAATGGCCCGCAAAAGTGTTAGGTATCCACCGTAGCTAAAATACTAATTGACCAAATTTCGCAATATTTTGTAGATATGTTATTTGTGGGACACTCTGGTGCTGATTCGATTTTGGTACGATTCGGAAAATAATAACCTGCCTTGTTTTTACGAAATGGTTCGCAAAAATCGCCAAAATCTAAAAAAAAAAAAAAAGACTGCGTATGCTGAAATGTATCAATTAAATTCTTGTTTTATACGCAATTTTTGACGAGGAAAAGAATATAACACGCTCCATTATACTATAGGACTAACCATTCTCAAGGTATTTGAGATTTCTTGCATTTTTGTTACGCCGCTATCGGAAAAATGTCCAATTGCCAAATAAAAACAAAAATTGAATTAAAAATAAAGATTTAGTGTTATTTAGTGCAATTAAACTCAATCTAATGAATTATTAAAGAAATATGGAAAATATGAATTTAAGTCTGCAGGGAAATTCATGTGTTCCCCACATCAGATTTTTTACTTTCCCTGCAATACATGGTATAATGTATAGTGAAAGTATTGGAATCATGTCGAAAATCGCAACTCGAGTTTTCGACGGATCTACACGTTTCGAGGCCTCTAGAATACGAAAAAACTATTTTTAGCGTGACGTCTGTCTGTGTGTCTGTGTGTCTGTCTGTGCAGATTTTGTATCCACTCTAACTAAAAAACTAATGGACCGAATTTCACAAAATTTGGTAGGTATGTCATTTGTAAACGAGTCTGGTGCTGATTAGTTTTGTGTACGATTTGGAATACAAGAACCCGCCTTTTTTGCGAAATGGCCCGCAAAAGCTTGTATCCACTCTAACTGCAAAACTACTGGACCGAATTTCACAAAATTCGGTAGATGAGTCACTTGTGGGTTACCCTGGTGCTGATTAGATTTTGGTACGATTTGGAAAAAGTAACCTGCCTTTTTCTGCAAAATGGCCTGCAAAAATCGTCAAAATCTAAACTAAAGAACTAGGTATACTCAAATTTATCCATTAAATGCTCGTTTAATACGTAATTTTTAACGACGAAAATAATAAGACCTACCCCATTACACTAGGACTAGCCGTTCTAGAGATATTTTAGTTTTCCGTATTTTCTCTAAGCCACCTTTGAAAATAAGTCCGGTTACCGAATGAGAACGAAAGTTGAATTAAAAGTGAAATAAATTTAATTAAAGTAAAGAGAACGTTAATATAAGTCTGCAGGGATAGTCATGTGCTCCCCACATCAGTTTTTTACTTTCCCTGCAATACATGGTAATGAATAGGGAAAGTATTGGAATCATGTCGAAAATCGCAACTCGAGTTTTCGACGGATCTACACGTTTCGAGACCTCTAGAATACGAAAAAACTATTTTTGGCGTGACGTCTGTGTGCCTGTGCTGCCCACATCAGATTTTTTCTTTCATAACTCATTAAATTGGGTTTAACTGCACAAAATAACCCGGATAATTATCTGAAATTAATCTGAACTTGCAATTTTAATTCGATTTTCGCTTTCGTTTGGAAACTGGACATATTTTCAAAGGCAATGTGATAAAAATGTGAATAAACTAAAATGTCTCGCGTACGGTTAATCCTAGAGTTATGGCGTTGGTCTTATTCTTTCAAAAATTGAGTATAAAACAAGCATTTAATTAATACATTTGAGCATATACCACTCATTTCGAAAAGAAAAATCAGGTTTTATTTTTCTAAATCGTGCCAAAATCTAATCAGCACCAGTGTAGCCCGCAAGTAGCTTGCTCATCTTTCACATTCTTTGAAATTTGGAAAGAATATTGAAAATAAAATATCAATAAAGAATATTCCTACAACATTATTTTACCTTTCAATTCATTTTTATCTTCCCATATTCTGTACGCTATCCTACAACTATGAAAAAATACTGATTATTTATACACATACTCACTTGTTATAATTATGCTCGCTTGTTATAATTATAATCACTAATTACACTCACTTGTTGAGTCAACTAACAACAGCAGCTACTTTACTGACACTAGCGACATCTAGATATAATTCTCAAAGCATTGTGGCATTTTCAAGCGTTTCGTCCATAGAAGCTTTATCTCCTTCTTTCTGACTCCATGAATAGATAGTTAGATAGATAAATCAAGGTGTTTATATTGATAATACACTAATGAATAAAGGACTACAATAAAACAGTACTCATTAAGATATTATAATTTTACTTATTAATATATTATAATTTTACTTATTAATATATTGCAATTTTACTCATTAATATATTAAATTCTTTGTCTTAATCATTCCTTGTTATGATTTTATAATTTAATTAAAGTCATAACTTGGTATTGATGGTCATTCTATTTTTAAAATCATTCTCGAAATTATCTTTTCCATCCACTATTATTTTTCGCTCAATTTTCTCATTGCAAAGTTGTCTCCCATGTTGAGAATTCGCCGAGCAGTAATTTTATCTGTCTATCTAGTGATAGTTTTACACTATATTTAACCTTTGGACAGGAAAGGTCGCAATTCCCCGTTCCCCTGCCCTTCAAGGTGCACTGATATAATCTAAAAGTTTGCTTTTGAGCTATGTCACGTTTACTTTCCTTATATACATAATGTATAAAGAAAGTATTGTGACGGGGTCGAATATTCGAATTGGAGTCTTCGACGGGAAAGCACGTTTCTAGCATCCCTGATCACGAATCAAACATTTTTAGGTGATGTCTGTCTGTGTGTGTGTGTGTGTGTGTGTGTGTGGTAAACTTTAGAAGGCTAGCATGAACCGTTCTAGAGATATTGCACATTTTTCAAATTAATTTGTCAAAAAATCCCATAAATTAAAAAAATATATATTAACTGTTGAGAAACATGTTCACTTTTCATATGTAATAGCATGCAATCAATTTGGTGACATCATTTTCGTAGATCTAGCTCGTTCCATTCATGAGAAAAAGACACTTTGAGTGATACTTTTGTATTTGAACTCCAATAGACATTTTTTTGCTATTAGAATAACTTATTTCTCCGCCCATAAATCTTGGCGAGATTTTGGTAACGAATTTGGCGGAATGTCGCCAACTTGGCGATTGTTTTAAATGTTGCCGAATTTACGAAAATATCGCCAAATGGATAAAAAATGACGCTAAATCAATGAAAATGATGAATAATTGACGAAAATTCAATATCCTGGAAAGAATATAAATATCTACCTATAAGAATAACCTATTTTTTTTTTACTGTAAAAGCAGTAAATTCATTGCATTATATAAGGAAAGTTATTTGCTGCCCACATCAGATTTTTTTTATTTAAAATAGGAAAATTTATACAAAGCTAAAATAAGATAACTAATAACAAATGAGCATCTGTTCCGTAAATACTTTTATCCCGAAATGAATGGACATTTATAGTTGCAAATTACCATGAGCCGTTCTCGAGATATTACAATTTTTCCCACATAGAGAGCTATAATTCTTGTTGAAATTTAGCAAAATGAATAGAATTTGGTACGATTTTTCCAATCAGTTAATCTCATAAATATGTTTATTATTGAAGAGCTCAAACCTAGAGGATCACTTTTAATTTTTCGAACATCTTTTTCGGAAATAAAAAAAGTATAAAAGAGATTTGTTACAATTTGCTGCGAAAGAATCCATTTTATATGCAATTGTTTTATTTAAAAGCGAATTGAACTTACAAACCGATAACGTAAGCCATACCAGAATTACTGCATATTTTTAATATAAAATGGGGAAAATCTCTTTTAAGTTTTAACATTTTCACTATCATCAAATGACTAAATGCTTTGAAGTACTTTAAACCGAAACTAAATTTGAAATATTGTTACTTTCCTTATATACATAATGTATAAGGAAAGTATATATTGTGACGGGGTCGAAAATTCGAATTCGAGTTTTCGACGGGAGAGCACGTTTCAAGCATCTCTGATCACGAATCAGACATTTTTGAAGTGATGTCTGTGTGTGTGTGTGTGAAAGTATGTGTGTGTGAGTGTGTGTGTCAGTGAGTCTGTGGAGACGATAACTGACAAACGAATGAACCGATTGGAACATAATTTGGCACAAAAATTACAATCCGTAAACACTGGAAGCCTATTGTTTTAATACGCATTCGAATGTTCAGAACCCCCCAAAATTTTCGAATGAAATTTTGAAAAAATCGTCAAAAAATCAAAACCGTTAACAAAGTTACGCAAATAGACATTTCTTATGTAATTTTTCATTAGAAAACGATTGACATAAATTTTAGAACGCTAACATGAACCGTTCTCGAGATATTGTACATTTTTCAAAAAAAAAGATAAAAAAGTCATATAAAATAAAAAAAAATATTTCCTACTGAGAAACATGTTCACTTTTCATAAGTAATACCATGCGATAAATTGGGTGAAATCATTCTCGTGGATCTGGCTCGTTCCATTCATGAAAAAAGATACTTTACGTAATACTTTTGTATTTGAACGCCAATAGTCATTTATCTGCTGTAAGAATAAATTATTTCTTCGTCCATAACGCTTGTCGAGATTTTGGCGACGAATTTGGCGGAATGTCGCCAACTTAAGGACTTTTTGAAATGTTGCCAAATTAACGAAAATATCGCCAAATGGATAAAAATGACGTTAAATCAATGAAAATTACGACTAATTGTCGAAAATTCAATATATTGAAAAAAATATTAGTATCTACTATAAGAAAAACCTATTTTTTTTACTGTAAAAGTAGTAAATTCGCTACATTATATAAGGAAAGTTATGTGTTACCCACATCAGATTTTTGTTTACTGTAAAAGTAGTAAATTCATTGAATTATATAATTAAAGTCATGTGCTGCCCACATCATATTTTTTATTTGAGATGGGAAAATTTATATAAAGCTAAAATAAGATAACTAATTATAAATGAGCATCTGTTCCGTAAATACTTTTATCCCGAAATGAATGGACATTTATAGTTGCAAATTATCATGAGCCGTTCTCGAGATATTACAATTTTTCCCACTTAGAGAGCTATAATTCTTGATGAAATTTAGAAAAATGAATAGAATTTGGTACGATTTTCCCAATCAATAATTCTCATCAATATGTTTATTATTGCAGAGCTCAAACCTAGAAGGTCACTTTTAATTTTTCGAACATCTTTTTCGGAAATAAAAAAAGTATAAAAGAGATTTGTTACGATTTGCTGCGAAAGAATCCATTTTATATGCAATTGTTTTATTTAAAAGCGAATTAAACTTACAAACCGATAACGTAAGCCATTCTAGAAGTACTGCATATTTTTAATATAAAATGGGAAAAATCTCTTTTAAGTTTTAACATTTTCACTATCATCAAATGACTAAATGCTTTGAAGTACTTTAAACCGAAACTAAATGGGAAATATTGTTACTTTCCTTATATACATAATGCCTAAGGAAAGTATATATTGTGACGGGGTCGAAAATTCGAATTCGAGTTTTCGACGGGAGAGCACGTTTCAAGCATCCCTGATCACGAATCAGACATTTTTGAAGTGATGTCTGTGTTTGTGTGTGTGTGTGTGTGTGAAAGTATGTGTGTGTGTGTATGTGTCAGTGAGTCTGTGGAGACGATAACTGACGAACGAATGGACCGATTCGAAAATAATTTGGTACAAAAATCACAATCCGTAAAAACTGAGAGCCTATTGTTTTTATACGTATTCGAATGTTCAGAACGCCCCTAAATTTTCGAATGAAATTTTGAAAAAATCGTCAAAAAATCAAAACCGCTAATAAAGTTACGCAAAGAGACATTTCTTATGTAAATTTTCATTAGAAAACGATTGACTTAATTTTCAGAACGCTAACGTGAACCGTTCTTTAGATATTGCACATTTTTCAAAAAAATTATCAAAAGTTATATAAAATAAAAAAAAAATTTCCTATTGTGAAACATGCTCACTTTTCATATGTATTACCATGCGATAAATTGGGTGACATCATTTTCGTGGATCTAGCTCGTTCCATTCATGAAAAAAGATACTTTGAGTAATACTTTTGTATTTGAACGCCAATAATCATTTATCTGCTGTAAGATTAACTTATATCTCCGTCCATAACGCTTGGCGAGATTTTGGCGACGAATTTGGCGGAATGTCGCTAACTTGGCGACATTTTTAATTGTTGTCAAATTAACCAAGATCTCGCCAAATAGATAGAAATAACGTTAAATCAATGAAAATAACGACTAATTGAAGAAAATTCAATATCTTGTAAAGAATATAAGTATCTACTATAAGAATAACATATTTTTAACTGTAAAAGTAGTAAATTCATTGCATTATATAAGGAAAGTCATGTGTTGCCCACATCAGATTTTTTTTAATATAAAATGGGAAAAATCTTAAAAGTTTTAACATTTTCACTATCATCAAATGACTAAATGCTATGAAGTACTTTAAACTGAAACTAAATGGGAAATATTGTTTAATACTTATCATAAGCCGTTCTCGAGATATAAGAATTTTCAGTTTTTCACGGAGTATGCGATATCTTTTACAATAATCAAACAAATTACATAAAATTCGATGTGCTGATTTTAATCGGTTACAAAAATAAACCTATTGATTTATAGCGAAATCTATTAATAAGAAAGTTCTAATTTATGTCATTTCACCCACAAAATTGAAATATGTTGAACTGTAGGAAAAGTCAAAGTTGGACGCATCAAATACTTTTTTCTTCAGTTTTGGAATAGGTAATGAACGAAAACAATTTCAGGTTATGCATCAACGAAACCCAAATACATAGAATATATATTAATTCTTGAAGTTAATAAGAAAGAGTAATAAAAAGTGCGGCAGTAAAAATTAAATAGAATCAAAATATTCAAATGAGGCTTCAAAAATAGTTCTTACCAAGGAAAACAACAAAAGTTTTTATTCTTGTATTCACTAAAACAAAGAGGGGGGTAGCAAACATCGCGTTTTATTTTTGTCTTTGTTTTAAAAAAAATAAATGAACGAAAACACATGATTTTTTTTTCAGAGATAAATCAACCCTGCCATAATATAGAAAATATTAACACAGAGATGCGTTAATAAAATGTGGTGGCACGGGGAATAAAAAAATTCAAAAAACTCTCAAGTATGGTATCAAAATGAAAAAAAAAAGAAGAAAAGAAATTATTATATTTAAGAAAAATAGAAACTGATTAATTTTTGCATGTATTCATCAAAGAGCGGAACAGTAAAAACCTTGAGTTTTATTACACCGTTTTATTTAACTTTTTCTGGTGTTTGTTTGCCAGTGTTATTCAAATCTTTGAGGCCCTAACTATAATCAAGTACTTATTATTCATAGTAACATGAAATTTGGTATGTCGTTGTCTTTTGTGGTATATTTTATTTATTTTAATTTTGAATCTTATCAAGCTAGCCCGTCCTGGGTCTGCAATAAGAATGTATCCAGTTTTGGGAAATAAATCGAGAACCGGAGCAACATGAAAGTCCAAATTTGGTATGTCATTGTCTTTTGTGGTTGTGATGCACAAAAAAGAGGAACTTTATACTGGATTTTAGAAGTACTACACAATTAACTTTACCTATTTGAACCTTAAAATACCTATTTATTAAGCACTTTATAATCATAATTAGATTACAACAATTATACTTATATATTTAAGGAGGAGGCTGGACATGTGAGACCATACGTACAAAAATTCCTAAACTGACTATGATCTTTTACATATATTATTAAGTATATACCTTCTTGTTGTCGTTAGACGCTTGTGGATCATTGGTTGTTGAACCACCGCATCATCACTGCACTGTTGAGAACTTTGATCCATGTTCGGATTTCATCTGTTGCACACATGTTCGCATTTTGTCTGTGGCTCACTGCTCATCCAAACGTCTTACTTTTCCCAACTATCCTGTCCACCTCTGTAGTAGTTAATGCGTGTCTCAATCCCGACTCTCACTGCACTCTTATCTCCAATTATATTTTCATCTGTTACTGATCCGTCTGTACAACTTTTTGCATGCCTGAATCCCGACTCTAACTATACTCTTATCTCCAACTATATTCTCATCTATTTAACATATCTAAATCTGTTCTTGTTCATCTCTGTAGAACGTTTTGTCGGTTGCCACCTCTTTTTGTCTGAGGTCTGATACGCATCTTCGGCTATCATTGGTTGACCTCAGGGCGATGCGACAACACATCATCCCTATTGGTTGAACTTTGAACCAATCTCATGGATTCAACTTAAGCCCCTTTTTTATGGCTTACTAACCTCTCGGGTTAGGGCCGCTGTAACACTGGCGTCAACCAGACTGAACCCTTTGTCTGGCTTGCTAGATATCATAATCATATAAGCCTGTCTTACGTGTATTCTGGTCTCACAGTGGTATATTTTAATTTTTTGGATTTTGAAGCGTATCGAGCTAGCCCGTTTTCAGCCCCCGCCCCCCCCACTCAAAAAAGTGCATTTTTGAGCATAGAAAAGTGCATAAAAATGTATGGGGGTGGGCATAACTCAAATTAAATTAAATTGCAATGCCTAAGATTGATAATTCTGCAATACATTGAAGTTGCATACAAATAATAGCAAGATCAATCATGCATAACGCATTGATTATGAAACACTTTCCAACTGAAATGCAATTTTATTTAAACATCTCTAAAATGCGATACATTCAGCAGTGATATATTTTAAATTATCACAGTACTACAATAATTTATTATATTTGAAAACTTAAAACTTCATCCAAAAATCCAACTTTATTTAAATGACGTCATCGAAATATAAATCGTCTGGCTCTCTATGTAAAAGCAATGAATGTTTCATTCAAATCACTTTTATTCCAGACTCCAGGGCTAAATAATTTTGCGTGAAAAAAATTCAGCAATTATTATACTCTTAGACTCCAACAATGGCAGGAAGGTATTTGGGCGTGTTTCTTGGTGCTGGAGAATAATGAATACTTTATATGGTTAATAAATCGAATTGAAGCGTGAAAGTGTTATAGGAATGTTCTACGGGAGTTTTGAAGTGGTTTGATATGTTTGGTTTTGAATAGTATTGTGTATTTAGTTCATAATCAAGTGTTTTATAAATTGTACTCAGCATAATGTTAAGTGAAATAGACTTTCTACATTAATGGCTACAACGGAGTCGATGTACTACGCATTAGATTTCTGGTTGTGTAAGGTGATCAGGACCTATAACTTTGTTTATCTTTAATTGAAATTGGCATTGTGTTTTTGATTGCGAATTTACATTCTGGAATACTATTGTATGTGTACAGAATTGGGCTATCCTGCAATACTTTTGAATTGATATTTTTCCTATGTTTCCGATGCAATCAATTTGGATTATATTGGTTACTAGCAGCATACCCGTTCTTCGTACGAAGTATATAATATAAAGAAACTTTTAATTCGCGATCATGTGCAAATTCTGTTACAATATTAAATTTATTGCTCCTAAACAGAAGTTTAAGAATATCTGTTCTCACTATGCAAAATTATCTTCACTGGCAGATCTGAAGAATAAAACATCCTGATCCCTTTTGTAAGCAAATTTACAAAAAAAAAGGAATTGAATCAATATATGCAACCCCGTACTACTTATATTGTCGCAGATTAAAAAATCTGATGTGGGCAACACATGACTTTCCTTATATAATGTAATGAATTTACTACTTTTACAGTAAAAAACATAGGTTTTTCTCGTAGTAGATATTAATATTCTTTCCAAGATATTGAATTTACGACAATTAGTCGTCATTTTCATTGATTTAACGTCATTTTTATCCATTTGGCGAGATTTTCGTTAATTTGGCAACATCTCAAAAAGTCGCCAAGTTGGCGACATTCCGCCAAATTTGCCGCCAAAATATCGCCAAGTGTTATGGATGAAGAAATAAGTTATTCTTACAGTAGATAAATGACTATTGGCGTTCAAATACAAAAGTATTACTTAAAGTATCTTTTTCCATGAATGGAGCGAGCTAGATCCACGAAAATGATATCACCCAATTTATCGCATGGTATTACATATGAAAAGCGAACATGTTTCTCAATAGGAATTTTTTTTTTATTTTATATGACATTTTGATAATTTTTTTGAAAAATGTACAATATCTCGAGAACAGTTCATGTTAGCGTTCTAAAATTTATGTCAATCGTTTTCTAATGGAAAATTACATAAGAAATGCCTATTTGCGTAACTTTATTAGCGGTTTTGATTTTTTCACGATATTTTTAAAATTTTATTCGAAAATTTAGGGGAGTTCTGAACATTCGATTGCGTATAAAAACAATAGGCTTCCAGTGTTTACGGATTGTGATTTTTGTACCAAATTTTGTTCGAATCGGTCCATCCGTTCGTCAGTTATCTGCTCCACAGACTCAATGACACACACACACACATACTTTCACACACACACACAGACATCACTTCAAAAATGTTTGATTCGTGATCAGGGATGCTTGAAACGTGCTCTCCCGTCGAAAACTCGAATTCGAATTTTCGACCCCGTCACAATACTTTCCTTATACATTATGTATATAAGGAAAGTAAAAATATGCCAGTGTGTTAATAGAAGATTACCCGTATTACAATATGAGTCTCAAAAATCTTTGCCAAAATAAAAGAGATGATGTAATAAATTGAAAATATCAATAATTACCGTACTCTTTATACTAGAAGGTCGTAATTGATTCCAAAATATGCCAATATATATCAAAACATATGCCAATATATATCAAAACATATGCCAATATGCCTGAACTACTTATATTCTCGTAGATTAGAAGATATACCAATGTATTTGCAGAAGATTACTCGTACAACGTACAATATATGAGTTTAAACAATTTTTATCATAATGAAACAGTTGCATAATAACTTGAAAGTAGCAATAATCCCTGAATCAATAATCCCCGCCGACAATATCAAAAATAATCACGTTTAAACCTGAAGACCGTAATTGATATTATACAGTCAAAAATGCTATAAGAAAAATCAAATCGTTCTTTTCTAAGATATATTTTTATATCCATTTATTCATTATTCAAATCGAAAAAATAATAATTAAAATTAATCGACAGATTTAATTTAATTGCGTTTCTGAGCAACATAATATAAGATAGAATCTTCCTCATAAACTGCGAAATTAAATACCATTTTGATTTCTTTATACTTTTCATTGTTTAGTAAAAGCTTGTGAAAAATAAACCATGGAGATATATTTCCCATTTAAATCATGTTTCAAACATTTCATGTTTTCAGAAAGTGACTAATTAGCACAAAAATCTCCCAACAAACTCAGAGATAAAGTTTTAAGTTACTTTCAAACGATTTTCAAGCTTTTCGTTTGGATAAACCACGGAGTTGGAGAGTAGAACTCCTAGGAAAAAGTTTCGTTTTTCATTAATATCTCGACAACCCCTGGTTTTAGATACTCGAAACTTGGATTAAATTTATGGGGCCTATTTCAATTCTATTTACAAAATTTCATCAAATTCGGTTCAGCCTTCTCCCGTGATGATGAGACAAACGGAAAATTCATTTTTTTGCTGATATCTCGAGAACCACTGATCGTAGAAACTCCAAACATGGACTAAATTTTAAGTGGGGCTATTTCCAGGCTACCCACAAAATTCCATCAAATTCGATTTAGCTGTTCTCCCGTGAGGACGGGACAAACAAACAGACAGACAGATAGACAGACAGATTTTCAATTTTATTCATATAGATACTATTATGTTATAATAACTACTTATTAGACAAATAGGGTAATATTATATTTTATATATAATTCCTAGCTGAAATGTGGCCAGATCATAATTTCTTGTGTTATTAAGGATAATGTGTTTTTCTGCCTTTTATCCTTTTTTATATCTGGCTATCTATGAGTTCCATAATTCAAATTAATATACTTATGTAAGCTAAGAGTTTATAAGAGGTTATGAGTTAAATTTAAAAGAATTTGAACTTACGGTTGACTTTATAATTATTTATTTATAATTGATGACGTACTAATTAAATGAGTCTGTGGTAGCCACAGTGTGCTGACCACACTGTGATAATGGCATATTATGCAATCAAGTTATCGATCCTGAAGTAAATGGCAATGACGTGGGCAAAGTTATCTTAATTGTGTACTTACTGTCTGGTATTGATATTTTCCCACCGATTTTGTGATTGTATTTCTTGGATATCGGGACTCTCTCGAGAAACAGTGTTTTTTATCTAAAACTTGATAAATAAGAAAAAATTGTCCTGAACTTATTCCAGGTGTTTTGGATGTCATCGTGAATGTACTTTCTCTACAATTCACAGTTTTGTGTATTTCTGAGGGCCATCCTTTTCTTTATCTGCTGATCTGTTAGTTTTATAAATCTGGAATTATTGTTGTGCAAGCTAAGGGTTTGTAGTATGATATGTTTTGAATCTGGAATTCTTATGTTGTATTCCTGGATTAATAATATTATTTTTACTTTCTCTGCAATACATGGTAATGTATAGGGAAAATATTGGAATCATGTCGAAAATCGCAACTCGAGTTTTCGATAGATCTACGCTTTTCGAGACCTCTAGAATACTTAAAAGTACTTTCAGCGTGACGTCTGTGTGTGTATCTGTCTGTGTGTCTGTTTGTCTGTCTGTCTGTGTGTCTGTCTGTGCAATATATGTATCCACTCTAACTCAAAAACAAATGAACCGAATTTCATAAAATTTGGTAGGTAAGTCACTTGGATGTGACCCTGGTGCTGATTAGCTTTTGGTACGATTCGTAAACACAGAACCCGCCTTTTTTGCGAAATGGCTAGTAAAAATTTCATGTATCCACCCTAGCTAAAACACTAATTGACCACATTTCACAATATTTGGTAGATAAGTTACTTGTGGGACATTCTGGTGCTGATTCGATTTTGGTACGATTCAGAAAATAACAACCTGTCTTTTTTTACGCAATGGCCCGCAAAAATCGCAAAAATCTAAAAAAAAAAAATTACGTATGCTGAAATGTATCAATTAAATTCTTGCAATTTTTGGCGAGGAAAAGAATATAACACATCCCATTATACTTCAGGACTAACCGTTCTCAAGATATTTGAGATTTCTTGCATTTTTGTTACGTCGCTATCGTAAAAATGTCCAATTACCAAAAAAAAAAATTGAATTAAAAATGCAAATTTAATGTTATTTGTTGCAATTAAACTCAATATAATGAATTATTAAAGAAATAAAGAAAATATGAATTTAAGTCTGCAAGGAAAGTCATGTGCTGCCCACAACAGATTTTTTATTATTGGTGACGTAGTTCTGCAAGTGGAAAATCTTTGTGACGTCATAGTTCTTTTCCCGCTGGATGTTCTAGTGTTTCATGCTTCCTGTTTGAAGTGACCATAATAGGAAGTAGTTGTGGGGAATACTGAAGTGTTTTGTTTATTTATCAATTTTTGCCTAGACTTTGACTGGGCCTACTGGAGTTTATTTACTTGTTTTGGAGAAGATTGGAGACTAATTGTTATAGGAACTCTTCTTGAATTTTTAATGCAGTGCTTTGAATTTGTTTTTGGAATTTGGCTTTATGAAACTGAAATGGCAGGATTTAGAGATTTGGGATGAATACTTAAATGGTCTATCTGAATTGGAGTTGGATCAGAAGATGCTTGGAGGCCTGGTCACATTGATAAATGATATGACAGAAAGTTTTAAGGGTTGGTGTTCCATATTTGGGTTGGCAAGGCAGAAAAGTTTTCCGTCTGACTTTGTCATAGCTGTGTATGAAGAACATGGGAAATTAAAGGTTTTGGTTAATGGGGCAGTCAAAGATGATTGTAAGAGCAAGATTGGCGAATTGAACCATACTATTTCTGATTTGAATAATGATCACAAAGATGATGTAAGTGTGATTAATGAACTAAAGACTAGGGTCTCCCTTGCTTTAAAAGATTTGGAACTTCAGAGAGAGGAAGCCTTGGTTGCTTCTAAGCTTTTGATATCGGATAAAAGAACCAATGAAGATATTATGGACTTAAGGGATAAATTGGAAATCAGTCAACAGGATTACAAAAAGTTGTTTGTAAATTATAGTGAGGATGAATTAATTTGTGAAAATATGGCATTAAAAGCTAAGATAAAAGAAATGGATAAATCTTTTTGAATTTTGAAAGATGAAATGGCATCTTATTTGCGCCCCACTCGAGGAGAAGTTGTGGAAGGTGCGGTCGTTACCGACTCGGGTTTCGAGAGAGAACGGACACTATTCGAGTTAAAAATGGAAAATACTGCTTTGGAGGTGACCCTTGTTGAAAGGGAGAGGCTTTCTGATCTTTTTAGGTCAGAACTTAAGGAGGCTCTAGAAGGAACTGCTGTGGTGAGGTGAAATTTACATAAAATACACTACTACTACTTACCTACAGTGTCTACCACTTGAACCTGTAAACGTATGGTAGGATCCGAAAGGATCAAAGTACATTGTGTTTCACTAAAATAACCAGTCAATTTTTGTGGCCACTACACATTTATTAAAACACATAAAATATTTAACATTGGCAATAATAATAATAATAGATACAGTTACATTATACTCAAATCTACTTTTCTCAAGTCTTCAGATGAGTCGGACGGTCTGGGTCTTCAACACTCAAATCTACCAGGGCGAGGTAGCCCAGTGGTTAGCGCGCGGGAATTGCATTCGGTAGACCCGGGTTCGATTCCCGCCACTGCCATAACTGCCGCCGTGTTCACGTAGAGTACGATCACGTTAAACATGTGAGTCCGTAAGTCCTTCCGAAAGGTTGGTGGTAGGGGAAGGAGGGTAGAGTCCCTGTGGATGCCTCCCCCACTGGGTTCCAGTCTAAATTGGGCGGCACTTCCCGGCCGTCCAAACAGTTACCTTACACCTTTCTGGTAGGTCGGACGGTCTGGGTCTCAACAACAACACTTAAATTTACCAAGCTTGACCTCGGGATGTACGGGCTAATTAATATATATTGGTATTAATTTCTCATTAATTTTAAATGCAAATAATGCAGTGCGGAAAATTTCCACAGCTTAAATTAGTACTAACACTTAGATTTTGTTAACACACAATGACACATGGCAATACAATTGAACTTAGATATTACGATACCTCCTCCCAGGTGAGATGCCTGTAATCAAGCATTTGATCTGTCACAGATCCTGATGAAGAGGTTCCGTTTATTTAATAAACACAATTTGTACGGATGCACAGTTTATTGCAGTTGTCGCTAAATTCTGGATACCATCACGAATTTTCACAGAATCAGTAATCAGAGTTCGCTACACTCTCGTCCTCCCAATTGTCGGTTTGGCCCAGCCATTCCTGGAGAACAAGGAACTACGTACAGGCCGATGCCGCTTGGGTTGTATGCCGAATACTTGTGGTTGTTGTCTCATAACGACTGCACCGATGACGGTTGACGCACTCAGCTGACGAGTGTCGTACAGTGCATATGGGCCCAAGATCGGCGCCCTGCAAACACTCTATCCAGTTATACTCGTCTGTGGAGTGAAAAGTACACTGAGCGGTCGATTCCGTTATTGCAGACCACACAGTTGTCACGGCTTAACTGTGGTTAAAGGGTCCAAAGGGTATCCCACACTATGTCGTCTATATTCAGAGCTGTGAGGTACTGCGTAGCAAAAGTGACGACTTCCTCGCTGCTTCAATGATCGCCACCGCCCGAAGAATACAATACTCACTCTGGCTCCGTCCTAGTCGATTTTTCTAAGAGCAGTCATAGACTTAAATCGCGGAATAGTGGAGTCTGGTTTCGCGCTACCCTTGAGTATACTACCTTGAGTGTACTCGTAGCCAGGTATAAATTGCGCTGGTTCCGTACTATTGGCATGGGACAGCCGCTCGAACAAAAGGTGATGACGAATACCGCACCTAGAAATGCGTCTCAATTTTCGAACCGAGCTTCAAACAAGTTCCCAGCCACACTTGGAGACCTTCCTTCACGAGATCAGAATTGAATCTAATTTCATATTTAAAAGTCGAGTCCCTTCAGATTTTTGAAACGGGGAGCAAAAATGGGGTGAAAGTCACCTCGTCTTCTCATTCGATATCTCACGATATACGAGAAAAGGGCAGTTCAATTTCGACTAATTATACTGGCCTGCAAAGTGACGCTCATTTTTTATGCGTCCCAATAGAAAATGAAGACCGGAGGGGTTCCCACAGCCGGTAGGTCCTGGACCGGGCCTCGATGTGAACCACACCTGACAGGGGCCATAAATTTCTAGAGATTTGTAGTTTTACACTTTGACACTTGTTGCAAACTCTATTTTATGAACATTTACAACCACTGGCATATACGTACAAACCATGGCGCCACACAGTCCCATCCTGTCTGTAAGGAGGCATCGCTATAGAACATATACCATACACATTATATATCTTGAGTAATTGCTACTCCCGCCCCGTTTTCTTCCTGGGCTAACCCGGGGCATGTGGTATACTTGCATTTAAGTGTCAAATATGTCTATGCATACTAGGGCACTTGAAGAAAGAAATACAGAAAATCTGACCTCCGGATCAGATTCCAAAATAGTGGAGGGGAAACCCTCGTATGCTGGGATTACTTAACGTTTAGATAAAACTTGTGCTGTCATACGTCCACCCTCATCGGATAATGTCTTATTGATCAGACCAAAGGAGGGTTGAAACAATGTAGATAGTAAGCTCATGATTTGTAATGTTGTTGATATCAAGGACAAACTCTTGAGGATACACGAAGTAAAACCGATTTCCTAGGATGGTCTAGCTATTGAATTGGCCTCAGACGCTGACCTGGAGGCTGTAAGTGATCGCCTTCGTGCAATTCCGGATGTGATAAGAGACTTTGAGCTTTCCAGACCCAAGAGACTCAAACTCCGTATTATAGTGACTAACTTGGATTCTGATCTCGATAAACTTTCTTTTCGAGATTCTCTTCTTCGACTAAATGATGTTTTGACAAAGACTAACTTTAACATTGAATTTTGTATCAAGGGTAGAATGGGCAACCACTGGGTTCTTACTGTTGATCCTAATGTTTATGTGAATTGTGATTGTAAAGGGGTTCTTTTTTGTAGATTGGGGTAGGGTCAAGGTCAGGGAGTTTATTAATCTAAGACACTGCAGGGGGTGCGGACTTTTAGGACACACCTCCAAACAGTGTAGTAATCCTGTTATATGCTTAAGATGTAGCTTGTCTCCTGAAGGGAAGTGCACCAGTCCGCCTAAATGTGTAAATAGTAATAAGGATAGGAAAACCAAGTATAATGTGGAGCATTCCTGTTGTGATAGGAATTGTTTCTTTTATCAGCACCAAGCCAGGCTTAAATCTAGAATTATAGATTATGGAGACTAGCTGTTTACAGCATATCCTTCTGTGTTTTTCCATTGTCAGTCAGGGATTGTTGAATTATTTTACTCTTTATGTTTGCTATTTATAGATGTTGTATAAATTTTAAAGTTTTTGTATTCAGTTTGGTATACTATTATATATTATTAGATATGTTAATTCTAAAATATTTAAAATATTGGAATGCCAATAGTATTACCTGCCTTTGTGGCGGAAGAAATGTAGCCCTACTTTGTAACTTTTGCGTTTAATGATTCTGTCTGGTAGGATTGGTTGGTCCGTTGGACCTGCTTCTTGTTGAGGTTGTCGCTTTTTCCCGGCCGGAGAATATGATGCTATGCCATATTTTTGGCCAGCCCTCCGGTCTGGGTCTTGTAGCAATTCTTATACAACTCATCTTACAATCACTTATTCACATTCTGCATCCATTAAAATTAAGCTTCATTGTAGAAATAAGCAGCAAAGTTTGATGATCACTAAACTCAAAAATATTATAATTGCGTTGGCACCGAATATAGATAGATCCACAGAAAATACGCAAAAATAAAGCAGTTTGAGGACGGATGCAACACTATAAATATAAATTTAAACGAATGTTTAAAATCACTATTTTAACACTGAGAAAAAAGATGGAAGCCATATTTTATTTGGAAATGGGTCACGTGATCTTTTCATATAATATGGGTGTAATTAATATTTTAATTTTTATTTAAAAAACTGCCAAGCATATTTTACTGAAATCTTTTTTATATATTTTATGGAATAATTTAAATAGTTTCTAAAATTTTCAAAGTAATTTGTAAATTTTAACTTCGCTTAAAAAATGTTTGAAAAATTATGTCTCATAAGGTTCAATGTATTTCATTTTTTTCAATCCAAAACTAATTGGATGATATTATTCATTTACATTCCCATATGTCCCACAGACCGTCTCAACAACGTACTAAAATTTCATGTTCATAAAGTCATTTTTACGGCAGTTATCGTGCGAACGGACAAACAGACAGAATGAACAAAGCCACAAACACTTTTCAACTATGTTGGAAAGTGTTAAAATGAGATACTTTAGAAAACTATATTTCTTGCTTTTGCTTGCTTTTATCGCAGACTGTGAACAAGTGCTTCCATATTTTCTCCAACGTATGGGATTAAGTTGTTTATTTAAAGAAATTCATGTCCCTAATGGTTTGAGAACCACGGACCTCCGCCTTTTTAAACCAACGCTCTATCTATTGACCTACTGGAAAGATAAGTCTTTTCGTCTTTAATTGAAAGGAACCTTACATCCATTGTATTTTTTTGCAATTACCTTAAATTTCTTTCCAAGTTGCTCTTTTAAGCTAAAAGACTAACTGTAGTTACCATCATTACATTGAAGTCCTAGTCACTTGCGCTCGGAGACAAACTTGGAAAAAAACTCGCCAATTTGGCGAGTTCGAGAAAGCTCTGGAAATAAGACCAGAAGACGAAAATTTTAAGGATTATCTCTGTTTTTCTGGAATGCTCTCTAAAAGAAACAGGGGTGTTCAATTTTCATATAGTTTGTTTTGCCATTAACTTGCATCGGTAAATTGTAAACACGTCAATATTTTGATGATACGAATTCTTATAGACTTTGCGTATTTAATTGCTTTTTTATTTGTTTTGGTGATTTTTTAGATAGCCAGAAAGCTCATATATGTATTTTGCTCTTGTTTACGCTTATAGCTATTTTTAATAAAACTGAAATTAACCAAATCCAAAATATGGCACTTAATATTATAAACGACGTTTATACCTCACAACTTTTAAAAGTTGTACGTTTATTATCTTTATAACTATTATCTTTATAACTATTAACTTTATCACTTGAGTGTCTGTTATTTTCTTTAGATGTTATGCAAGCAGGGTTCGTTAAACATAATTAATCTTTTAACTCTTTTGAACCTGAAAACTTTATAAGTTTATTAAAAATGGTGCTTAAAATAATGGCAAATTCAATTTTGGAAAGAAAATTCTTTTTGTGAATAGAATGACAAAAAATTGTTATCATAAACTCTAATAAAACAACAGGAATGAGAAGATATAAACAAAATTTGATTTTAAAATAAGGCAGAATTTTATCTGATAAGCGGAACTCTGCAAAAACAAACCAAGGTATAAAAAACCATTTTTAACACTTTACAACAAAGTTGAAAAGTGTTTATGACTTTGTTCATTCTGTCTGTCTGTCTGTCTGTCTGTCTGTCTGTCTGTCTGTCTGTCCGTTAGCACGATAACTGCCGTAAAAATGAGTTTATCAAAATGAAATTTTAGTATGTTGTTCAGACGGTCTGTAGGACCTATGGGAATATAAATAAATAATATCACCCAATTAGTTTTTTATTGAACACGGGTTGAAAAAATGAAATACATTGATCCCTATGGGACCTAATTTTTCAAACGTTTTTTAAGTAAATTTAAAATTCACGAATTGCTTCGAAATTTTTAGGAAATATTCACATTATCCCATAGAATATATAAAAAAAATTCAGTAAAATATGTTAAGTAGTTTTTTAATTAAAAAAATTATTTAATATAGGGAAAAAAACAAATTCAATTAAATTCTGACTTTGGGATATCTTCCAGAAAGAAAAGAGAGAGATATTATATAATAAATATCTCTCCATTTGTTTAAACGTTTTGCATATAAGAGTGGCTTCATATTTGAAAATAAATTTGGTAGATAACAATTTTTCAATTTTTTTAAATTTTATATAACTCTTCATGATAAATTTAATTGATGGCATTTTAAATGCACTTTCCTACGTCCTAGAGAGTTAAAATTTGGTACACAGCTTAAATTTGTTGAACATTTTATTCGACAAAAATTTGATCGATCTTTAAATATAGATCATACATTTTTTTCGAAATGGCCTGAAAATAATCCCCGTTCACTTCTATAAATCATTGGTGTAATATTGTTAAAAATTCTGATGTGGACAGCACATGTCTTTCCCTGCAGACTCATATTCGTTCTCTTTATTTATTCAATGATAATTTGAGTTTATCTGCACAACATAAGTATTTTAAATGACATTGAATTTACACGTTAAACTTAAATTTGGTTCTCATTTGATAGCTGGACTTATTGTCAAAGGTGGCGTAGCGAAAACGCGAAAAAACTAGAATATCTCAAGAACGGCTAGTCCTAGAGTAATGGGGTTAGTCTTATTCTTTTTGTTGTCAAAAATCACATATAAAATAGGAATTTAATTGATATAATTGAGCACACGTAGTCTTTTATTTTTATATATAACGATTTTTGCTGGCCATTTCGCAAAAATAGCCCGTTCCTTTTTCCGGAATCGTAGTAGAATAACCTACAAATGATTTATATACAAAATTTTGTTAAATTTGGTATATAAATCACTTGTAGGTTATTGAAATATTATACTCCAAATTTTGTTAAATTTGGTTCATTAGTTTTTAGCTAGAGTGGATAAAGGCAATTTCTGCGGCCATTTCGCAAAGAAGGCAGATTCTTTCATTACGAATCGTACTATAATCTAATGAACATCAGGATTTCCCACAAAAAACATACCTACCAAATTGTATGAAATTCGGTCCATTAGTTTTTCAATTAGAGTGGATGTAATATCCACACAGACACACAGAAACATACACAGATACACCCTTACACACACAGACGTCTTCCTAAAAGTAGTTTTTTCGTGTTCTAGAAGTCCCAAAACGTGTAGATACTTTGAAAATTCGAGTTCCGATCTTCGGCACGATTCCAATACTTTGAGTACATACACATACACATATATATTATCTGTGTATTATCTGTGTATCTAAATTCCGTGCCTATGCAATTACAATAGTTGTGATTTTAAATGATCCCTAAACTTTTATTATTTCTTCAAGGAAGCCTAATTTTAACATATGCAGAATGCAAATATCTCAAGCGATTGTAAGATGAATTACATAAGAATTGCTGAATTTTTTTCACACAAAAGTATTTAGCTCTGGAGTCTGGAATACAAGTTATATGAATGAAATATTCATTGATTTTGCATAAAGAATCAGATGATTTATATTTCGATACAGTTTTAAATATTTAAGTATAATAAATTACTGTAGTACTGTGATAATGTAAAAGATATTACCACTGAATGAATCACATTTTAGAAATTTTTAAATGAAATTACATTTCAGTTGGAAAGTGTTTCATAATCAATGCTTATGCATGATTGATCTTTCTTGTTTATTTATAAAAATGATAACAAACGACTGTTAGAACTTAAATATTAATTAATTAAAAAATGTACTGATTATATAGTTTGAGATAAACTAATTTTTAATAACACAGAATAAATATTTTCTGTCTTAGAAGAAGAGAAAATATCCTGTTACAAAATATTAAATTCTATTAAATGAAGAAAATTATAAATTATGTAAATGTTAATAAATAACTTGTAACGGTTATGATCTATTCGAGGGGCCCTTGTAAAGGTTCTAATCTACTTGGGTTCTGACTTTCTATTAAACTTTGATATGAAATTGAACTTCTAAACTGCATGAATCTGAAATATACTACAATTTACCTAACGACTAAGATTCGACGATATGATCACGACAATTAAAAGAATAAAATATATTATGCACCGCACTTCGCAAGAAACCTAAATCACAGTTACGTTTACAGCATGCAAAATCTATATACAATGTAATTACAATGCTAGTATGCAAATCTATATACAATAAATCTGAAGCATACTGCAATTTACCTAACGACTAAGATTCGACGATATGATCACGACGATTAAAAGGATAAAATATCTTATGCACTGCACTTCGCAAGAAACCCAACTCATAGTTACGTTTACAGCATGCAAAATCTATATACAGGATAATTACAATGCTAGTATGCAAATCCATATACAATAAAATCACATGAATCTGAAAGATACTACAATTTGCCTAACGACTAAGATTCGACGATATGATCACGACAATTAAAAGATTAAAATATCTTATGCACTGCACTTCGCAAGAAACCCAACTCATAGTTACGTTTACAGCATGCAAAATCTATATACAATATAATTACAATACTAGTATGCAAATCTATATACAAACTACATGAATCTGAAACATACTACAATTTACCTAACGACTAAGATTCGACGATATGATCACGACAATGAAAAGATTAAAATATCTTACGTACTGCACTTCGCAGTGCGTTTACAGCATGCAAAATCTATATACAATATAATTACAATACTAGTATGCAAATCTATATACAATAAAACTACGTGAATCTGAAACATACTACAATTTACCTAACGACTAAGATTCGACGATATGCTCACGACAATTAAAAGATTAAAATATCTTATGGACTGCACTTCGCAAGAAACCCAAATCATAGTTACGTTTAGAGCATTCAAAATCTATATATAATATAATTACAATACTAGTATGCAAATCACGTAAATACCTTTCTAATTCTTATTTTAAGTTCATAGAATAAACTAACATAAGTATTAATAATTCATCATGGCATATTCATAAAGCGTATTAGTACATTTATATATACACAATGTGGCATGTTGACAAATATAAAATGACATTTAAATAAGTAATCAATCACTGAACTAATGAAATCGTGTAAGATATTGTAATTTTCTCAAAACCTACATCATTAAATTAATTTGTGCTGATGTTCAGTGACATACCCCATTTTTGTCAACAAAAATATATATTATTCACGTTAAAATGTATTATTGTATTATTAAATTAATTTTACCGATGTTGGTTTGAAAAAAATCTGATGTAGGCAGCACATGATTTTCCCTGCAGACTTATATCCACGTTCTCTTTATTTTAATTAAATTTAATTCACTTTTAATTCAATTTTCGTTCTCATTTGGTAACTGACTTATTTTCAAAGGTGGCGTAAAGAAAATGCGAAAAAACTAAAATATCTCAAGAACGGCTAGTCCTAGTGTAATGGGGTTGGTCTTATTATTTTCATCGTTAAAAATTACGTATAAAATAAGCATTTAATGGATATATTTGAGCATATGTAGTTTTTATTTTAGATTTCTACGATTTTTGCGGGCCATTTTGCAAAAACAGGGAGGTTATGCTTTTCGAATCGTACTAAAATCTAATCAGCACTAAGGTAGCCCACAAGGGACTTATCTATCGAATTTTGTGAAATTCGGTTTTTTAGTTTTTTAGCTAGAGTGGATACAGTCTTTTGCGGGCCATTTTGTAAAAATAGGCGAGTTCTTTTATCCCGAATCATACCTAAAACTAATCAGCACCAGATTCGCTCACAAGTGACTTACAAACAAAATTTTATGAAATTCGGTCAATTAGTCTTTTAGTTAGAGTGAATACAAAATCTGTACAGACAGACAGACACACAGACACACACACACACAGACGTCACGCTAAATATAGTTTTTTCGTATTCCAGAGGTCTCGAAACGTGTAGATCCGTCGAAAACTCGAGTTGCGATTTTCGGCATGATTCCAATACTTTCCCTATAGATTACCATGCATTGCAGGGAATGTAAAAATCTGATGTGGGCAGCACATGACTTTCCGTGCAGACTTATATTAACGTTCTCTTTATTTTAATTAAATGTATTTCACTTTAAATTCAATTTTCGTCTCATTCGGTAACCGGACTTATTTTCAAAGGTGGCGTAGAGAAAATACGGAAAACTAAAATATCTCGAAAACGGCTAGTGCTAGTGTAATGGGGTTGGTCTTATTATTTTCGTCGCTAAAAGTTACGTATTAAACGAGCATTTAATGGATATATTTGAGTATACCTATTTCTTTAGTTTAGATTTTGACGATTTTTGCGGGCCATTTTGCAAAAAAAGGCAGGTTATTTTTTTCCGAATCGTACCAAAATCCAATCAGCACCAGGGTAACCCACAAGTGACTTATCTACCGGATTTTGTGAAATTCGGTCCAGTAGTTTTTCAGTTAGAGTGGATACAAGCTTTTGCGGACCATTTCGCAAAAAAAGGCGGGTTCTTTTATTTCCAATCGTACCCAAAACTAATCAGCACCAGACTCGCTCACAGGTGACTTACCTATCAAATTTTGTGAAATTCGGACCATTCGTTTTTTAGTTAGAGTGGATACAAAATCTGCACAGGCAGACAGACACACAGACAGACACACAGACACACACACAGACGTCACGCTAAAAATGGTTTTTTCGTATTCTAGAGGTCTCGAAACATGTAGATCCGTCGGAAACTCGAATTGTGATTTTCGGCATGATTCCAATACTTTCCCTATACATTACCATGTATTGCAGGGAAAGTAAAAAAGACGGCATAAAGAGAGAAAAATATTTATTCATTGTAATTAACCATAGAAGTCAGCTGAGCAGCTTCTTATTCATATTGAAATTTAAATGCGGCCTGGTCACTGATATTTGCTACAGAGACGTCATATAAGCCTTCTGGTTCGGAGATTTTCGACTCATTCAGGAATATTATTCTCCTTAGAATATTTCCATAGTGAAGCAAGTATTCATAAATAATGCTGAGAAAGCTAAAACGACAAATTTCAAGAGAATCGCTCACGGCTTGGTATAACTGATACCAGGGCTGAGAAACGCTAATGTAGAATATTTGCCAAATCCTTGGTTCAGTGACAGAATACGTCAAACTAACAAAACATTGGCTGATCCATTGCAGAAATATTCCTTTCCCTCTCTTTCTCATTCCTTACCGAAACTCAAAATCCGCCGTTAAATAGATCTGGCCAACAAGAGAGAGCTTCTTCTGAACTAAATTTGAAAAATTTGAATAATAATAATAATGTAGAATCCCCACAGGCTAAAAGATCTCATGAAAATATACTGAATACTTTTGCAGTGAGCTAAGAAACGCTGATGTAGAATATTGGCCAAATCCTTGGTCCCGTAGCAGAATACGTCAAACTAACAAAACATTGGCTGATCCATTGCAGAAATATTCCTTTCCCTCTCTTTCTCATTCATTACCGAAACTCAAAATCCGCCGTTAAATAGATCTGGCCAACCACAAGAGTGAGCTTCTTCTGAACTAAATTTGAAAAATTTGAATAATAATAATAATGTAGAATCCCTACAGGCTTAAAGATCTCATGAAAATATACCGAATACTTTTGCAGTGAGCTGAGAAACGCTGATGTAGAATATTGGCCAAATCCTTGGTCCCGTGGCAGAAAACGTCAAACTAACAAAACATTGGCTTATCCATTGCAGAAATATTCTTTTCCTTCTCTTTCTCATTCATTACCGAAACTAAAAATACGCCGTTAAATAGATCTAGCCAACCACAAGAAAGAGCTTCTTCTGAACTAAATTTGAAAAATTTGAATAATAATAATAATGTAGAATCCCCACAGGCTTAAAGATCTCATGAAAATATACTGAATACTTTTGCAGTGAGCTAAGAAACGCTGATGTAGAATATTGGCCAAATGTTTGGTCCCGTGGCAGAATACGTCAAACTAACAAAACATTGGCTGATCCATTGCAGAAATATTCCTTTCCCTCTCTTTCTCATTCATTACCGAAACTCAAAATCCGCCGTTAAATAGATCTGGCCAACCGCAAGAGTCAGCTTCTTCTGAACTAAATTTGAAAAATTTGAATAATAATAATAATGTAGAATCCCCACAGGCTTAAAGATCTCATGAAAATATACCGAATACTTTTGCAGTGAGCTAAGAATCGCTGATGTAGAATATTGGCCAAATCCTTGGTCCCGTGGCAAAATACGTCAAACTAACAAAACATTGGCTGATCCATTGCAGAAATATTTCTTTCCCTCTCTTTCTCATTCATTACCGAAACTCAAAATCCGCCGTTAAATAGATCTGGCCAACCACAAGAGTGAGCTTCTTCTGAACTAAATTTGAAAAATTTGAATAATAATAATAATGTAGAATCCCTACAGGCTTAAAGATCTCATGAAAATATACCGAATACTTTTGCAGTGAGCTAAGAAACGCTGATGTAGAATATTGGCCAAATCCTTGGTCCCGTGGCAGAAAACGTCAAACTAACAAAACATTGGCTGATCCATTGCAGAAATATTCTTTTCCCTCTCTTTCTCATTCATTACCGAAACTAAAAATACGCCGTTAAATAGATCTGGCCAACCACAAGAAAGAGCTTCTTCTGAACTAAATTTGAAAAATTTAAATAATAATAATAATGTAGAATCCCCACAGGCTTAAAGATCTCATGAAAATATACTGAATACTTTTGCAGTGAGCTAAGAAACGCTGATGTAGAATATTGGCCAAATCCTTGGTCCCGTGGCAGAAAACGTCAAACTAACAAAACATTGGCTGATCCATTGCAGAAACATTCTTTTCCCTCTCTTTCTCATTCATTACCGAAACTAAAAATACGCCGTTAAATAGATCTGGCCAACCACAAGAAAGAGCTTCTTCTGAACTAAATTTGAAAAATTTGAATAATAATAATAATGTAGAATCCCTACAGGCTTAAAGATCTCATGAAAATATACCGAATACTTTTGCAGTGAGCTAAGAAACGCTGATGTAGAATATTGGCCAAATCCTTGGTCCCGTGGCAGAAAACGTCAAACTAACAAAACATTGGCTGATCCATTGCAGAAATATTCTTTTCCCTCTCTTTCTCATTCATTACCGAAACTAAAAATACGCCGTTAAATAGATCTGGCCAACCACAAGAAAGAGCTTCTTCTGAACTAAATTTGAAAAATTTGAATAATAATAATAATGTAGAATCCCCACAGGCTTAAAGATCTCATGAAAATATACCGAATACTTTTGCAGTGAGCTAAGAAACGCTGATGTAGAATATTGGCCAAATCCTTGGTCCCGTGGCAGAATACGTCAAACTAACAAAACATTGGCTGATCCATTGCAGAAATATTTCTTTCCCTCTCTTTCTCATTCATTACCGAAACTCAAAATCCGCCGTTAAATAGATCTGGCCAACCACAAGAGTGAGCTTCTTCTGAACTAAATTTGAAAAATTTGAATAATAATAATAACGTAGAATCCCCACAGACTTAAAGATCTCATGAAAATATACCGACTTTAGCATCATATTATACATCAGCTTTAGCCCACCTGTAGTCAACTCTTCTTCCGCAAACGTGAAGCCCATAAGAGTCAGGTTTAGATCCATATACAGTTTAATCCGTAAGCTGAAAACATAGACCAAAGAGAGGTTTTATTTTTTTTTTTTTTGCTAAATTCTTTATGCATCAAGAGTTTTTTCTGCTTCCAATAAGACAGCTGGACTTCTTTATGTCGCAAGACAACTGGGTGCATACTTTTAGTCGGAATTTTGAAATACTATGAAGCATTTCATCAAAATTCTACACACCATTTCATCAAATTTCTACACCCAATTTCATCAAAATTCTGCGCACCATTTCATCGAAAATCCACACACCATTTCATCACGGCGCGGTAGCCCAGTGGTTAGCGCGCGAGAGTTGCACTCGGTAGGCCTGGGTTCGATTCCCGCCGCTGCCAAAACTGCCGCCGTGTTCACGCGGAGTACGATCACGTTAAACATGTGGGTCCGTAAGTCCTTCCGAGAGGTTGGTGGTAGGGGAAGGATGATATGGTCCCTGTGGATGCCTCCCCCCACTGGGTTCCGGTCTGAATTGGGTGGTCCTTCCCGGCCGTCCAAACAGTTACCTTACACCTTTCTGGTAGGTCGGACGGTCTGGGTCTCAACAACAACACCATTTCATCAGGGCGCGGTAGCTCAGTGTAGTGCCTATACAAATGGCTAAGTAAACGGTACCAGTGTGCGACGCTTAAATGCGGTACCAAGTCTAACTGTGAAATACTCTCAAATACATTCACACAGGCACTTACCAATATACCAATACAAGTCGTGATAAAGCGTTGTAATAATTCCATTATATTAACCACCGCCATAAACCACCTTTATAACCCAGAACGTTTCTCCGTCTAAGGAAACCTTGGATGGACATCAAGCAGAATTTCGATAATAAATACATACCAGAGACAGGTAGAAATAATGTATAAATTATGACTAAATTAAATCTTATAAACTCCAATTTATTAGTAGTGATAATATATATAAATATATATATATATATATATATATATATATATATATAATCAATTCCAGTGAAAATATAAGATAATGGTAGACAGCAATTTCTGTATTAATTCTCTTTCATTAATAATATATGAGACACAATGTGTTCAACTTAAAGTAGTATTAACTAATTTTTCAAGAACATAGACCCGTAATAATATCATCATAATATGACACAATATAAAATATGTTAAGAATATGATTCATTTAATTACAGATTGTTCGAAAAAGTTAAAAGTCCCAAGCTTTTTAAATTAAATACGCTCTGTTCATATTACAGTAGACCTCCCCATAACACGGTAGATACGTTCCGTGTTATATGAATCCGTGTTGTACGAGTCACTTAGATTATAGAAATACATGAGCCGTTCACAGCCCAAAGCGATTAACTTACTCGTTATATTTAAAATAACTTTCTTTAATAATCAGGCTTAAGACACTACATGACAACAATTTTTATGGCCGTTGAATAATAAATGTTTTTTTTCACAAGAAATGTATAAAAATTTATCAATGCATATTTTCTACCTTTTCTTGTATGTCATCGTTTTGGCAAATGAGCGGCTCACATACAGTTTACTTATGCGTAAACATACACTTATACAGATACTTAACAAAGATGTAAAATAAATATTTAATATGTAAGAGTTAAAATATTTTTTATTTATCTTCAAAACAAACAAATATTGAAATTAAAAATGTTTTGTTATTCATTTTGCGTTAAATAAAAGTAGCAGTTACACTTTTGACATTTATTCACTGTCAGAGCTATCCATAATTAGGTTCCAACGACATCCTCTTTTAAATGTTGGTTGTGCTATTTCATAGCTTGAAGATTCACTTGTTTCTTCTCTGTTATTTTCGTTGTTTAAAAGGGTATCTTCTTGTGCTTTCAACAATTTATTATTGTTACTTTCTAAATCTTCTTTTACTTCAAAATATGGAGCTAAACAATCTTTCAATTTTTACTTTCCTTATATACATAATGTATAAGGAAAGTATTGTGACGGGGTCGAAAATTCGAATTCCAGTTTTCGACGGGAGAGCACGTTTCAAGCATCCCTGATCACGAATCAAACATTTTTGAAGTGATGTCTGTGTGTGTGTGTGTGTGTGTGTGTGTGTGTGTGTGTGTGTGTGTGTGTGTGTGTGTGTGTGTGTGTGTGTGAAAGTATGTGTGTGTGTCAGTGACTCTGTGGAGACGATAACTGACGAACGAATGGACCGATTCGAACCAAATTTGGTACAAAAATCACAATCCGTAAACACTGGAAGCCTATTGTTTTTATACGTGATCGAATGTTCAGAACCCCCCCTGAATTTTCGAATGAAATTTTTAAAAAATCGTCAAAAAATCAAAACCGCTAATAAAGTTACGCAAATAGACATTTCTTATGTAATTTTTCATTAGAAAACAATTGGCATAAATTTTAGAACGCTAACATGAACCGTTCTCGAGATATTGCACATTTTTCAAAAAAATTATCAGAAAGTCATATAAAATAAAAAAAAAATATTTCCTCTTGAGAGACATGTTCACTTTTCAGTAATACCATGCGATATATTGGATGATATCATTCTCGTGGATCTAGCTCGTTCCATTCATGAAAAAAGATACTTTGAGTAATACTTTTGTATTTGAACGCCAATAGTCATTTATCTGCTGTAAGAATAACTTATTTCTTTGTCCATTATGCTTGGCGAGATTTTGGCGACGATATTTGGCGGAATGTCGCCAACTTGGCGACTTTTTGAAATGTTGACAAATTAACGAAAATCTCGCCAAATGGATAAAAATGACGCTAAATCAATGAAATGACGACTAATTGTCGAAAATTCGATATCTTGGAAAGAATATTAGTATCTACTATAAGAAAAACCTATTTATTTTACTGTAAAAGTGGTAAATTCATTACGTTATATAAGGAAAGTCATGTGTTGCCCACATCAGATTTTTTCTTAAATTCCTCAGAGCGCTTTGTTGATGGATCATTATTCGTAAAATGTTCTTCTAGATTTTTTGCCAATTCTAATCCTTCATTTAAGATTTCTAAAGTAAAGTGTTGCTCTAGCTCACAGAAAATTCGTAATGAGTTTTCTTCACTACTTGATTCGGACGACTCTGCAAGTTGGATAAGTTCTTATTCATCTAAGTGTTGGTTACTACTAACACGAAACGTATCTACCGTGTTATAGGGGGGGGGGGTCTACTGTACTATTCAAAGGAAAATTCTTTGAAGAGCAATCTTCTATCCATAACATCAAACACTCTTCCATTTTAGGCATTAAAGTATCTTTTATACAAGCAGTTTTATTCAAACTTACTAAAGATCCAGAGGAAATTCTAGCTCTTATTTTGTTTTCATTTCTTTTTGTTGTTCGAATTGTTGCCTCGTTCAATTTTAAATCTTTAGCTATGACTATTACTTTCTCCCCAGATTTTAACCTATACAAAATTTTAATTTTTCCTGAAAGGGATATACATTTTCTGCTCTTCTTAGAATTCTTCTCCATGGCAGGGGCCATGATGACTAAAGACAAAATTTTAGGTAACGTAAAAATTATAAAATTATTAGACTTACCTAATTTAGGCGCGTATTATAATATCTTTTTAAAAGCATTTAACACACTTGACTTTAAACACAGCTTAATTGATAGTATGTATGTACCAGAGATAACAGATTTATACTTCCTCTAGATGAAATCGGGTTTAATTTCGCAAAGATTTATTTTCCTAAACCTTTATTTTCCTCAAATTTAAATTGAATAAAATAAATTATATTGTGGGAATTGAAAATAAATTTTAGCTAAAGTTAAACTTTTAAATATCAAATTCATTATGATTGAGATGGCCGTAAATTCTCATATTAGTGGACTTAGTATTTAATCGTACATTGCTAGTTGTGTCGCTATATAAAACCCTCCAATTATTTACCCTTCGTGTGAGTCTTATAAAGGAATAATTAATTATTATAATACTCATTGATTGCACCATTTAAACTTTAACAATAAAACATTTATTAACAACATCAAATCTAAATTATTTAATTACACCAATTATTCATATATTTAATTATATGCTTAAAAACAATTATTCTCATTAATTATTGCAGCGGAGAGGACATATGTGACCAGTAAATTATTAAAATTACTATCATGTGTCTATGACCTGTGATTGTTAATGAGCACATACCTTCAGATCTGTCTTGGGATTTGATCATATATCAAATGCTTGCATCAGTTATTTGCACCGCCATAACTCTTTGGTGTGTGGCTCCTTCTCGTACATCTGATTGCACTCCACCTTATATAGATCTAGCCAGTATTTTTGGAACATTTGCACAAGTCTTTAAGTCATGTTGTATAAGCTATATGTGCACAAGTTGCACAAATCTGCTCACGTCCTTCTTAAGTCAAATCTCCATAATTGTCTTATTTCTGGTCTGCTCTTAAGTCAAATCTCCATTATTGACTGCTTGATTCTCGGGTCACAGTCTGTGGTTCCCTCATGGGGGGGGGGGGGGTAACTCCGCCTTTTCTTCCATTTGCCGCATTGAGTTTGACGTAACACTCTTCTTTTTTTATTGGTTACTCCTTTAACCAATGGAAACATTCCACATCTCGTAAGGCCCAGCTCAGCCCCTCTGTTATGGCCCCCTAAATTTATGGTCTTCTGACCTGTAGGTGCACGGAGTCATAAAATTCGGTGCCAGCCAGACTACACTTACTGTTCGCAGTTTTGGCCCCAATAAATTTTCACATACAACTGTCTCATCAAATGTGAGATCTATTTCTGGTCTCACATATCAAATGTGAGATCTATTTCTGGTCTCACATATCAAATGTGAGATCTATTTCTGGTCTCACACATATTATATAAAAGTTTCAGACACGTTTAATGTGCATCACAACCAGAAGCAAACTGAGACAATCTCCTCTAAAGAGGGGGTTTCCCCGAAATTTGAGAAGCACAATGACGTTTAGTGTTACCAGCTAAAAATTATATTAATTATTAGAGCTAAAAAGTAATAAAATCGAAGCATCTGTCTCATTCTTTTACCGTGTTATACGAACACGATCACAATTTTCCCGCCGTGTTATACTAATCCGTCTTATATGAACCCGTGTTATAGGGGGGTCTACTGTATAAGAGTTAACTCCATTTCCTGAGTACAACTAGTCATCATAAATTTATAAAATTCCCAGTTGCTTTACTACCTTTTATATCCAATTCGGTCGTCCTTTAATTTAGTAGAGTTAACGGTCTGTCCGACCAAAGAACATAATATCAATCCAGGTAAGTCGTCCATGACTTAATGTTATTCCACTCCTGGAAAAAGTAAAAGAAATATTTTAGAAATAATTTAAGAAAATTTGCATTTGGAGGCATCCAAGGGATAAATTTCAAGATAATTAAATCGTGGAATCAAATTAATCCCAGCAGCTTTAGGCTATCCGCCCAAATTCTTTGTTCTTCATTTTCCTTCTCAACGCCGGCTTTCTCTCGGCACTCAAACTCCAGCTAAAAAGCCCTACCTCTACTGTGTCTTTCGATAATATCGCACTCCGAAAACGCCTCTCATTGGTCGAATCAAAGAAGCAAAATTAACGTTTCTTCTCTCCTCCAAGCATACATCATGCCCAAACGGAGCGAAAGCGTCAAGAAAATGAACAACATAATAAAAACTTGAGCTCTCAGAACAGAAAATGAAAATCCCTTGTAACTCTATGGAAACAAACTCTAAAACATAAAAATGGCTTCGAAAAGGAACTTTTTGAGCCGCGCAAACAAAATGTCGATATGACACCCAATGGTTAGAGCGCGGGAATTGCACTCGGTAGGAACGAGTTCGATTCCCTCCGCTGCCAAAACTGCCCCGTGTTCACGCGGAGTACGATCACGTTAAACATGTGGATCCGTAAGTCCTTCCGAGAGGTTGGTGGCAGGGGAAGGAGGGTACGGTCCCTGTGGATGCCTCCCCCACTGGTTTCCGGTCTATATTGGGTGGCACTTCCCGGCCGTCCAAACAGTTACCTTACACCTTTCTGGTAGGTCAGACGGTCTGGGTCTCAACAACAACACCATTTCATCAAGGGCGCGGTAGCTCAGTGGTTAGCGCGCTGGAATTGCACTCGGTAGGCCCTAGTTCGATTCCCACCCCTGCCATAACTGCCGTCGTGTTCACGCGGAGTACGATTACGTTAAACATGTGAGTCCGTAAGTCCTTCTTAGAGGTTTGTGGTAGGGGAAGAAGGGTACGGTCCCTGTGGATGCCTCCCCCACTGGATTCCGGTCTAAATTGGGTGACACTTCCCAGCCGTCCAAACAGATACCTTATACCTTTCTGGTAGATCGGACGGTCTAGGTCTCAACAAAAACAACAACACCATTTCGTCAAAATAACGTGATCATTTTGTTGTCACGGTGAATTCTATCAAGTATATGATTCATTATGACATAATAGCAACAGAACAATACAGATCAAAAATATATGAGAGAGTTGTAAAAAGATACACGAGATACTTTTTTTACAAACAAGCTTTTTAAAAATACTTAATGCTTAAAAATATTTCTTAATCCACTGTGTGAAAAATACGTCAAGGAGTAAAAATGTATGCAAAAAGCGTTTATTTGTTTTATTTTATCGCAAACTTTAAACAGAACATAGAGAAATAAACAATTTCTTAAATTCATTTTAGCGAACCACCTAAACTCTGTAAAAATGAAAACATCATAAACATTCCCTAAAAATTATAATATTTTTAGGGAAGAGATGAAGTAGCTATAGAGAAACTTTAAAAGAAAGAAAACCATCTATTTGATACCTAAAAAATTTAATATTTCAAGAAATGTACAAAGTGAATTGTTTCTGAGAAACACGCTTTTAAAATAACGTGAAAAAAACAACGCCTATGTAAAAAAACTTATTTATGTTGTTTGTACTAAATTTTCAAACTAGAAAAAGTTTAAATGTTTGAAGAGTGCCTAGTTATAATTTTCCTCTTCTTATGTTTCTTAAACAGAATTGCATAAAAAGTAAGAGATGTCTTAAATCCTGTACTTTTTTTTTTCGAAAACAGCACAAAAAGCTTTTTAACTGAAACAAAAGTTAGCACATTCATAACAGCTACAGTGTAAAAAAAAAATAATAATAATGCATTTTCAACGTATGATTTTCCTTTCGAATTTACAAATTTTAATATCGTGCTGAAACAATAACAGAAATTATAGCTTTATTATAACTCTTTCACGATGAAAATAAATTAATTAATTTATTAAAGGTCTCTAAAAATATTCTCTTAGATAAATATTCTCTATTGATAAGATACATATTTCGTATTTTATGATGTTTTGAATTATATTTTACTAGCCGCCTTTGGCGACCAGCCTGTTCGCTACCCTTGAAAATTCTGACGGTGGCAAACTCGCTGGCGCGACCTACCAGAAAGGTGTTGAAGACCCAGACCGTCCGACTCGTCACCAAGGACTTGAGCATCTATTTGGACGGCCGGGAAAGGAGTTAGCGGAAGCCAACTTCAACTGGCCCTCGTCCGACGGTCCAAAGCAACGTTAATTAGAAAATCATAATAATATTTACAGGAGATTTACATATCTGATTCACAACATTGGAACTTCTGTGAATTTTTTTTTTTTTTTTTTTTTTTAAAGTGAGCAGCACCATAAAAAGTAAAATAAATGTTGGTGACAAATGTTACATCTTTAGGTAAAAACTGTGGAGTAACAAGAACACTCCCGAAAACAAAACGAGGAGTAAACAACTAAAACAACCACCAAAAACATCACAAGACAAGTACAGCAAATACAAGACAACAAATACAGCGATACACCAAAGGTAACACCTCCAGAAAAAACACAGGGAGACCGACCAAAGGGAAAAGAATAAAGGGACAAACTCACAAGCTGATCAGGTAATTTGGTTTGAGATGTCTCTAGCAATGAGAACACAGTTTTTTAATTTTTCAGCGGAAGAATTATTAGAGCTGACTCTCGAGAACCAGACTGCACAATTTGCGGGAGAGGGTTTAATTAAATGAAATTTTTTAGTATGGGGGCAAGCAAAAACAAAGTGATCGGCGTCACCAAATGCGCCGCAAGTACAGCTAGATGTAGATTTTTGTTTGAAATAGAATAAGTAGTCCATGAATGGGCCATGGCCAGTTAGAAAATAAATAAGATATTTGTTTGTGATTTGAAGGGAAGGGTTGACACGGGGGAGAAAGGAGGAAATGCGGGCAGAATCATGCGTCCGGGGGGAAATATAAGAATTTAAAAAAGTTTGCCAATGAAGGGAGATGTTTTGTTTACAATAATTTTTTAGAAGGGAAAAAGGGAAGGGAAGGGAAAAGGGAGAGCCGGAAGAGGTAGCAATTTTAGCATACTTGTCAGCAGTCTCGTTCCCCGAGATGTCAGAGTGGGCCTTAACCCAACGGATATTAATGAGCTTTTTATTAGAAATTGCATTTAATTTTATTTTTGAGAGATAACTAGATTTATTTTTAATAGAGTTAAAAGCCGAAAGGGAAGAAAGACTATCAGTATAAATATTAATTTTTGTATTATTTGATGAGGCCCAGTCAATAGCATAATCAATGGCAGAAATTTCTGCCTGAAAAACTGTGTTCCCATTGGCTAGTTTAAAGGTAAATGTGTCTTGAAGTGTTTCATTTTTGAATACACAGACAGCAAAACCAGTGTTTCCATCAATGGAAGAGCCATCTGTATAAACATTGAAATTAGAAAAAGAGGAGGGAGGAAGGGGGACAAGGTTAGCAATACGTTGAGAGGGAGGAATAGCAGAAATTGGGCGGTTAGAGTCAAACAAGGAAGGGGCAGGGACGGGCAGATTAGAAAAAAGATTAATACGATGTTTCCAAAACATATATTTTTTAAAATTTGTGTTTATTATGATATGAATAGGGGGGATACCAGTGATGGAGTATAGAGAAATGTTAGAAGTGGTACGAAAACCAGAAGAAATTTTTAATAGGAAAATCCTTTGAAGAGAGAGAAGCTTTTTGACCTGGTCCCCAGTTAATGCCCCGCCCCAAATTCCCGCACCATAAATTAAAGACTTTTCGATAACCGTTAAATACCAAATTTTTAAAAAGGATTTGTCTACCCCCCAGTTACTGCCTGACACCCGCCCAAAGGTGTTGGCAACCTTATAACATTTCTCCTTTAGGTTAAAAATGTGTGTACTCCATTTAAGGTTATCGTCTATAGTGATTCCTAAGTAGATAAGAGAGCGGGAGGTAGGTATTTTATAATTTAAGATTTTAAAGGAGGGCCTATTACGTATTTTGGTTCTATTCTTATTAAATATTATAGCTTTGCATTTCTCTGGTGAGACTGAGAGTTTAAGGTTAGAAAGGGTTGTGGAAATTAAATTTAATAAATTGTTTGTGTTTGAGCGAAGGGTAAAAAGATTAACACCGTAAGTAACCACCGCGAGATCATCCGCGAAGGCTTGAATGTGATAAAGATCATTATTAAGATTGAGAATAGCGTTAAAGTAGATGCTCCACAGGGTAGGGGATATAACCGAACCCTGTGGGGCGCCCATCGAAATTGTTTTATTAAGTTTGAGAGATTTATCAGAAAAGGAAATTTGTCTGTTTGTCAAATATGAAAATAAAAAAGATTGAAAATTCTGTGGAAGGTTTATATTATTAAAGGCTTGTGGTAGAATATTCCAATTCAGGCTATCAAAAGCCCCGCAGATGTCCACGGTGGTTAACGATACAAAATTTTTGGATTTGTGGACTTTTATTGATTCGATCAGCCTGTGAGCGGCATCTTCGCAACAGGTTAGCTCTCTGAACCCAAACTGCAGGGGATGAAGAGCTCCCTCAGTCGACAGCCAAAAGTTAAGTTTTGCTATAAAAATTTTTTCTAGTATTTTACCAAAAGTGGGAAGGAGGGAAATGGGACGAAAGGAGGAACAAAGGGAAGGATTTTTGCCCGGCTTGTTAAAAAATAAAATATTTGCGTTCCTGAGGCAGGAGGGAAAGTGACAAAGTTTAAAACAGAAGTTGATAGATTTAGATAAAAGGGAGGGAAAAAATTTATATAGCTGTTTCCAGATGGCAAAGTCCAGGAAATCCAGTCCTGGAGCTTTGCCCATTTTTAAATTGTTGAAGACTGAAAGGAGCTCCACATCAGAGACAACTCCCAAGCCTCCTTCTGGGACTGAGAAAGTTGGAAAACCTTGAAAATCTATATCCTCTTTCTACCAGAAAGGTGTAAGGTAACTGTTTGGACGGCCACGAAGTGCCACCCAATTTAGACCGGAACCCAGTGGGGGAAGCATCCACAGGAACCGTACCCTCCTTCCCCTACCACCAACCTCTCGGAAGGACTTACGGTCCCACATGTTTAACGTGATCGTACTCCTTGTGAACACGGCGGCAGTTTTGGGAGTGGCGGGGATCGAACCCGGGTCTACCGAGTGAAATTCCCGCACGCTAACCACTGGGCTACCGCGCCATCCGAGACAATCTCCATAACTTTATTTTTATTCGCCCAATTTAGACCGGAACCCAGTGAGGGAGGTATCCACAGGGACCGTACCCTCCTTCCCCTACCACCAACCTCTCGGAAGGGCTTCCGGACCCACATATATGTAACGTGATCGTACTCCGCGTGAATACGGCAGCAGTTTTGGCAGTGGCGGGAATCGTACCCGGGTCTACCGAGTGAAATTCCCGCACGCTAACCACTGGACTACCGCGCCCTCCGCGACAATCTCCATAACTTTCTTTTTATTCACCCAATTTAGAGCGGAACACAGTGGGGGAGGCATCCACAGGAACCGTACCCTTCTTCCCCTACCACCAACCTCTCGGAAGGACTTACGGACCCATATGTTTAACGTGATCGTACTCCGCGTCAGTGGCTGGAATCGAACCCGGGCCTACCGAATGCAATTCTCGCGCGCTATCTTCCCGCGCGCTAATTTAAATTTTATAATTAAGCTCTTAATTCCATCATCCTCGTTCCATCGTTCCATCAGTGAAATTATCCATAAAATTAAAATATCCATTTAAAATATCTATAAAATAAAATGTCTATTTAAAATATCCATAAATTAAAATATCCATTTAAAGAATCCATATCATTCTATCAATCATCTATGTCGTTCCACCAATTCATAAATATAATAATTTCAAATACATCACCACAATTTAAACCACCATAATTCAATCATTTAAATTATTTAAAAAATCCATTTAAAATATCCATTTAAAATATCATATAAATATAATAATTTCATCCGATGTATCCAATACATCTAAGCTCTTATTTCATTTAAAACCGAAAGCACGGTCTCCATGAAGACGGATAAAAAACTACTGCCGAAGGGGGAAAATGCCGTTGAAGAACTTAGCGGATTGCCGAGAAATATAAAATCATGACGCCTTTAAAATTGCGATCCTGCGGGCAATTTTCATTATTTCTTGACCAGATTGGACTTGAAAGAATGCCAGATCTTTGACCTTTCTCAAAATGTAAATTATTAGTCGAAATTATGAGTAGTTTGGGGAGGATTTAAAAACGAAAGTTGGTTTTTTTGAACCCTAAAGTGACTTTTGTTTTAAAATCTTTAAAAAATAGTTGAATTTGTCCCTGAGATTTGAAATTTATATATTTTTACTCGCAATTGACTGCTCTTTCCGGTGGTGTGATTTTTTTTTCTACGACGTCTGGATCATGGAGAAAAAAGGGCAAAAAACGGTCGAAATCGCATAAAACATTAAATAACAAAAAAAAATTAAAAATTTAAAAATCGATTTTTACGTGTCCCCCCCCCCCCCCGGGTCTCCGATTACCAAATTTCGTAGCTCTCCGACGCGCGGTCGTTGAACGTATAGTGTATAAGACACACACATACACATTGTCTTTTATTATATAGACTAGAAAACATCACGCGGGGTTAGCCGGTTCCTAAATAAGCGATCCCTACTTAAATAATACAAATATTGATAGCACCACTCAATTTCCAAACAGCTTGCTTTGAACCACAATCATTCACATCTTTCGTTGTAATTCAAATCTTTCAGTTCCAACGTAAGTGTGTAGTCTCGCGCAGCAATTTGACACTCATGCTCAAATGTTCGTTGCTTCCCATAGCACCACCCAGTTTATAATATCAACCCCCAACCGAAAAATGAAGCCCTTCATCAGCGAAATCAAAAATCTCAATTTTTATGATTTTATTGGAAAATTCACAGAAAATCAGAAATCTCAGATTGATTCAAAAATAAATATTTTATTTGAATGCAAGGATGTACACACATAATTTAGCCAAACCATCGCATTTTGGTAATCTTTAATTTTCGAATATGACGACATAAAGAATCAAATAACTTAAAGCATGCATACTTCGATGTATTTAAAAATAATTAAATGCATATAAAAGAATTATCCAACGGATTCGGCTTAAAGATCGTTAGAAAGAAAGATCTTACCGATGATGTTAAGACGGAAACACTGTATTAATATTTTAGATTGCTAAAAACTGGCTTGTAGGAAAATCGCTCAAAATCGTGTTTCAACATTAAAAAAACTAAAAAATTAGTTCAGTTTATAAAAAAAATCTCGTCGAGGTGCATTGTCCGGGGACTTGAGATACATTTGTAGCAAATTTCTCCGCAGCCCCTTGCTTCGATTTTCCGCTACAGACGACATACACATTTACGTAAGATGAATGTCCAGTCTGGCGCTGGTCCCATATTTAATGTCATTCGGTTTAAAGAAAAAAAAATACGTATGACATTGCAATTTCTTTAACAATTTTAAACATAATTAATTTTTTAAATGTTTCCCGTTTCAAAAAGAATTTTTTGAAATATAGAGAGCCTTTTCCTTTCAGGATCGGCCTGAATATCTATAGGCATCCTGTGAGGTCCTGTTGTGACTTTTCGATCGTTATTTCTCTCAGTTTCAGTTTGCAATATAATTTGTGTTTACTTAAACTAACCATTCTAACTGGTTCGGTTGATAGACCAATCACCGAGCTAATCAGCATTTCTGCGTTCCTAAGATGAAATGTGAATATGATTCGGATAGAGAGAAATTCGGAGTTCGGAAGTTGACCGGCAGCCTAGTGGAAGAAAACCCAATTCGATACAACCATGACAAGGAAGAGTCTAGTATTCGGGGTGTGGCCGCAATACGGAGCGAGATAACAGAATGCCAGTGGTAAGCATATAAGCTTTAGAACTCTTCTCCATTTAGGAATTATCACCAACCTAGTATATTTTAGTAGCTTATACATTTGTAATTTATTCTGGGCGTGTGCAATAACAATTAGTATATATGTTGTCCGTTACTTTAAACAACAAGCTGCTGTAATTTCTGTGAAGTCCCCAATAAACTGAATTTGATTTAAAGCAGTGCCGTCCTGTGTTGTTGCCCATGAACCGAAAGGTTGAAATATCAAGTATACTTAAGTTTGGTCAAGTATACTTAAGTTATACTTTAGTCACTTTTGACACATTAAGAAAAATCAAGTACTTTCATATTAACCGCATGACAATTCTGTGGCTGAATGCCGCAGGCGACCGTTCCTAACAAACCGAGGACCACTGGGGTCCCGTTCCGGTGTAGAACGACCTTTTGGTCGAACTCCTGCCCTTACGCGGACCATTGGTACCTTCGTTCCACAGATATCGACCTTCAAGTCGAACCGCTATCACTGGCATGCGGTTAATACCAAAGTACCAAAAATCTTCTACAAAGGCATCTAAAAAGGATAAAGAGACATTTGGTCTTTACAATCCTATATTTTCGGATTTAAATATGCCCGCCAAAATTTATTTGACTCGCTTAATATGTTCGAGATACGCATATTGAAACCCACAGAGTCACAGACAGGCGAGATACCCACTACCCACAGATTCACAGACAGACATAGAAACAAACATCAACGAAAAAATGGTCGATTAGTATTCGGTATCTCTTAAAACCTGCAAATGCATCAACATCCAAGAGACGAATTTTGAACTCGCCAGCAAAATTAAACTTATAATTTCAATTAAACTTATAATTTTCATTATGCTTTTGTTGTTGACATTTATAATAAACATACTAAATTTGATGGAGATTGCTTGTTTGTTTTCGAGAAATACCGCTGTCCTAGCTAAATAGTTTAATTTCTCTCATCTGGAAAACAGCTCATGATAAATCCTCACAATGAGGTCATTTATTTATGATTAAAAGTACTTATTTAGTGTTCAATTATTAAAAAATATTAGCTTCCAAGTTCTTAAAAATACGCTTACTCATTTCATAATGGTTAAATTTTTATTATTAACACTTTACAACAAAGTTAAAAAGTGTTTATGACTTGGTTAATTCTGTCTGTCTGTATGTCTGTGTGTCTGTCCGTTAGCACGATAACTGCCGTAAAAATGATTTAATCAAAATGAAATTTTAGTATGTTTTTCAGACGGTCTGTGGAACCTATGGGAATATAAATGAATAATCACCCAATTAGTTTTGGATTGAACCCGGGTTGAAAAAATGAAATACATTGACCTCTATGGGACATAATTTTCCAAACATTTTTTAAGCGAATTTAAAATTCACAAATTGCTTCGAAAGTTTTAGGAAATATTTAAATTATCCCATAAAACATATAAAAAAAATTTCAGTGAAATATGTTAGGTAGTTTTTTAAATAAAAATTGTTTAATATAGAGAGAAAAACAAATTCAATTAAATTCTGACTCTTACTATATTCTCCAGAGAGAAAAAAAAAAGTTATATTTTATAATAAATATCTTTTCAAGAGTTTAATTACTTTTTTAACACTTTACAACAAAGTTGAAAAGTGTTTATGACTTTGTTCATTCTGTCTGTCTGTCTGTCCGTTAGTCCGATAACTGCCGTAAAAGTGACTTAATCAAAATGAAATTTTAGTATGTTGTTCAGACGGTCTGTGAGACCAATGGGAATATAAATGAATAATATCACCCAATTAGTTTTGGAATGAACCCGGGTTGAAAAAACGAAATACATTGAACCCTATGGGACCTAACATTTCAAACTTTTTTAAGCGGATTTAAAATTCACAAATTGCTTCGAAAATTTTAGGTAATATTCAAATTATTCCTTAAAATATATAAAAAAAATTTCAGCAAAATATATTCAGTAGTTTTTTATATAAAAATTAAAATAATAAATTGCACCTCTTATACGAAGCGATCACGTGACCATGATATGAAAAGATCACGTGATCCACTTCAAAATAAAATATGGTATCCATCTTGTCTCCAAATCGAGATTTTTAAAGTTCTTTTTAATTCATATTGAGTGTTGTATTCGTCCTAAAACTGCTTTATTTTTGCTTAAATTCTGTGCATCTACATACTGAAACAACGCATGACAATATATTTGAGTTTAAATGATCATCCAAATTTGATTATTTCTGCAACGAAGCCTATTTTTCACTTATGTAAAATGTAAACAGCAAAATATGTAGGATGAGTTGTATAAGAATTGCTGTATTTTTTTAACGCAAAAGAATTTAGCTCATGGAGTCTGCATAGCTGATATGAATGAAATATTCATTGATTTTACAGAGAGAAGGACGATTTTTTTCGATGAAGTTTTAAGCATGGAGTTTAATTACTTGTAGCTCCATGGTCTTAAGTTTTTAAATAAAATAAATTATTTAAGTACTGTGATGAGTGAAATGCATGGGAAAATGTTATGAATGAAATGCTGCTTTTTATAGAGAGAGCCAGGCGTGTTATTTTTCTATGACGTCATTTGAATGAATGTCAGTTGTTTTCGATGAAGTTTTCAAATTAATAAATTATTGTAGTATTATGATGATTTTAAAAATATTACCGAGGAATGTATCGCATTTTAGAGATGTTTAAACCAGGTAATTTATATTTCAATGGCGTCATTTGAATGAAGTTCATTTTTTTTCGATGAAGATTTAAGTTTTCAAATATATTTATTTATTTATTTATTTATTTACAAAGACTGCAAGCAACAGGACGTAGTCCCAGTTACAGCATGCAGGAGCAAAACTACATTCAAAATACCATGACATACATTAAAAAAGTTAAAATACATTAAAAAGTTAAAACATTAAAATTAAAAAACACTTCACAAGAATACATGTAATAAAACACAAGATGTTCACAACAAATGCTCTTTAAAATCCTTCTCAGAAGAATAAAAAATATCAAGATGATCCGGGAAACCATTGTATAATTTAGAAAAGCAATTTATAGCACAATTATTGCCAATACTCGACCTAAACTTCCTAATGGCAAATAAATTCAAGCTTCTAATTCTATACTGTGGGACATGAAAACCAATCCCACCCAAGACATGGGAACAGTCAACTCGGCCACGAAACAACCCCCTGAAAAAAGAACACAGAATAAAATCCCTTCTTCTCTGCAAGCTTACAACACCAAACAAACTACGCAAAAAAGCAGAAGACAATGCATAACAACTAATGCCAGTTTTCCCATAATAAATATATCTCAAGAACCTATTCTGGATGACCTCAATCCTTCTAGAGTGAACGGCCTGAAAAGGCCTCCAAACCACAGACGCATACTCCAGCCCAGACCTGACCAAGGCATTGAAAAGAACTATTTTGGAATCCTCATTTACAAAATCATGCGTAATCCTCCTGATGTAGCCCAGATTTCTGTATGATTTAGCACAAATATTGGAGACATGTGTGGAAAAAGAAAAATCAGATGTATACGTGACCCCAAGATCCGCAATAGAAAACCTTCTAGTCAAAACAGAGTTGCTAATAGCATACGAAAATAAAATAGGCACTTTTTTACGAGTAAAAGATACCACACTACATTTACTGATATTGAGATGCAAACGATTTTTGCCACACCAATCAGAAAGGACAAGCAGCTCCGACTGAATATTATTACACGACACAGCATCAAAAATAGGACACAAAATCTTCAGATCGTCCGCATAAAAAAGGCAATTTCCAAAACAATCAGCAAGATCATTAATAAAGATAATAAATAAAAGGGGACCAAGAATAGAGCCCTGGGGTACACCAGATGTAGCCGAAAAGCTCCTACTCGATGACGAACCAAAATTTACACATGAAAACCTAGAACCCAAATATGACTTCAACAACATAACCAAATCAGGACAGAACCCAATACTATTCAATTTATGTATCAGAATACCGTGATCCACCGAATCAAAAGCCTTCGCAAAATCCGTGTAAACAACATCTAATTGACCCCCAGCATCAATGGCATCAATTACATACGAATTAAAACAAAGAAGATTTGTAACAGTTGACCTGCCACTCATGAAACCATGCTGATTGACAGAAATAAAAGACCTAACTTGTCTGTATATATATCTATGCAACACAAACTCAAAAACCTTGGCAAAAGGAGAAATAATGGAGATGGGCCTATAGTTATCAATACGACATTTGTCACCTTTTTTAAAAATAGGAACAATTCTCGATCTCTTCCATTCCTCTGGAAAAACATTACACCTGATGGACAGGTTAAACATAATGAGTAAAGGATATACAAGATATTCAAAACACGCCTTAATAATATAAGCAGGAATATTGTCTAAACCCAACGAGCCAGAACCCTTAAGACCATTAATGCCATCAGAAACATCATTCAAAGTAACAAGACCAACACTCACAACACCAGAGATATCCGACTTGTAATGCCCAGCCGGAAACGAATCAGCATCGAACGGTGTACTGACAATATAATTAGCACAAAAAAAATCAGCGAAAGCATTAGCAATGGATTTATCAGTGGAATACAAAGTATTATTCAAATTCATAGTCTTGCATACAGTCTTATCTTTAGACTTACTATAGGACCAAAAACGCTTAGGATTGCTCTTAATAGACAATTCAACCAACCTAACATAAGATTTATAATCACTATTAATATCAGACTTAATCTTAGCTCTAAGCACTTTATACTGAATAAGGTCATAAGTCAAACCTCGCTGTCTATATTTTTCACGAAACCTGTTCTTCAGCCTGATATTCCGTATAGTTCCACGACCAAACCAGGGAGGGTAGTCACTGACTCTAGCAACCGTCTTAGGAATACATGTATCAAAAATTTGAAAAAGATGAAGATAAAAAGCACTAACCACATAGTCAATATTATTAGACCAATTCAAGAAATTCCAATCAACATTACTCAATTTTTTATACAAGAGTTCAAAATCAGCCTTTTTAAAATCATATCTCACACAATCAGAAAGCGGCCTCCCAGTCACCTTGACTCTTGGAGTCTTAGTATAATTAAGAGTTATAATGATAGAGGGATGATGTACATCCTCAGGAAGCAAAATATCCTCAACACTAGCCCGTTTAATACTTAAAATACGTTCATCATATCTAGAGATAACCAGATCCAAAGCTCTGTCATTGATATTCAACACCTTGTTCAGTTGATTCATCTCATACAGGTTTAAAAAATTCATAAGTAACATTTCAGTATTCGTGTGATTAATTTCATTAGACATGATACAGGGCCAGACAATACCAGGTAGGTTAAAATCACCAACTATAATAATGTCATGATTAAAACAACCAAAATCAGCTTCAAACAGATTGAAAAATTTGTCATAGGCAATAAAATCAGAAGCAGGTTTAATATATACTACACATAAAAACAAATATTTGCCAACAGCTAGATCAATTTTAATCCACACCGATTCCCCCTGATCATCACCCATGGATAACTCTTTGAAATAAATATTAGACTTGAGTGCAATCAGCACCCCACCTCCACGTAAATGCCGATTATCCATATTTGACCTATCTCTACGTATAACAGTGTACCGGCCATCAAAAAGTTCAGAGCTTTTTATACTATCACATAGCCAAGTCTCAGTAAAACAGATTATATCATAGTCTTGATAATAATAAATTAATGTAGTATTGTGATAAGTTTTATAATATTACTTAGGAATATATTGCATTTTAGAAATGTTTAAATAAAATTGCATTGAAGTTGGAAAGTGTTTCATAATCAATGCATTCTTTCTTGTTATTATAAACACTTCACAACAAAGTTGAAAAGTGTTTATGACTTTGTTCATTCTGTCTGTCTGTCTATCCGTTAGTACGATAACTGCCGTAAAAATGACTTAATCAAAATGAAATTTTAGTATGTTGTTCAGATTGTCAGTGGGATCTATGGAAATATAAATGAATAATATCACTCAATTAGTTTTGGATAGAACCCGGGTTGAATAAATGAAATACATCGAACCCTATGGGACCTAATTTTTCAAACATTTTTAGGGGGATTTAAAATTGCTTCGAAAGTTTTAGGAAATATTCAAATTTTTCCATAAAATATATAAAAAAATTTCAGCAAAATATATTCAGTAATTTTTTAAATAAAAATTAAAATATTAATTACACTTTTCATATGAAGCGATCACGTGACCATTATATGAGGAGATCAGGTGACCCACTTCAAAATAAAATTTGGCATCAATCTAGTCATAAAATCGTGATTTTTTAAAATTCTTATTAATTCATATTTAGTGTTGTATCCGTCCTAAAACGGCTTTATTTTTGCTTAAATTCTGTGCATCTACAAATTGAGACAACGCAATTACAATATAGTTGAGTTTAAATGATCATCTAACTTTGATTATTTCTATAACAAAGCCTACTTTTCACTTACGGAAAAGGTAAACAGCAACATATGTAGAATGAGTTGTATAAGAATTGCTGCATTTCTTTAACGAAAAATTATTTAGCTCATGGAGTCTGCAATATAGCTGATATGAATGAAATATTCATTATTATTATAGAGAGAAGGACAATTTTTTCGATGAAATTTTAAGCATAGAATTTAATTACTTGTACCTCCATGGTCTCATGTTTCTAAATAAAATAAATTATTATATTATTGTGATGAATGAAATGAATGTAAAAATGATATGAATGAAAGGCTGTTTTTATGCAGAGAGCCAGTCGTGTTATATTTCGATGACGTCATTTGAATAAATTTCATTTGTTTTCGATGAAGTTTACAAATATAATAATTATTGTTGTATTATGATAAATTTTAAAATATTACCGAGGAATGTATCGCATTTTAGAGATGTTTAAACCAAGCAATTTATATTTCAATGCCGTCTTTTGAATGAAGTTCTTTGTTTTCTATAAAGTTTTAAGTTTTCAAATATAATAAATTAATGTAATATTGTGATAATTTTTTAAATATTTCAGAGGAATTTATCGCATTTTAGAGATGTTCAAATAAAATTGTTTTGAAGTTGGAAAGTGTTTTATAATCAATGCTTTATGCATGATTGATCTTTCTTGTTTATTATGCCCATGAGTAAATTATTTTCAAAAATCACAACCAAGTAGGTCATATAGTACAAAAGATAGAATCAATACCGTTATAAGTAGAAATAGGTGAATAACACTTTTCTCGAATTCGAGGATTCTAATCAGGTTGTGTAGAGTTAGTGAGTTTGTCGCCAATGTTAATTTGATGCAAATGGACGCTATTTTGTAAAAATGTTAAGATATTACATAAAGTAGTTCTTCACTTCTGTTTGACTGTCAAATTGTGGGCTGCAATCAGAAATAATTTTGCCATCCGCAGACCCAGCAAGCTTTTACGAGAAATTTATAAATTTTATTTTTCTACAATTTCTGAATGAAATTCGGGCTCAAATTAAAAATATTTATGTTTAAGTGTGATTTTTGACAAATGGAGGCCTATTAGCATGCATTTAATTAGTATTCCTATTTTTCAAATGTTTGTAAAATGTATTTAAACTTTAAATATTATTAAATTAATTTTCTAATCTACATTTTAAACGTGATTTAATATTTATTAGCTGCTCAGGCTCTTTTTCAGCAACTACACCAAATGATATAGTTCGCAGAGAGATAACATAAAAAAAAAATATTTCCTATTGAGAAACATGTTCACTTTTCATATGTAATACCATGTGATAAATTTGGTGACATCATTCTCGTGGATCTAGCTCGTTCCATTCATGAAAAGAGATACTTTGAGTAATACTTTTGTATTTAAACGCCAATAGTCATTTATCTGTAGTAAGAATAACTTGCTTCTCCATCCACAACGCTTGGCGAGATTTTGGCGACGAATTTGGTGAAATGTCGCCAACTTGGGGACTTTTTTAAATGTTGCTAAATTAACGATAAACTCGCCAAATGGATAAAAATGACGCTAAATCAATGAAAATGACGACTCGTTGACGAAAATTCAATATCTTGGAAAGAATATAAATATCTACTATATAAATAATCTATTTCTTTTTACTGTAAAATTAGTAAATTCATTGCATTATATAAGGAGAGTCATATGCTGCCCACATCAAATTTTTTTACGTATGATCTATTTATCTAAATTCTGAGCCAACGCAATTACAATATTTCTTATTTTAAATGATGAAATATTCATTGATTTTATATATAGAGGCAGACGATTTATATTATAATGGCGTTATTTGAATAAAGTTCATTTAGTGTAACTAACAACTTAGAAAGAAAGAGATAAAACTCCTATGGAAGAAATGCTTAAAAATGCCATAATGTTTTGAGAATTATATGTAGGTGTCGCTAGTGCTATTAAAGTGGCTGCTATTGCTAATTGACACAACAGAAAGACGTAGTATTTAGTATATGTATTTTTGATTAGTTTTAAATTAAGAGTTAACTAATTAAGTGTATAATTAACCAGTATTTTTACATAGTAGTAGGATAGAGTACAGAATCTATGGAGATAAAAATAAATTAAAAGATAAAATAATTTTGAATGAGTAGGAATATTCGTTATTGTTTCAGTTCTAACTTGCATTGCGTTAATTATTTATTTTTACAAAACTGACAGTTTAAAAAATATATTAGGTCTTTCGCCATAGAAATTCATATAATGCAGCTTATCCCAGTGCCACCTAAATTATTGTCTTACACGATATTGGCGTTCTCTTAATGTGAAGTTTTAACTCCTTACTTTTACCACCATGGTTAATGGCATTGTATTTTTTGATTGTCTTTTTTGAAGTTCTAAATTTTCAAATATAATAAATTACTGTGATACTTATAAAAAATATCAGCGCTGAATGTATCACAATTTAGAGACGCTTAAATAAAATTACATTTCCAGTTGTAAAGTGTTTTATAATCAATGCTTTATGCATGATTGAACTTTCTTGTATTTTACATTTAAAAAAATCTGATGTGGGCAACACATGACTTTCCTTATATAATGTAATGAATTTACTACATTTACAGTAAAAAAAATAGGTTTTTCTTATAGTAGATACTAATATTCTTTCCAAGATATTGAATTTTCGACTATTAGTCGTCATTTTCATTGATTTAGCTTCATTTTTATCCATTTGGCGAGATTTTCGTTAATTTGGCAACATTTCAAAAAGTCGCCAAGTTGGCGACATTCCGCCAAATTCGTCAACTAAATCTCGCCAAGCGTTATGCACTAAGAAATAAATTATTCTTACAGCAGATAAATGACTATTGGAGTTCAAATACAAAAGTATTACTCAAAGTATCTTTTTTCATAAATGGAACGAGCTAGATCCACGAGAATGATGTCACCCAAATTTATCGCATGATATTACATATGAAAAGTGAACATGTTTCTCAATAGGAAATATTTTTTTTTATTTTATATGACTTTTTGCTAATTTTTTCGAAAAATGTACAATATCTCGAGAACGGTTCATGTTAGCGTTCTAAAATTTATGTCAATCGTTTTATACTGAAAAATTACATAAAAAATATCTATTTGCGTAACTTTATTAGTGGTTTTGATTTTTTGACGATTTTTTCAAAATTTCATTCGAAAATTTAGGGGATTCTGGACATTCGATTGCGAATAAAAACAACAGGCTTCCAGTGTTTATGGATTGTGATTTTTGTACCAAATTTGGTTCGAATCGGTCCATTCGTTCGTCAGTTATCGTCTCCACAGACTCACTGACACACACACACACACACACACACACACACAGACATCACTTCAAAAATGTTTGATTCGTGATCAGGGATGCTTGAAACGTGCTCTCCCGTCGAAAACTCGAATTAATCATGTCAAATTTCACTCAAATCGCTCAGATTCGGTCCAAGATATCATGCCCTCAAACTCAGGCATAAACATCATTGAAGAAAATGGTTAATTCGAATTCAAGGTGGCTCAAAATATGTACATCCGTCAAACTCCGAAAGTCTGATTTTCAGCACTATGACAATGCTCTCCTTTTTCACATACTGCTCTCTGTAGACTATGTAAAAACATGACATATTCAGTGTTTTTAAGAAAAAAAGTTACTCTGTATTTAAGAAGGTAAAACTTGCGTGCTGGTAAATTGTGTGATAAGGATTATTTTAAAATATCATCTCCTTGGATAATTGGTAATATTTAATTACTAAATTTTACTTAATTAGTGATATTTAAAATATTTTATTTACCTTGCTAACTCATTAAATTGCATCGTGAATGCAATAACTCTCCAATTTTTTCTTCGGTGAGAAACTACTACTTTCCTTTGATGCAGGGTAAAATATATAATTAATCATAAAAGACTCTTAAGCAATTTTTAAAATGCATTCTTTATTGAATTATATTGAAAACTTATGTCATTATTTACAAAACATGATCGTCATCAATTACAAAAATTATTCCATTAATTTCAAACAATGAAACACCTACTCTTAAACTTTTGAGACCAGAAATTTATTGTTTCGAGAGACCAGAGTATTAATTAGACTTATCAAGTCGAATATCAAATTATTAACACTTTACAACGAAGTTGAAAAGTATTTATGACTTTGTTCATTCTATCTGTCTATCTGTCTGTCCGTTAGCACGATAACTACCGTAAAAAAGACTTAATCAAAATGAAATTTTAGTATGTTGTTCAGACAGTCTGTAGGACCTATGGGAATATAAATGAATAATATTACCCAATTAGTTTTGGATTGAACCCGGGTTGAAAGAATGAAATACATTGAGCCCTAAGGGACCTAATTTTTTAACACTTTACAACAAAGTTGAAAAGTGTTTATGACTTTTTATGACTTTGTTCATTCTGTCTGTCTGTCTGTCTGTCTGTCTGTCTGTCTGTCTGTCTGTCTGTCTGTCCGTTAGCACGATAACTGCCGTAAAAATGAGTTTATCAAAATGAAATATTAGTATGTTGTTCAGACGGTCTGTAGGACCTATGGGAATATAAATAAATAATATCACCCAATTAGTTTTTTATTGAACCCGGGTTGAAAAAATGAAATACATTGAACCCTATGGGACCTAATTTTTCAAACATTTTTTAAGTAAATTTAAAATTCACGAATTGCTTCGAAATTTTTAGGAAATATTCACATTATCCCATAGAATATATAAAAAAAAATTCAGTAAAATATGTTAAGTAGTTTTTTAATTAAAAAAATTATTTAATATAGGGAAAAAAACAAATTCAATTAAATTCTGACTTTGGGATATCTTCCAGAAAGAAAAGAGAGAGATATTATATAATAAATATCTCTCCATTTGTTTTAACGTTTTGCATATGGGAGTGGTTTCATATTTTAAAATAAATTTAGTAGATAACAATTTTTCATTTTTTTAAAATTTTATATAACTCTTCATGATAAATTTAATTGATGGCATTTTAAATGCACTTTCCTACGTCCTAGAGAGTTAAAATTTGGTACACAGCTTAAATTCGTTGAACATTTTATTCGACAAAAATTTGATGGATCTTTAAATATAGATCATACATTTTTTACTTTCCTTATATACATAATGTATAAGGAAAGTATTGTGACGGGGTCGAAAATTCGAATTCGAGTTTTCGACGGGAGAGCACGTTTCAAGCATCCCTGATCACGAATCAAACATTTTTGAAGTGATGTCTGTGTGTGTGTATGTGTGTGTGTGTGTGTGTGTGTGTGTGTGTGTGTGTGTGTGTGTGTGTGAAAGTATGTGTGTGTGTGTGTGTGTGTGTGTGTGTCAGTGAGTCTGTGGAGACGATAACTGACGAACGAATGGACCGATTCGAACCAAATTTGGTACAAAAATCACAATCCGTAAACACTGGAAGCCTATTGTTTTTATACGTAATCGAATGTGCAGAACAACCCTAAATTTTCGAATGAAATTTTGAAAAAATTGTCAAAAAATCAAAACCGCTAATAAAGTTACGCAAATAGACATTTCTTATGTAATTTTTCATTAGAAAACGATTGGCATAAATTTTAGAACGCTAACATGAACCGTTCTCGAGATATTGTGCATTTTTCAAAAAAATTATGAAAAAGTCACATAAAAAAAAATTCCTATTGAGAAACATGTTCACTTTTCATATGTAATACCATGCGATAAATTGAGTGACATCATTCTCGTGGATCTAGCTCGTTCCATTCATGAAAAAATATACTTTGAAAAATACTTTTGTATTTGAACGCCAATAGTCATTTATCTGCTGTAAGAATAACTTTTTTCTTAGTGCATAACGCTTGGCGAGATTTTGGCGACGAATTTGGCGGAATGTCGCCAACTTGGCGACTTTTTTGAAATGTTGCCAAATTAATGAAAATCTCGCCAAATGGATAAAAATGATGCTAAATCAATGAAAATGGCGACTAATTGTCGAAAATTCAATATCTTGGAAAGAATATTAGTATCTACTATAAGAAAAACCTATTTTTTTACTGTAAAAGTAGTAAATTCATTACATTATATAAGGAAAGTCATGTGTTGCCCACATCAGATTTTTTGTACTGTAAAAGTAGTAAATTCATTACATTATATAAGGAGAGTCATGTGTTGCCCACATCAGAATTTTTTCGAAATGGCCTGAAAATAATCCCCGTTCACTTCTATAAATCATTGGTGTAATATTGTTAAAAATTCTGATGTGGACAGCACATGTCTTTCTCTGCAGACTCATATTCGTTCTCTTTATTTATTCAATGATAATTTGAGTTTATCTGCACAACATAAGTATTTTAAATGACATTGAATTTACACGTTAAACTTAAATTTGGTTCTCATTTGATAGCTGGACTTATTGTCAAAGGTGGCGTAGCGAAAACGCGAAAAAACTAGAATATCTCAAGAACGGCTAGTCCTAGAGTAATGGGGTTAGTCTTATTCTTTTTGTTGTCAAAAATCACATATAAAATAGGAATTTAATTGATATAATTGAGCACACGTAGTCTTTTATTTTTATATATAACGATTTTTGCTGGCCATTTCGCAAAAATAGCCCGTTCCTTTTTCCCGAATCGTAGTAGAATAACCTACAAATGATTTATATACAAAATTTTGTTAAATTTGTTATATAAATCACTTGTAGGTTATTGAAATATTATACTCCAAATTTTGTTAAATTTGGTTCATTAGTTTTTAGCTAGAGTGGATAAAGGCAATTTCTGCGGCCATTTTTCAAAGAAGGCAGATTCTTTCATTACGGATCGTACTATAATCTAATGAACATCAGGATTTCCCACAAAAAACATACCTACCAAATTGTATGAAATTCGGTCCATTAGTTTTTCAATTAGAGTGGATGTAATATCCACACAGACACACAGAAACATACACAGATACACCCTTACACACACAGACGTCTTCCTAAAAGTAGTTTTTTCGTGTTCTAGAAGTCCCAAAACGTGTAGATCCTTTGAAAATTCGAGTTCCGATCTTCGGCACGATTCCAATACTTTGAGTACATACACATACACATATATATTATCTGTGTATTATCTGTGTATCTAAATTCCGTGCCTATGCAATTACAATAGTTGTGATTTTAAATGATCCCTAAACTTTTATTATTTCTTCAAGGAAGCCTAATTTTAACATATGCAGAATGCAAATATCTCAAGCGATTGTAAGATGAATTACATAAGAATTGCTGAATTTTTTTCACACAAAATTATTTAGCTCTGGAGTCTGGAATACAAGTTATATGAATGAAATATTCATTGATTTTGCATAAAGAATCAGATGATTTATATTTCGATACAGTTTTAAGTATTTAAGTATAATAAATTACTGTAGTACTGTGATAATGTAAAAGATATTACCACTGAATGAATCACATTTTAGAAATTTTTAAATGAAATTACATTTCAGTTGGAAAGTGTTTCATAATCAATGCTTATGCATGATTGATCTTTCTTGTCAAACATTTTTTAGGCGGATTTAAAATTCACAAATTGCTTTTAATTTTAGGTCACAAATTGCTTTTAATTTATTAATAATTACTCGAAATTTTAGGTAATATTCAAACTGTTCCATAAAATATATTAAAAAAAAATCAGCGAAATATATTCAGTCGTTTTTTAAATAAAGATTAAAATAATAATAGCACCTCTTATATGAAGCGATCATGTGACCATGATATGAAAAGATCACGTGATCCACTTCAAAATGATATATGGCATCCATCTTGTCTCAAAATCGTGAGTTTTAAAGTTCTTTTTAATTCATATTGAGTGTTGTATCCGTCGTAAAACCACTTTATTTTTGTTTAAATTCTGTGCATCTACATACTGAAACAACGCAATTACAATATATTTGAGTTTAAATGCTCATCCAAATTTGATTATTTCTACAACGAAGCCTATTTTTCACCTATGTAAAATGTAAACAGCAAAATATGTAGAATTAGTTGTATTAGAATTGCTGTATTTCTTTAATACAAAATCATTTAGTTCATGGAGTTTCCGTAGCTGATATGAATGAAATATTCATTGATGTTATAAAGAGAAGGACGATTTTTTTTTCGATGAAGTTTTACGCATAGAGTTTAATTACTTGTAGCTCCATGGTCTTAATTTTTAAATAGGATAAATTATTATAGTATTGTGATGAATGACATGAATGGGAAATTATTTATGAATGAAATGCTGCTTTTATAGAAAGAGCCAGGAGTGTTATTTTTTCTATGACGTCATTTGAATGAAATTCAGTTGTTTTCGATGAAGTTTTCAAATATAATAAATTATCGTAGTATTATGATAATTCTAAGATTATTACCGAGGAATGTATCACATTTTAGAGATGTTTAAACCAGGCAATTTATATTTCAATGCCGTCATTTGAATGAAGTTCATTTTTTTCGATGAAGGTTTAAGTTTTCAAATATAATAAATTAATGTAGTATTGTGATAAGTTTTAAAATATTACCGAGGAATGTATTGCATTTTAGACATGTTTAAATAAAATTGCATTGAAGTTGGAAAGTGTTTCATAATCAATGTTTTAAGCATGATTGATCTTTCTTGTTTTTAATATCGACGTATTAGCATATCGAAATCCGTACATACCTCCAACTGCATGGAACCCACCTTGAACACCTCTCAATAGCTACACTGCCACGGTGTTTGCAACTGCATACGACACCGGTTGATTTCACTCTTTAAAACAGACTCAACATTTTTTATCGTATATTGAACACCACAACCACCTTCACATCTCGATTATTTTAACATGTCTTCATATCACAAATTTCTTTTCAAATCCACTAATCCTGTATTTTTAGTTAGGTAACCTTTTTCTAATATGGCTTCGGGAGGATACTGCCTTCCTGCTTGATCCCCGTAACTTGATTGGCGTTGCTTTGCCCCTCATAAGTAAATGCTGGTTTAGCGGTCGGTCTTGGTAGGATGTTGATTAGCCACACTCTTGTGCTTCGGGTTGGCCACAGCGTGGGTTCAGCTCATCCAGACTATATGTGCCCATTGCCTGTTAGCTTCAATCTTAATTAGAATATGTATAGATCATAATTAACTGTCCAAGTTACTGTAAATACAGGGGACGTTCAGTTTCATCCATTCTTTAACTCGTCTCACCTCTATTGTCGTTTTAATGTTGTAATTTATGATCTCTTTGTATCACAAATTGTACGTCAAAATATTAATCAGTTGGTACTTGGACTCAAAGTCAAGCAAAATAAACAGGTAAAATAACCCTCTCAGTTTTTCTTTAAATATCCATTCCTGCGTTTTGTGTCAAATATGTCATTCTCCAAGAATGTGCATGTATTGTTTGAAACTTATTTCGCGCATAAACTTTTGCAAGTGTGGAAAAGGCGAGTTTCAGCTAATATTCTGCAGTTCCTTACAAAAAAATATCGTGTTTTATTGTTAAATTTAGTGAGACATGCAAAGGCTAGGATATGTCACATAGTCACCCAGACCTACTTGAATAAACTTGACATAGCTGACTCCAATAAGTGCCTTGTTTGCTCCGTAGAAGAAGGGACCCTGGAACACATATTTTTCTTCTGCACTGGCGAGAACTTTTTAGAACTGTTTAAATAAAACTGTGTGTTCCTCTGTCTGTTTGATCTGTCTTGTGTAGTGTATGTTTTATGTGTATTGCTTTTCTGATCTATAGAGGATATCTTGGAGTCGGCCTCTGATGTGCCTGATTCACTTATCAAGTTGTGTGTAGGAAGACTGGCAAAACGCAAGACCTGAAAAGCCCAGGCCGTCCAGAACTGTTAAGCTCTGAAGTTCTCAATGACGTGAACACTTAACTCGCTCAATATGGAACTCTTTTAGAAAATTATTTAATTTCAGTCTCGTGAAAAAGGCATAGATGACATAAAACAAAATAATTGATGTGTAGAAGATACTGACAATTGACAAGGTCATTTCAAGTGTATATTTCAATTGACCTTAAAATCAGTACTACCAAATGACTAATAATTTTACATAAAATTTACCTTTGGGTAAGTTTTACCTCATTATATGCCATTTTGCTTTGATTTTAAAACTCTCTGTACAAAAAAAAAGTGCATGCCAATTTCTTTTACCTTGTAGGAGCAGTTGGAATCCGTAGGGCCTACCCCCACAGCCTAGTGGTTACAAGCCCGAGATTAAACAGTTAGATCAAACGATATATTTGGATCCGACTACCTAATTCGAGATGTCTTTCGCCTGAAAACTGAACTGGTTGGTTGCTGGCTGGAATGGCGTAAGAGCTGTCCCTATAGCTTAAAATGTCAAAATAATATTTTAAAATAGCTATAAATTTATATTATTTAACGCAATACTTTCAGAGACCGTTTCTTCTATTTTCAAAACAAATGTTCAAAAGTTAAAACACTTTCTTCGTTCAGTCAATAAAACTCGTATCAAAATCAATAGGCCTCTTATGTTTACCCATTAATATAATCCTCCTAAATTTCATCTTATTCTCTCAATTTGATCTAGAGATGCCATGCACAGACTTCACTGATCTGCAATCCAAAGATATTCAAAAAAATATTTGACTCCTGTTCAAGTGTACCCCGAAGGTGTAAATCTATCGAATTCAAAAAGTCCAAGTTTTGACCTAATCATATAATGCGTCGTTCTCTTTACATGTTATTATGTATGTAAAAGAAATAAAAAAGGAAGGATCATACAAAAGCAAACTAATGAATAAAAAATAAATTTTTATACTAAAAAAGAGCTTTTAAAAGAAAAAACAAAATCTTCTTGATCTCTAAAAACCCAAAAAAATGAAAAACTGAAAAAAATATGCTAAAGTAAATGGTTCATGAAAAACTAATTTTTAAAAGATTTTTTTTCTATAGGAAAGCATTTTTTATGTTGGTTGAACTAAACCAACTAGATTAAAAAAAACTTCAGATGCTTTAAGATGTCGCTGAAGTTTTCTTCTTTCAAGGAGTTTTCCAGTAAATTTAATCCAGTATTTTACGGAATGTATGCCTTGTCTTAATCCCCGAAAAAATATCTTCTTAAATGATGCAACAGTTAGGTATTCTAAGTTATAAACCTTAACAATTAAAAACAGAAGAACTTCACCCCTTTTAGATCAAAAACGTGTTATTGTCCCATAGATTGCCTTTTTAACACTTTACAACAAAGTTGAAAAGTGTTTATGACTTTGTTCATTCTGTCTGTCTGTCTGTCTGTCTGTCTGTCCGTTAGCACGATAACTTCCGTAAAAATGACTTAATCAAAATGAAATTTTAGTATGTTGTTCAGACGGTCTGCAGAACCTATGGGAATATAAATGAATAATATCACCCAATTAGTTTTGGATTGAACCCGAGTCGAAAAAATGAAATACATTGAGCCCTATGGGACCTAATTTTTCAAACATTTTTTAAGCGAATTTAAAATTCACAAATTGCTTCGAAAATTTTAGGTAATATTCAAATTGTTCCATAAAATATATAAAAAAGAATTCAGTGAAATATATTCAGTAGTTTTTTAAATAAAAATTAAAATATTAATTACACCTCTTATATGAAACGATCACGTGGCCATGATATGAAACGATCACATGACCCACTTCAAAATGATATATGGTATCCATCTTGTTTCAAAATCGTGATTTTTTTAAGTTCTTTTTAATTCATATTGAGTGTTGTATCCGTCCTAAAACTACTTTATTTTTGCTTAAATTCTGTGCATCTACATAATGAAACAACGCAATGACAATATATTTGAGTTTAAATGCTCATCTAAATTTGATTATTTCTACAACTAAGCCTATTTTTCACCTATGTAAAATGTAAACAGCAAAATATATAGAATGAGTTGTATTAGAATTCCTGTATTTTTTTAACACAAAATAATTTAGTCCATGGAATCTGCATGGCTGATATGAATGAAATATTAATTGATTTCATAAAGAGAAGGACGATTTTTTTCGATGAAGTTTCAAACATAGAGTTTAATTTTTTGTAGCTCCATGGTCTTAAACAAAATGTTTAAATAAAATAAATTATTATAGTATTGTGATGAATGAAATGAATGGGAGAAAGTTATGAATGAAATCCTGTTTTTATAGAGAGATCCATGCGTGTTATTTTTTCTATGACGTCATTTGAATTAATTTCAGTTGTTTTCGATGAAGTTTTCAAATATAATAAATTATCGTAGTATTATGATAACTCTAAAACTATTACCGAGGAATGTATAACATTTTAGAGATGTTTAAACGAGGCAATTTATATTTCAATGCCGTCATTTGAATGAAGTTCATTTTTTTCGATGAAGGTTTAAGTTTTCAAATATAATAAATTAATGCAGTATTGTGATAAGTTTCAAAATATTACCGAGGAATGTATTGCATTTTAGACTTGTTTAAAAAAAAATACATTGAAGTTGGAAAGTGTTTCATAATCAATGCTTTAAGCATGATTGATCTTTCTTGTTTTTCTTTTGACCGAAACAGTCCGACCTACCAAAAGGAGTAAGGTATCTGTTTAGACGACTGAGGCAGTGCCACACAATTTAGACCCTGTGACCATACCGTCCTTCCCCTACCACTAACCTCTCGGAAGGACTTTCGGAACCACAGATTTAACGGACCCGTACTCCGCGTAGACACCGGGGCAGTTTGGGCAGAGCTCGGAATCGAACTCGGGTCCTCCGGGTGCAATCCCCGTGCTCTGATCAATGTGCTATCTTCCTCCCTATTAGTTGTTGTCAAATTACACATAAAATGGTTATCATTTTAAAGATATATTAACATAATTATTTCTTTCTGAAGGCATTCAAGTCACTAGGCTACCAAGGTTATTAAGGTACCCAAAAAGGTTTAAATACACCAAATTCCATGAGTTGAATATTTTTCACTCCATCACAGTACATGGTAATGTATACGGAAAGTATTGGAATTGTGTCGAAAATCGCAACTCAAGTTTTCGATGGATATACACGCTTTAAGATCTTTAGAACACCAAAATACTATTTTTAGCATGACGTCTGTGTGTGTGAGAGAGAGAAATGAACGTATCCACTCTAATTCGAAAACTAATGGACCGAATTTCATAAAATTTTATAGATAAGTCACTCATGGGTTACCCTAGTGCCGATTAGATTTTAATACGATTCGACATAAAGAACCTGCCTTTTCTTGGAAAATGGCCCGAAAAAATCACAGATGTCCACTACAGCTAAAAATTTAATTGTCCAAACTTTACAAAATTTGGTAGATAAGTCACGTGTGGGTTACTCTAGTGCTGATAAGATTTTGGTATGATTTGGGGGATAATAGCATGCTTTTTTTCTCTTTTTTTTTTTTTTTTTTTTTTTGACGAAATCACCCGCAAAAAATTTTCAAAAATAAAAGACTACGTTTGCTCAAATGTATCAATTAAATGTTTGTTTTAAAACAACGATAAACATAATAGGTTCAACCCCATTATTCTAAGACTAGCCGTTCCCGAGATATTTAAGTTTTTTTCGCATTTTTTGCTACGATGGTTTTAAAAATAAGCCCAGTTACCAAATGAAAACTAAAACTAAATTAAAGGTGTAAATTTATAGTAATTTTAAATAATTATGCGTGTTATTTAATGCAATTAAACTATATGTAATAAATTATTAATAAAATAAAGAGAAAATTAATTTGAGTCTGCAGGGAAAGTCGTGTGCTGCTCACATCAGATTTTTTTTCTTATACTATGTACAGTAAGGAAAGTAACAAGTAACTCACCTACCAAATTTTATGAAATTTGTTCAATTAGTTTATCAGTTAGAGTGGATACGTACGTTTAACACACACACCCACAGAGAGAGAGAGAGAGAGAGAGAGAGAGAGAGAAATACTTCACGCAAAAATTGTTTTCTCGCGTTCTAGAGGTCCGAAAACGTGTAGATCCGTCGAAAACTCGAGTTGCGATTTTCGACACGATTCTAATACTTTCCCTATACATCACCATGTATTGCAGGGAAAGTAAAACGTAGCCATCAAAGCAAAACCAATGTGACGTTATGATGTCTTCCTAAATCCATGGTTGTCCCATGTGACTGAATTGGCACTTTTTCGTGTTCTTTGAATGATTTGTCATGGGTGTTTTTATCACCAAACCAAAATACGTTGAAAAATCGTTATTTCAGTTTTGAGCATCAAACTAATGGTCTGGCATTCGATCAGTTCATTCAAATACCTCTTTCCTTTCCGAAAAAAAGAAGAGGCAGGATCATAAAATAAACTATCTCCTTACGCTTCAGCGGCGACAGTACTTGGAACAGAAATTGGAAACAACTGAATGATAAAAGCGGAATATTTGGCTTGGTCGGAAATTTTTATGTTAGGATCCTGCTATTGATCAGAATTTCAAGATATAAAACAGTCCATAAAATGTTATGCGTTCTTGAAGTAAGTTGGCATATGTGATTCTGTTTGCAATTGCATTATACACTGTAAAACATTTGCAAGCATGTTACTGAGAGTTTCGGGGTGGGTGAGGGGAATCAGCTGACCGTAATGGGGAGTTAGGTTCCTGATAGTTATGATAACATATATATAAAAATACAAAAGTGAAGCTTCGGCCGACAATAATGAGCTGAATATTTCAGAAATGAAGCTGGAACTTTCATAAACGCCTGTAATTGCGGTTTTTCTGATACTCTGCCGAAATTATCAACAAAGTAGTTGCAAAAAAAATGAGCAAATGTGACAGAATGTTTTTACTGTCGCTAGTCGAGTCTTAAATAACGAAAATTCAGTTAAATCGGTTTAATTCTCTTTCGTTTATTCAAATAATCAAATGGCATGCATAACTATAAATCAAATTTAAAGTAATCAGCCTGGCAACCCCTCTCCCCGGATATTAGCTAAATATTTCAGATAATTATATTAAATTTGTTTAACATAAATCTAGCTTCTCTGAGCAATTTTCGTTGCTTTTCACATGACAAGGAATAGAGATGGAAGATGCACATATACGAAGTGCATTTAAACAAAGAAGCAATGTGATATATCTAGAAAGTTCTAATAATTGAAAGATGCAGGGTTTACACAAACCGAAATACATGAAAAATAGATTATGATGGCATTGCAGTGCTTTCATAGGTAATATAAATATGGCATGTCAGAAAGGGGAACAATCTACCGAATGAGAAGTTGTTAAATATTTTAAAAACCAAATACAAAGGGAAAACCAGCAAAGAAACAAGGAGGTACAAGTAAATAATTAATTGTGGAAGTAATTTTAAATTAATGATATTGGAGTTTCATGTGAAAACAGCAAACATTAAACCAATATTTAAATACATTTTTACTTAGAAACTTGCTGTTTCTTGCGCTTTTATGCTATTACTAAAAACGGGGTTAAACACATCTGCAGCAGCGAAATAAATTTTCATTAGTTGAAGGCGAGGGAACAGTAACGGCAATTCGTAAATGGTTCAGTGTTTCAAGGGAGAAAGGTCCACGGTCTGGGTATGAAACAAAAGAGGTGAACACCAGTCCTGTAGACCAGTGGCGCACCCAGAATATTCCTAAGGGGGGGGCCATTGGTGCACAAAATTTTTATGAAAGAGGATGACTCCTCGATAAATTTTCCGAGAAAAAATGATCAGAGGCCATATCAATTAACAAGGCGGTTGTCTTTTTTTGTACATTTATTTTTATCAAATTACTAACAATTCTTTAGCGCAGTGCAAGAGAATTGAATGATTAGAAGAAGTAGTAGTAGATATTTATACAAAACAACACAAATTAAGAAATAGATGAAGATAAAATTATTTGTTCTGGTCTGCTTATACTGTATACTTGTTTTCAACCACTCTCTCATGATTACATATTGTTATATTATTCAATTATGATCTATACATATTTATAAAACGAAGTCCAGCCTCCTGTTTTTCTTTGTAGCCAGAGCATTAATTATCTGGTCTGGATCAATTTCCACTTCACGGTGAATGTTCATTGACGCCAGTCCATTCAGTCTGGTTTCACTCATACTGTTTCTCAAGTAAGTTTTCAACCTCTTCATTGTGGAGAATGACCTCTCAGCACTGCTTGTTGATACTGGGAGGGTGGCATACACTTTTAAAAGTTCAAACACAGTTGGAAAAGTCCTTTGGTCACAAAAGTTAAGCAGTTCGATTGGGCTTTTAGTTTTCTTGTTCAATGCAGAGACCTTCATGTACCACAGATGTAGTTCAGCTTTTAGAGTATTATCTGATCTAGGTCCTAAATCATCTGCAAATTTCCTTGATAAAGCAACAAATCTCTCGTTTTCTTCCAGTGTCGGCTGCCTTCCATTCGGAATGACAGATGCAAAACTTTGTAGAAATTCCTTATGTTTGAGAAATTTTTCATGGAGGTGAGTGATGAAATTATCAATCCATGGAATGAAAATAGAAAGTCTGTAGTATTCTTCAGGAGTCTGTACGTTGAAATTTGATCTATAAATTTGTCTGGTGGCACGGCGTGGTAGAGTAATGTTTTCTCCATGCTGTTCCAGCTTCTTAACAGCTTGTTCAAACAGATGGTGAAACTCGTTCTCTGCGTTCTCTCGAATTATAGATATAGCTTTCAAAACGTCTTCTACGTCACTCACAGCAGTTGCCAGATCAAGGTTAACTTCCTGCAGCTTTTCACTCAGACGAACACTGTAGCTGAGTAATCTGTCAGCTGAAACAAGTGCTATGACAAACTGTGATGTTAACATTGAACATAACAAGGTATGAGCCTCTGTTGATGTCTCCTTGTCATTCTAGGTAGTAATCTCCTCCAGAGCCTCGATTACTTGATCAAACAATGAAACCATAACTGTGACGGCATCATGTCTCTCCACCCAACGAGTAGGGCATAATTTCTTCAGTTTTTTGGCACTGATTTCTGTCTCTCCCTGATTAGCTGCATTAATTTTGCTGGTGAGAACAAGGTTTCGTTTTGGTGTGTTGAAAAAACTAGAGATTTTCCCTATTATTCCAAAGCTGTTTCGGATATCCGGAACTCTAGATGAATAAGTTATGGCTAAGTTCAAACAGTGTGATGCACAATGAACGTAGGGGGCTTTGGGGTGTTGCTCATATATAATTGCTTGGGCGCCATTGTACTCTCCACTCATTGCAGAAGCTCCATCGAACCCTTGTCCACGGAGGAAAGACGTATCAATGTTGCAGTCTGCAAGGCCTTTAAGAATAGCATCTGCAATTGCTCGACCTGTAGTTTCAGTCAGGGGCACAAACTTAAGGAAGTTCTCCACTATCTTAAATTCAATTTTATACTTATCATTTGTTTCAAACCGTTTCAAATAACGAACGCAAAGTGTCATTTGCTCTACCGTTGCAATATCTGTGGTTTCGTCACATAAAACCGCAAAACATTTGGCCTCATTCACCTCAGTTGCTATGTGCTTCACAATGGAATCATTGCATGCTGAAATAATCTCATTTTGTATATTCCAACTTATGTAAGTTGCATTTTTTGCACAACCTTGTAGATGAGTTTTCAGTATTTCTTCTCCTGCATCAACTCGGAGTCGCAAAAGGGCTCTAAAATTTCCTTCGCATTGGCATGGTTCTGACAATACGTCCAAATCCCCACAGTCTCTATGCCCTCTCATGGCCAGCCCTTGCCTTCCACAAAAAATCACTGTTTTGATAATAGGTTTAAGAATAGCCCTATTCTGCAAAACTTGTTTTTGCTTTCCTCTGTCCATTACTTGATCCACAGGAACCGTTTTTCCTTCCGTGACCCTTAAGAACTCATCGGCTTTGAGAACTGAATCCTTATGATAGAAAAAATTTTCATGTTGACAGAACTTCTCCAAGGCCTTCTTCCAATTATTAAATCCTTTTGAAACAAGTTGACCTGTAGCTTGTGTGGATCTTAAACCAACTTCATGGGGTGCAAAGAGAACACAAAATTTGCAATAGGCACTGTCCTCTGCCTTTGAGTAAGCTAGCCAGTTATGCTTACTCAACCAAGATGAGCAGAACTTCCGAGTGTGGTGAGGTTTTCCTTGACTTGATACAGCACTAGTGACAGTAGCAGGAAAACTGTAATTTGCATATGGTTCCCAAAGATTTTTTAGCGCTGTTATCCTATCTTCATCTGTGAGGTTAGATTTCTTGACATAATTAAAAATATCTGCAGCCAGAATTTCTATTTCAACTGTGTTTGGTATTGTGTTTTGTCCTACCTTTACCTCCTCACAAGCGTTTGAAGACAGCCCGGGGTCACGGCTGTTGCTTGCTTCGACTGCAGCCTCATCAATGTAACAAGAGCTCAGGGAAACGTCGTTGGGAACGTCACTATTTGCAATCTTACTTTTTTTTTTAAATAATTTCCCAGTGTCTGTTGGCCTAGCCCTTTTCGTTTTTCACTCATTGTCTTTTTTTTTACCTTGCTCCTCAGTTATTCAAGAACAAAATTTGCTATATAGCCGAAATACGCACATAAACACACACACTGATCGTTAAAGATGCATTTCACTGTAAGATCAGTTGAAAGTTCAGGACCATTATTAAATTCAGCTATTCACCACGCAGGCCCTCGTTCCGAAACTACCAATTCACTGTTATCACCTTGTGTCGTAACGTCGCACTTTATTTCAACTCACAGCAACACTTAATTCGCGAAGCGTTGGCACGATCTATTTATTCACTTCCACAATTTTCTCACTGGGTAAACGAAATCCTCGAGTTTTCGAGCGAACAGCCGCTTCCCCCATAGAGTTTCGTCCAGAACAGAGCACCAGGCGCGTTTGGGTCACGTGATTTTGGACGAGTCCATTAGTTAAATTCAATCACAGGTAGAAACGTCTTAAGAAGAACGGGTTTCCAGAATTGGCGCCTTTAGTGCGAATTAATTTATAATTTGTACAGTACGATAAAGAGCTTTATATGTATAATTACATTCAGTGTAAGTGTTGGGATATGCTGGAATTGTTTTCTTCACAATGATTAAAATTATTTATTACAATAATGGTTGTAAATGTTTTTTTTTTATACTTTCTCGAAGGCAGACCTAGTTCTCTCTTGTGCTGACAGCGCCCTTCGCGTTTTGCTTTGTCAGCCCAAGGGGGGGGCCAGGGCCCCCTCGGCCCCCCCCGTGGGTGCGCCACTGCTGTAGACTGGTGCAAAGAGACTGGTTCGATAGAAAAGTTAAGATGTTCAGGCGGGATTATGATGCTCCTATCCCCTATGCACTATGTACTCATAATAAATGATCGAGCTTTGAACAAAACATCTACATTGAACAACTACAACTGGTTAATGAATGTTCTTGCTACCGCAGCTCTCATTTGTCGGAAGTGGGCTTTGCTGTAAGTGAAATGGCCTTAATAAATCTTAAATCCAAAAAATAAGTCTTAACTCTAGAGCGGTCTGCTTAAAACTATGGGATTTGGAAGGATTTAAGTTCCTACCTCATCTAGATCAGTCCTTGCCCCTCGACACTATCAAATGTTTCGCTCCATTGCCCAATTCTTTCAAAGGCGGTACTTAGTGGAGGATACTTTTACACCTTTTTTACAAATAATAAATCTGTATGTGCCGCAATATTATTTTATTAAAATAGTATTTGAATATACTTTCATCCGTATTTCCTCCAATAAAAAGCCTTTCCGCTATAACGGCTTTCCTCTGAATATAAAAGCTTTCCCCCACACTTTCTGTTATAACGTGATTTTCTGTACTTCTTCCACTATTTATTTCTTTTCTTCCACTATTTAATTTATTCATATTTTAGAATCTAAAACAATTTTCAACGTAGAGCATAGATAAGAAATTTACCCTGTTTGGATTCTGATTTGAGGTTTCTAATTGATTCTTCACTACACAAGATTTATTTAAACTGAATCGTTAACTATATTGATCTGAATTTGAAACTTTAAACTAGCTTCAGTCTGAAACAAACATCAATTAACCTGAAGACTAGAATTCTATGAAAGAACCACGACAATTAAAAGCATAAAATACTTTATTCACAACTAACCTCGCTGAAAAACCCAAAACACACACACACAAACACACACAGACACACACACACACACATATATATATATATATATATATATATATGTATGTATGTATGTATATATATACATATATATATATGTATATATATATGTATGTATATATATACATATATATATATGTATATATATATATATATGAATATATATATATATATATATATATATATATATATATATATATATATATATATATATATATACACTATATGATCAAAAGTATCAGGACACATTGGATGTTAGAATGTTTTTCGAATTTCTAAACAAATACTTGGCGGACTGTTCTGTAACTTTGGCGATGTGAAGAACATGCTTAAACACACACTTTCCAGTAAAGTTTCGGTGACTTGTGCATTTAGGGGACCACCAAGATATTGAAAAGGGGGAAAAATTTATTTGATCACCCTGTATCATAAAACCTGGAAATGATTTGTAACTTTCACAAAATAGTTAACTAGCTTTGTTCAATGTGTATAAGCATTTTCGTAAAACAAAAACGTATATTCCTGAAGGTATAAACATTTCTTTAAAAAAAAACTAAATTTTGCTACATGTTTTTTGCTTACAATATCCATAGGTTTCAATCAAATTTCACGAAACTTACAGAACATTTGTCAACTTCCAAGAAAAACATTATACTTCAATTAAAAATTAAAGCATTGAATATACGATGAAATATAAGCATTTGAAGAAACTAAGTTTTGACTGCGCAGGCGCGAAACATAGCAATAGTTTTCCTTCGTGTTTTCGTAGTGAATACTGTAGGGCAACTTTTATAAAAAATACACTGGAATATCGTGAAAATTCACAAAGATATCGACGATATAGTGATCAGTTTTTTCTGATTATCTGAAAGTACCTGGATGATAAGAAGATTTCAACAAATTGACATTTTAGGAATTCGTCGGACACCTCTGGTTTGAAAATGAACTAGTCCAATTTTATTCAAATAATGATCAAAAGTAATGATCAATTTTATGCCAATAATGATCAAATTAGACTAGTTCATTTTCAGAACAGGGGTGTCCAATGAATTTGTAAAATGTCCATTTGTGGAAACCCCCTTATCATCCAGGTACTTTCAGAGAGTCAAAGAAAAACGTATTACTATATAGTCCAAATCTTTGTGAATTTTCACGATATTCCAGTGGATTTTTTCATAGAAGTTGCCCTACAGTATTCACTACAAAATCATGAGAGAAAACTATTGCTGTGTTTCACACCTGCGCAGTAAAAACTTACTTTCTAAAAATGCTTATATCTCATCATATATTCAATGCCTTAGTTTTCAATTAAAGTATAATGTTTTTTTGGACGTTGATAAATGCTCTATAAGTTTCGTGAAATTTGATTGAAACCTATGGATATTGTAAGCAAAAAACTTGTAACAAAATTTAGTTTTTTTTTAAAGAAATGTTTATCTTGTTGCTGCAACATATGGCTTTATTGGAATCTAATCCATACAAATAGAGATCTTATCACAAACAAAAGGAAAATAACAAAAACAAACAAAGCAGCAAACATAGGAACACAGAGAACACCGTCAAAGCAAAAGAAAGAGTCCAAGGAAGCACACGGCTAAGAGGGGGCAGACATTCTTTATCATTCCATAAGATTCCTAGCATCCCAATAAAATTTAATGACATCTCTCTGGCGCTGGGCATCTCTATCCAATCCTGGACACCCAAGAAGATGTTCTGAGTTCATTCTGCCAACATTACATATTGATCAAATGTTCGTGGGGAGAACACCTATTCTATTTAGGTGTTCTGCTAAACAATCATGTCCGGTTTTCAATCTGAAATTGGCAACAGCTTCTTTACGTGGTCTAGCGTTGAAAATTTTCCAATTATCTTGGATATCAAGCCACTTTTTACCTCTGAATTTAGTCATAAGGTTATTTTTATAAGTATTTATCATGTCTCTATGTACAAATTTTTTAAAGGATTCCGGTGGGATAAGTCTTTGATTTATGTTTACATTATTTGCCTTCTTGGCAAGCAGATCAGCAGTTTCGTTTCCGTTGATTCCCACATGGGAAGGTATCCATTGAAAAACAATTTGTTTATCCCTACTTCTCAAGTATTTTATATCTTTCTTTATTTGAGTTATTATCGGCATTTCAGAGTGATGGTTTGCCGAGATGGTCTGGATAGCTGCACTGGAGGCCACACATATTACAACCATAGAATAACAGTGATTATTAACTCTGAATATCAAGCTGTTAATTACCAAATGAATAGCATAAATTTCAGTGTCAAAATTAGTCATATATTTTCCTACAGGTGCATATTGGGAAAATAATTCACAATAAACACCCGCCCCAGCTGTCTCGTTTATTTGGGACCCACCAGTAAAAACTCTTGTCCATTGGGGTTCAGGGTATTTCTCTTCCATCAAGGACATCGCAGCATCCTTTAGTATCACATCAATATTATCTTTCTTAGTAAGATCATCTAATGTTAATTGATGATGCATATCAATGTACTCCAATGGGTTTACTAATTTTTTCAATAGTCCCATGGAGACATCTCTATTAATGTCATTCAGTATCTTCTGACATTTTTCAATAGGGGATATTTGTGTTTTGAGACATCCTCTAAAATTTTTCTCAATCCACTCTGTTCTTTGTGAGGATTTTATTCTGATGTATGTTTTACAGCCTGCCTCTTTATTTCCTCATACATTGGTGGGTTTATAGTATATAGCTGCATTGCAGCTATGGGGGTAGTCTTGACAGCCCCTGTTATTTATTATCCGTAGAGCTCTATTTTGTATACGTTCCAAAACGTTAATTTTATCCTGCGCAGCAGTCAACAAAACCTCACTTCCGTATCTTAGATTTTATATATGTATTGTAAGTTTTATTTAATGTATTTTGGGTGCAGCCCCATTTGGCGCCTGACAATCTTCTCAAGATTCTCAATCTCCTCTCTGTCTTTGTCCCGATATCTTTATCTTTCACATGTTCTTTAAAACTTTATTTCTTATCCAGCACAACTCCTAGGTACTTGGAGTTTTTGTTATTAACTAGGTTACAATTGCCTATTTTTAAGTTGAAAACAGGGTCCCCATGTCTCAACGAAAGAAATTGATACACAGTCTTTAAGCTGTTTACAGTCATGTTATTCTCCTTTGTCCAAATCTGAAGCACCTCAAGTGCTTAATTCATAATGTTCTCCAAAATTTGTCTCTGACTCCTTAGAGAATTCTTTGCATCTGTCCATATTATTAGATCATCTGCAAACATACTAACATTTATGTCTTTGATATTTTGTAGATTTTTTATTAAGTCATTTATATAGATATTGAAAAGTGTGCAGCTACTAACTGCACCTTGCGGTAGTCCCACCTTGCTTTGACCATATTTTGACTCCGCCTGGTTCCATCGTGTCCTCACCCATCTTTGCGCCAAAAACCTATTAAGCCAGCCCAACTTGTTACCACCAATTCCGTTATTCTTTAATTTGTTGATCAATCCATCTCGCCAAACGGTATCATAAGCATCCTGGAAGTCAACAAAAACCGCCAGGGTACTTCTTTTGTCGTTAAAATCTGATTTAATTTTATGCACCATCTTCAGTAATGAGTTAAAAGTGGACATGTTCTCTCTAAAGCCCGTCTGTTACTCGGCCATAATGTCTTGATTCTCCAGAACGAATTTTAATCTTGTCATCAACATTTTTTTTTTAAAGTATTTACTATAATGGACGTAAGAGATATTGGTCTGTATGATTCCATAGTATCTTTTGGTTTTCCCGTTTTGAGAATAGGGATTACTGTGGCCTTTACCCATACAGTAGACAGACTCAAATTCTGATTCCAGAAGTCATTATATATTTTCAAAAGCGTTTTCTTGGCCAGATATCCCATATGTTTCAAAAATGCCGGAAATATGTTATCAGCTCCTGGCAATTTTTTCTCTTTTATGTCTTTAATTGCCTTTTGTAGTTCCCCCATGGAGAAATCCTCGATATATAATTTATCCGTATAATTTTTCATTGGGTGTCTTACCCTTTGTAACTTTCTCTCTCTCTTCCCTTAAACCTTGCTCAATGTATATTGATTCAGATAAAATTTATTAAACTCCTCTGCAATTTCCCTCGGTTCAACCTTTTCTTTATTTTTGATCATCATGGGGTGTCTAGTCCTCTTATCATTTTTGTTGTTTAAAGTGCTCATTAGACGATAAGCCTTTGTTCCATCTGTTCTATAATTCATCCCCTGTGGAAAGTCATTCCAAACCTGACTTTTGACCTCATTTATTTTTCGTTTCATAATTGCACTTTCTCTTCTCCACTTGACAACATCTTTTCTACACCTTTCCACTGATTTGCCCTCCACCTTCTCTGCCTCCTCTCTTGCACAATCCCTGATCTCTCTCTGTCTGGTCATATCTTCGTTTCAAAAGAGTTTGTATTGAAAAGTTCGTCCTCTAGGAATACTTTGCTTGGCGCTAGTTTTTAAAGTATTCGAGAAGGCCGCAGTCACCTTATACAGAGGGAGTTCACATGGAAATTCTTTCACTAGCCCTTCTAGAAGGGCTGTATAATCCTTCCATTTAGCTTTTTTAAAGTTCCACATAACTCTTGAAACATCGCTTTCTGATTTTATCTTCACATCTATTTTTAGCTTGATAATTCTGTGTCCACTTCCAGGATCACCAAGCACTGCTTTTGTGCATTTGTCCACTATATTTTCTGATGCCATTGTCAAGTCTGGGTTCATTGAACTTCCAGAATAATGGACAAAAGTTTTTGGATCTTTTGAATTATACATTAAAAACATCGCATTACTATCCATAAAATCTTCAACAATCTCACCCATTTGATTCCGGTTTTTTTAACCCCAATTTGGGGATGCAGCATTAAAATCTCCCAGAACTAGAGTATTTTTAGTAATTTTAAGAGTATCCAAATTAAGGTTTTTATTGTTCGGAGGGCTATAAATCCCATATAGTTTAAACTAGGTTTTTCCCATCCAAACATTTACGACCACAATTTCTGCTGTGTCGTGTTCATTCATCTCCTTCACCACCTCGACAGTAGAGGTCAAATTATTTCTCTACAGTCTGTCCGAGATGCCCTATGGGCGAAAATTGCCTTGCGACGAGGTTCCATAGCCAACCGCCGTTACTCATTTAGCACCACCCAAGAGGCACGTGTGACTTAAGGTAGGTCACAGAAACGTTTATATCTTCATGAATATACGTTTTTGTTTTACGAATATGCTTATACGCATTGAACAAAGCTAGTTATATATTTTTCGCTCTTTTCAATATCTTGGTGATCCCTTAGATGCACAAATCACCGAAACTTTACTGGAAAGTGTGCGTTCAAGCTTGTTCTTCACATCGTTAAAGTTACCGAACACTTCGCCAAGTATTTGTTTAGAAATTCGAAAAACACTCTAACATCCAAAGTGTCCGGATACTTTAGATTATATATATACATATATGTATATATATATATACATATATATATATATATATATATATATATACTGTATAGAAATGTATATACAAATATTTGCAATGCTGACAATACAATATCTAACCTAGAAGTACCAATCTGCACACGTAATCTGAACCTCAATAATTGTCAAAATCCATTTCAACCAGAACCGAAGATGAATTAATGAATGTGGCTCCACTCGACATTCTCATACCAGAATACATTTTTAAATATCTTGTGAAGTTTTTTTTTTTTTTCAAATTTTACAAGAAATGTTTTGAAAAATCGGCATCGTGGGTCCAAATGATTTTAATTATAGGGTATTGCCCTTCACTTTAAAGGGCTTAAAAAATCTTTCGATTGATACTAAACTTGACAGTGTACACCCAGGGGGGATAAATTCCTCCTCCCCCCCGAGAGGAGTAGTGACACAAAAATTGTGTCGCGGGTATTTTTCAGAACAGCGATTGAAACTATTAAGTCTCGCGATCATTGAGCCATAAATAACCCCCTTGTTTACATAATTATGTCAAATTTTACACGCACGCGACATCGGGCGCGGTTAGTACTTGGGTGGATGACCACCTGGGAACACCGCTTGCTGTTGACACATTTCGAGAGCGGTAGCCCGGTGGTTTGCACGCTGGATTTTCCTGCTGCTACAACTGCCGCCGTGTTCATGCGGAGTACGATCATGTGGGTCCGTCAGTCCTTCTGAGAGGTTGGTGGTAGGGGAAGGAGGGTACGGTCCCTGTGGATGCCTCCCCCACTGGGTTCCGGTCTAAATTGGGTGGCACTTCCCGCCAAACAGTTACCTTACATCTTTCTGGTAGGTTGGACGGTCTGGGTCTCAACAACAACAACACACGCGACATCAGCAGATTGGCAGACGTCGACATTCTACAGTCTGCTATTTTATAGATCTTTGCAGTCACGAGAGTACGATTTATTAGAAAGAAGTTGAGATATTTAGAACATAAAATAAAATAATAATAGAATATAGTTTGTTTTAGAATAAAATAATAATAGAATCCCCATACTTACTTCTCTCTGATGAGTATATCAGGGAACCCCGCTTGGAGGTGTTATTCCCAAAATATGTCCTCCAGCCGATAAAATTAGTCCGTTCTGGCCGTTGTAGTATCGGAAGCTAAATTTTTGGAAATTACCAAAATATACTCCCGTATTTTTTGAATAATTACCATGTAGCTGGCTTAAAATTTCAAAAAAATTAAGTCAGCTGCATGGTAAAACTAAATTTGTCTGTTACTATAAGGATTTGCACAATTATTGCACATGCCAAGTTTTCTCACTTTATATCGCAGATATCGAATAACATGCATAACATACTAACGAGTGTATAACGCAAAACCGATCCGCAGATACTGTCATTTGAAATGGGAACGTAACCTTAATATAAATATACGTTCATGGACTATATCTTGCATAACAGAAAATCAGATGTGGGCAGCACATGATTTTCCCTACATGATTTTACTTCTTTCACGGCGAAGATGTTACAAAATCTGCAACACAATGATTTTGACATCGAATTAGCACTACGTAAATTGAAATTCGGCGCTTTCTGCAACTTACTAATTCAAACAAATCAGTTTTTATACCCACGTTGAAAAATCCTCATCAAATGAAACTGACATTTAATTAATTGCATGAAATAAATATACCATTGGCGAATACTTGAAATACAAAATACAAAACTATTACCACATAAAATCTTCTCTTGTGAAGCGATTTAAATTTACAAGAATGATGTTGCATAATACTGCAGATGTAAAATGAACATATTTGACGATACTTAATGACTTTTAGTTTTCTAAATTCATTTCAAAAACTATTTCGAATATATATATCTACATTCGCAATATTTCGAAAAACATTTCGTACTAAAGTTCTAAAGTTTGTGTCAATTGTTTTCTAATTAAAAAAAATCTGATGTGAGCAGCACATGACTTTCCCTGCAGACTTATATTCACGTTCTATTTATTTAAATTAAATTTAATTAATTTTTAATTCAATTTTCGTTCTCGTTTGTAAACTGGACTTATTTTCAAAAATGGTGTAGGAAAAATATGAAAAACTAAAATATCTCAAGAACGGCTAGTCCTAGTGTAATGGGGTTGGTCTTATTCTTTTCTTCGCTAAGAATTACGTATTAAACAAGCATTTAATGGCTATATTTGAACATACGTAGATCTTAAGTTTAGATTTTGATGATTTTTGCGGGACATTTGGCAAAAAAAGGCAGGTTATTTTTTGTCGAATTATACCAAAATCTAATCAGCACCAGGGTGGCCTACAAGCGACTTATCTACCAAATTTTGTGAAATTCGGTCCATTAGTTTTTCAGTTAGAGTAGATACAAGCTTTTGCGGGCCATTTCGCAAAAAAAGGCGGGTTTTTTTAACCCGAGTCATACCCAAAACCAATCAGCACCAGATTCGTGCACAAGTGACTTACCTACCAAATTTTATGAAATTCGGTCAATTAGTTTTTTAGTTAGAGTGGATACAAAATCTGCACAGACAGACAGACACACAGACACACACACAGACGTCACGCTAAAAATAGTTTTTTCGTATTCTAGAGGTCTCAAAACGTGTAGATCCGTCGAAAACTCGAGTTGCGATTTTCGACATTGATTCCAATACTTTCCCTATACATTACCATGTATTGCAGGGAAAGTAAAAATCTGATGTGAGCAGCACATGACTTTCCCTGCAGACTTATATTCCCGTTCTATTTATTTAAATTTAATTTAATTAATTTTTAATTCAATTTTCGTTCTCATTTGAAAACTGGACTTATTTTCAAAAATGGTGTAGGAAAAATACGAAAAACTAAAATATCTCGAGAACGGCTAGTCCTAGTGTAATGGGGTTGGTCTTATTCTTTTTTTCGCTAAAAATTACGTATTAAACAAGCATTTAATGGCTATATTTGAGCATACGTAGTTCTTAAGTTTAGATTTTGATGATTTTTGCGGACCATTTTGCAAAAACACTGCAGGTTATTTTTTTTCGAATTATACCAAAATCTAATCAGCACCAGTGTGGCCTACAAGCGACTTATCTACCAAATTTTGTGAAATTCGGTTCATTAGTTTTTCAGTTAGAGTGGATACAAGCTTCTGCGGGCCATTTCGCAAAAAAAGGCGGGTTCTTTTAACCCGAGTCATACCCAAAACTAATCAGCACCAGATTCGTGCACAAGTGACTTACCTACCAAATTTTATGAAATTCGGTCAATTAGTTTTTTAGTTAGAGTGGATACAAAATCTGCACAGACAGAGAGACAGACACACAGACAGACAGACACACACACAGACGTCACGCTAAAAATAGTTTTTTCGTATTCTAGAGGTCTCTAAACGTGTAGATCCGTCGAAAACGCGAGTTGCGATTTTCGACATGATTCCAATACTTTCCCTATACATTACCATGTATTGCAGGGAAAGTAAAAATCTGATGTGGGCAGCACATGACTTTCCCTGCAGACTTATATCCACGTTCTCTTTATTTTAATTAAATTTATTTCACTTTTAATTCAATTTTCGTTCTCATTCGGTAACCGGGCTTATTTTCAAAGGTGGCGTAGGGAAAGTACGAAAAACTAAAATATCTCGAGAACGGCTAGTCCTAGTGTAATGGGGTTGGTCTTATTCTTTTCGTCGTTAAAAATTACGTATTAAATCAGCATTTAATGGATATATTTGAGTATACCCAGTTCTTTAGTTTAGATTTGGACGATTTTTGCGGGCCATTTTGCAAAAAAAGGCAAGTCATTTTTTTCCGAATCGTACCAAAATCTAATCAGCACCAAGGTAACCCACTAGTGACTCAACTACCGAATTTTGTGAAATTCGGTCCATCAGTTTTTCAGTTCGAGTGAATACAAGCTTTTTCGGGCCATTTCGCAAAAAAGGCGGGTTCTTTTATTCCGAATCGTACCCAAAACTTATCAGCACCAGACTTGCTCACAAGTAACTTACTTACCAAATTTTGTGAAATTCGGTCCATTAGTTTTTTAGTTAGTGTGGATACAAAATCTGCACAGACAGATAGACAGACACACAGACAAACAGACAGACACACAGACACACACACAGACACACACACAGGCGTCACGCTAAAAATAGTTTTTTCGGATTCTAGAGGTCTCGAAACGTGTAGATCCGTCGAAAACTCAAGTTGTGATTTTCGGCATGATTCCAATACTTTCCCTATACATTACCATGTATTGCAGGGAAAGTAATAAGTGTGAAATGATAATTTATTTAACACTATTCAAAATCCTGATAAGTTATTTATTTTGTTCTAAATGAGCTTATCATTAAAGTGTTGTTTGGTTTTCGAGAATTTCTTGTATGTTCCGATTTAATTTATTCTTCCTTTTTACTTTCCCTGCAATACATGGTAATGTATAGGGAAAGTATTGGAATCATGTCGAAAATCGCAACTCGAGTTTTCGACGGATCTACACGTTTCGGGACCTCTAGAATACGAAAAAACTATTTTTAACTTGACGTCTGTGTGTGTGTCTGTCTGTCTGTGTGTCTGTGCAATGTATGTATACACTCTAACTCAAAAACTAATGGACCGAATTTCATAACATTTGGTAGGTAAGTCGCTTGGATGTGACTCTGGTTCTGATTAGTTTTTGGTATGATTCGTAAAAACAGAACCCGCCTTTTTTTGCGAAATGGCCCGTAAAAATTTCATGTATCCACTCTAGCTAAAATACTAATTGACTAAATTTCACAAAATTTGGTAGGTAGTTACTTGTGGGGTACTCTGGTGCTAATTAGATTTTGGAACAATTCGGAAAAGAACAGCCTGCCTTTTTTTACGAAAAGGCCCTCGAAAATCGCCAAAATCTAAAAAAAAAGCTACGTTATGTTCAAATATATCCATTAAGTGCTTGTTTTATACGTAATTTTTGATGAGGAAAGAATAATAATAACTCTAGGACTAACCGTTCTCAAGATATTTGAGACTTTTCGCATTTAGTTATGCCACTTTTGGGAAAATGTCCAATTACCAAATAAAAACAAAAATTGAATTAAAAATGCAAATTTAGTGTTATTTGGTTCAATTAAACTCAATTTAATGAATTATTAAAGAAATAAAGAACATATGAATTAGAGTCTGCAGGGAAAGTCATGTGCTGCCCACATCAGATTTTTATTTTCCCAGCAATACATGTTAAAGTATAGGGAAAGTATTGGAATCATGTCCCCTCCCCCTTGTCTAAGAGTCATAACTGGATCAAAGGAGTGGGGACCTTTTTATTAACACTTTACAACAAAGTTGAAAAGTGTTTATGACTTTGTTCATTCTGTCTGTCTGTCTGTCCGTTAGCACGATAACTGCCGTAAAAATGATTTAATCAAAATGAAATTTTAATATCTTGTTCAGAAGGTCTGTAGGACCTATGGGAATATAGATGAATAATATCAGCCAATTAGATTTGGATTGAACCCGGGATGAAAAAATGAAATACATTGAGCCCCATGGGACCTAATTTTTCAAACATTTTTTAAGCGGATTTAAAATTCACAAATTGCTTCGAAAATTTTAGCTAATATTCAAATTATTCCATAAAATATATAAAAAAAATTTCAACAAAATATATTCAGTAGTTTTTTAAATAAAAATTAAAATAATAATAACACCTCTTATATGAAGCGATCACGTGAACATGATATGAAAAGATCGCGTGACCCACTTCAAAATGATATATGGCATCCTTCTTGTCTCAAAATTGTGATTTTAAAGTTCTTTTTAATTCATATTGAGTGTCGTATCCGTTCTAAAACCACTTTATTTTTGCTTAAATTCTGTGCATCTACATACTGAAACAATGCAATTATAATATATTTGAATTTAAATGCTCATCCAAATTTGATTATTTCTACAACAAAGCCTATTTTTCACCTATGTAAAATGTAAACAGCAAAATATGTAGAATGAGTTGTATTAGAATTGCTGTATTTCTTTAACACAAAATCATTTAATTCATGGAGTCTTCATAACTGATATGAATGAAATATTCATTGATTTTACAAAGGGAAGGACGATTTTTATCGATGAAGTTTTACGCATAGAGTTTAATTACTCGTAGCTCCATGGTCTTAATTTTTAAATAAAATAAATTATTATAGTATGGTGATGAATGAGAATTTATTTATGAATGAAATGCTGCTTTTATAGAGAGAGCCAGGCGTGTTATTAACACTTTACAACAAAGTTGAAAAGTGTTTATGACTTTGTTCATTCTGTCTGTCTGTCTGCCCGTTAGCACGATAACTGCCGTAAAAATGACTTTGTCAAAATGAAATTTTAGTATGTTTTTCAGACGGTCTGTGGGAACTATGGGAATAAAAATAAATAATATCACCCAATTAGTTTTTTATTGAGACCGGGTTGAAAAAATGAAATACATTGAACCCTATATGACCTAATTTTTCAAACATTTTTTAAGTAAACTTAAAATTCACGAATTGTTTCGAAATTTTTAGAAAATATTCACATTATCCCATAGACTATATAAAAAAAAATTTAGTAAAATATGTTAAGTAGTTTTTTAATTAAAAATTATTTAATATAGGGAAAAAAACAAATTCAATTAAATTCTGACTTTGGGATATCCTCCTGAAAGAAAAGAGAGATATATTATATAATAAATATCTTTCCAAGTGTTTAATCATTTTGCATATAAGAGAGGCTTCACATTTTAAAATAAATTTGGTAGATAACAATTTTTCATTTTTTTTCAATTTTATATAACTCTTCATGATATACTTATTTGATGGCATTTTTAATGCACTTTCCTACGTCCTAGAGAGTTAAAATTTGGTACACAGCTTAAATTTGTTAAACATTTTATTCGACAAAAATTTGATGGATCTTTAAATATAGATCATACACTTTTTTTCGAAATGGCCTGAAAATAATCCCCGTTCACTTCTATAAATCATTGTTGTAATATTGTTAAAAATTCTAATGTGGACAGCACATGTCTTTCCCTGCAGACTCATATTCGTTCTCTTTATTTCTTCAATAATAATTTGAGTTTATCTGCACAAAATAACAACCATAAGTATTTTAAATGACATTGAATTTACACGTTAAACTTAAATTTGGTTCTCATTTGATATCTGGACTTATTGTCGAAGGTAGCGTAGCGAAAACGCAAAAAAACTAGAATATCTCATGAACGGCTTGTCCTAGAGTAATGGGGTTAGTCTTATTCTTTTTGTTGTCCAAAATCACGTATAAAATAGGAATTTAATTGATATAATTGAGCACACGTAGTCTTTTATTTTTATATATAACGATTTTTGCGGGCCATTTCGCAAAAATAGCCCGTTCCTTTTTCTCGAATCGTACTAGAATAACCTACAAATGATTTATATACAAAATTTTGCTAAATTTGGTATATAAATCACTTGTAGGTTATTGAAATATTATACACCAAATTTTGATAAATTTGTTCCATTAGTTTTTATCTAGAGTGGATAAAGGCAATTTCTGCGGCCATTTCGCAAAGAAGGCCGATTCTTTTATTACGAATCGTACTATAATCTAATGAACATCAGGATTTCCTACAACAAACATGCCTACCAAATTGTATGAAGTTCGGTCCATTAGTTTTTCAATTAGAGTGGATGTAATATCCACACAGACACGCAGAAACATACACAGATACACCCTTACACACACAGACGTCTTCCTAAAAATAGTTTTTTCGTGTTCTAGAAGTCCCAAAACGTGTAGATCCTTTGAAAATTCAAGTTCCGAACTTCGGCACGATTCCAGTACTTTGAGTACATACACATACACACATATATTATCTGTGTATTATCTGTGTATCTAAATTCCGTGCCTATGCAATTACAATAGTTGTGATTTTAAATGATCCCTAAACTTTTATTATTTCTTCAACGAAGCCTAATTTTAACATATGCAGAATGCAAATAACTCAAGCGATTGTAAGATGAATTACATAAGAATTGCTGAATTTTTTTCACACAAAATTATTTAACTCTGGAGTCTGGAATACAAGTTATATGAATGAAATATTCATTGATTTTGCATAAAGAATCAGATGATTTATATTTCGATACAGTTTTAAATATTTAAGTATAATAAATTACTCTAATACTGTGATAATGTAAAAGATATCACCACTGAATGTATCACATTTTAGAAATTTTTAAATGAAATTACATTTCAGTTGGAAAGTGTTTCATAATCAATGCTCATGCATGATTGATCTTTCTTGTTTTTTCTATGACATCATTTGAATGAATTTCAGTTGTTTTCGCTGAAGTTTTCAAATATAATAAATTATCGTAGTATTATAATAATTCTAAAATTATTACCTAGGAATGTATCACATTTTAGAGATGTTTAAACCAGGCAATTTATATTTCAATGACGTTATTTTAATGAAGTTCATTTTTTTCGGTGAAGGTTTAAGTTTTAAAATATAATGAATTAATGTAGTATTGTGATAAGTTTTAAAATATTACCGAGGAATGTATTGCATTTTAAACATGTTTAAATAAAATTGCATTGAAGTTGGAAAGTGTTTCATAATCAATGCTCATGCATGATTGATCTTTCTTGTTTTTTCTATGACATCATTTGAATGAATTTCAGTTGTTTTCGCTGAAGTTTTCAAATATAATAAATTATCGTAGTATTATGATAATTCTAAAATTATTACCTAGGAATGTATCACATTTTAGAGATGTTTAAACCAGGCAATTTATATTTCAATGACGTTATTTTAATGAAGTTCATTTTTTTCGGTGAAGGTTTAAGTTTTAAAATATAATGAATTAATGTAGTATTGTGATAAGTTTTAAAATATTACCGAGGAATGTATTGCATTTTAAACATGTTTAAATAAAATTGCATTGAAGTTGGAAAGTGTTTCATAATCAATGCTCATGCATGATTGATCTTTCTTGTTTTTTCTATGACATCATTTGAATGAATTTCAGTTGTTTTCGCTGAAGTTTTCAAATATAATAAATTATCGTAGTATTATGATAATTCTAAAATTATTACCTAGGAATGTATCACATTTTAGAGATGTTTAAACCAGGCAATTTATATTTCAATGACGTTATTTTAATGAAGTTCATTTTTTTCGGTGAAGGTTTAAGTTTTCAAATATAATGAATTAATGTAGTATTGTGATAAGTTTTAAAATATTACCGAGGAATGTATTGCATTTTAAACATGTTTAAATAAAATTGCATTGAAGTTGGAAAGTGTTTCATAATCAATGATTTAAGCATGATTAATCTTTCTTGTTTGTTTGTAATTTTGTCCCCGTTATGACCCTTAGTTATGCTGAGACTCGGTCTTGACTCTCTACGGGTCAAGCCTTTACATGATTTTCTAGAAATTCAATAGTAGTTGCCTTTCATTTTTGTCGACATTGATGTTGGTTATTAAACTCTATTTCTTACCGTAATATGCATTTTTATGATTTATTTTACCTCACTGTCTTTTAAAAAATTAAAAATATAAAAAAATTATGTATGTAATTTTGCATGTAGTTGATGTATGTAAATTTTGCCTGGTATCGCCTGTATTTAAGCACTTGTTCGGCCTCTATTTTACTTCGCCACAGATGAAGGGCATGATAATGTCCGAAAACGCGTTGAATACTTAATTCTGTACGTAATAATAAGGAGATTTTAATAAATGACTTTTTAACCACTTATTTGGTTGTCTTTGATTTCAAAGTTTACACTTTTAGATAGCTTATGGGTTTTATTTCTTTTCTTTCAAATTTTATAAGTAAAATTTTGAAAATTGTTGATCATGGATATAAATGATTACAATTATAGCGTGTTACTCTTCACTTTAAAGGGCTTGCCAAAATCTTTCGATTGATATCTTGATTGATATCTTGATTAATCTTTTGATCGATATCTTGATTGATATCTTGATTGATTTCTTGATAATCTTTACAATCTTTTGATTGATACCTGACAATGTACCCCCCGGTGGAAGCTTGCCCCTTAAAAGGACAATGACGTCACGAAGACAAAAATTGTATCACGGCTATTTTTGGCACCAATGATTGAAACTATTAAGTCTCGTGAGCCATACATAATCCCTTTTGTACATGATTATGTCAAATTTTGTCCTGTGCTGCCATGTTAAAAAAATATAAAATTTTGAATAAATATCGAAGTTAAAAAAATTGTATCAAGTTCTAGAGTTTTTGATAACAAAGCCGGATATAAAATTTCGTGAAAATCCAATAATATTTGTAGCAGCTATATCGTGTATATCATATATAAATTCCAGACATCAGACAGACAGAAGGATATCATTCCAAAGGTAGTCAAAACGTGGTCGGGATGTCCAAAACATATATTGGCGTCAAAATCTCGAAATCGAAAATTTTCGTGAAAACAATACTTTCTCAATGCTACGTATGAGAAATTAATAAATCAAAATGGTTGTCACATTCCTCTCAAAAAAATGACGTCAGGACCAAAGTTAAATTAATGCGATGTAATTCCAATCAGAGATTTACATCTAAAATCTCGGGCATCGTCGAATATTCGTGCTAGTAAAAAATAATTTCCTTCACTTTAAAATATTTTCTGCAGTACGTACGTCTTCATTCATGCAAAACTTTCATTTTCTACACTATTTTATTGTCTATTGAAGACAAAACTGTTTTCAACGCATATAGCGCAGCACGCTCCATTTAACATTGTTTTAAACGAAAGCAGAAAACAATTTCAGCAGTAAACTCATTTCCTCTGCACATAATTCAATTCTATTAACATTATGCAGATTAAGTAAAGATGGTGAAAAAAAGTTTTTTTTTTTTCATTAATTTCGCAACGTGTAAGTTATAGTTTTTGTGGCAACGACGCATAAACGGGTGGCATAAAATTGAATTAGAAGTTTTAAAGTTATTTTTTTTATCTTTACAAATAAATATCAAATATACGGAAAAAACCCAAATATTTATTGATTAAACAAAGAAAGCTCCCTCTTTCTAACAATTCTCGCAGATGGCTTGAGCAATTTCTAATTATTTGGATTGTGAAATCTCTTCTCAACTTTCTCACTGAATGTCAGATTAATGCCTCTCAACTTTCTCACAGAAAATTGTTGCATGTTGCTCAAAGCAATTTCAACATAATAAATCATCTTGTTCTATGGAGTCCACATCACGTGGCCTCAGCCCTGGTAACAGCATAGCAACCAGAAATATAGGATAAACACTTAAGATTTAATCATTGTGTTAACATGGATTTTTCAGTGGCAAAGCGTATTCAAAATACAATATCCAACATATATGTTATTGATCCATATGGATTCCAAAAATGAATTAACATCTTCTCGAGCAACACTTTATGAATAAATAAGTTATTTTACATTGATAGAAAAGGAAAAAAACTTACATGTTATAAGATGTTTATCACAAATTGAATTTTCAATAATATGAGGACTTCAGTTTTGAAGTTGTCAATATTATCATTTATGAGCTGAAATCCCTTTTTCACGTATTTCCGATTTTAATTTAATATTACCGGGTTTTCCTGATTTGGAAATACAGAGGATTCTGAAAAAAGAAACAAAATCTCTACCACCTAGACTACCATATCCTAAACAGCACAAAAGTTCGGCATATTTATATACTTGTCCTTCAAATCTCACCCTTTTCTTACAAAATCAAATGGATCAAATCAAAAAATGATCACGTGGTATCTTATAAACGCTTTTGAATCAGATGATAAAATACACGTGACGTCATGTTGGAAAGCTCTGTAGATATAAATCTCGTAATCATAGCAAAAGAATGTGATATATTGACGTAAAGTTTATGATCGGATTACCCAGATGAAACTGAGGCGAAAACTAAAAGTGCTAGCTACAAACAGCTAGAGAGGGGCACTTTGAAAGCCTGAAAACGAAACAAATGAGTCAATAATTGAATAAACTTACTGAACTTTACTGAAGTTTTATTTTACAAAATGTTATTCACTCAAAACCAGTTCGGTTCCGTCGAACTGAATTTTCTGCGCTGATTTTTTTTTTTCTACTAAAACCTATCATGTGCCCAAAACTGACGTAGTCCAAAAGTCCACCAAATTTGAAATTTTTCTAAAACTGAAACCACAGGTTTGAAGCCAATCTTTATTTAGATGTGCATTATTTTTTAACACATTGTGTATTTTAATGAAATAGAATACAGTGAAACTTGTATAATTGCGGAGAAACAAAAAAATATATATAAATATAAGTTCGAGTTACCTAAATCATCCAGTTTTCAATATGTATACGCGCTGAATACAGTTTTATGAAGAAAAACCAGCATACGTAATGAAAATTTAAGAGTTTAGAAATTGAAAGTTTAAAAAAAAACATTATGTGAAACAAAAGCGATACCAAAAAGATATAAGTTTTAACAAGTAAAATGGCAGAATAAACGAGTGGTAACCAGCTAGGATTCATTCCCCACCCTAGGGTATACGGGTAATGAACGGATCATCATTGCGACAGCAACCCAGACGCTAACACTGCGTCAGGCCCAGCGGCCGAAAACCGAAGCCACTCCGTCCCCAACGCTTCAAAAACCGATCACGCTGGTCACCTCAGCAACACCATCCGCACCCCTCAGGCCTCAAACAGAAGCATCACGCGAGTAAAGAGCAACTACACCCTCCCATCCGCCAAGAGTCATCCCCTAACTAGACAACTTTATTGAAAAACAAAGCTTTAAAACAAACATTAACAGCTTAGTTAGCATCTAACACATAAACCACACAATTTAAAAAATTACCCGATATAAAAAATAGTTTTGGCCGTATAATTATGCAAATTGCGAGGCAAACGCAGCTGGACGATGTATTCAAATGATCTGAAATGCAAGTAGATCACGTGATTAGAGCGCGGAATAAAATGGTTGGAAACGGCAGATGAGCCAACAGTTGTTACTGTCTGTCGCCTACGGAAACCTGTTTTCCGAGCTGTTTTTGGTTTCAGAAGACACGTGTTGTTGAAGAGATGCCTGGCCGACGACGTCGAAGTCCGTTTCAGCATTTGGACGATCGTGCAAGGGGATTCATTTCAGGCCTGAGTGGTCGTACCGGCGTGTCGCCACTGAAACACGCGTAGATGCGTCCACTGTGCAAAGAATTTGGAGAAGATGGATTGAAGAAGGGCATGTGATTCATCGCAGTGGTACAGGTCCATCCAGACATAGATCAGAACGCGTTGATCGACTCATTCGAAAACATGCGGATGCAGCCCCACAAACGACGACTGTCGGCATTCTGCAGAATTTGCAGAGTATGTACTTTGGACGTTCCAATATCAGCGAGAACAGTTTCTCGGTGATTGGCTGAAAGCGGCTTGCACTCAAACTGTCCTGTACGAAGACTGCCATTGACGACAAGCCACTGACATGAGATATTGCAATGGAGTCGGACCCTATCATCTTAGACGACTGAATAGAACAGAGTAGTGTTCAGTGACGAGTCTTGGTTCTATTTGGCGAATGACAGTCACCGTGTGAGAGTCTGGAGGCAACGTGGAAACAATTCCAATCCTGCTGCTACTGTTGAACGACATACTGCTCGACAACGCGGCATCATGGTTTGGGGTGCCACCGGCTTCCATAACCGGTCACCTCTGATTCATATCAGAGGTACAATGATGGCACAACGATATGTGGATGAGTTTCTGCAGCCGGTTGCACTGCTCTACCTTCAGCGGCTGCTAAATGCTGTTTTCCAGCAAGATAACGCGCTATCGCACATATGGCAACCATCAGCAGACAAACCTTGCCAATATCGGCTTTTACATAGGTAAATTCTTGTTCAAATTGGTAGCTTGCAGATTTAAATTCAAAGCAAAACAATTCAAAATGGATGTGCCCTGATTAGCTTCCATAATCGATCTTTGAGGCAACAACGTTCAAGTCCTTTATATAAATAGGATACTTTCTGTCAGTCCCTTCATAGTCAGTAGTATTTTAGATCCCTATCTATTATTCTGCTCTATACTATTTTTGCACATAGTATGATTCGTACAGGTATCAAAATTATGATTAACCTCTCCACAATTTGAGCTGAACTGCTCTTTTCTACAATATTTACTGATGAGCCCGTACTTATAGCATTTGTAGCAAATGTATTCTTTCTATATTCTCTATAATCAACCCTGACCCAGTCTAGGTCGATATTTTTCCTTTATTGGATAGCTTTATATGGTTTTGGATCTAAGGTACAAATTCGATATGTCCTCTTTCTTTTAATATATACCTAATTTTGAAATCAGGAGTATCCTGTATTTCGCCGTTTTAAGATAATATTTCATTTCTTAAACTTTCTTTAGAGTATTCTTCTTCTACACTATATTATTTATGGTACTTTGTTCTTGGATTTTTCAATAATGTAATTCTCCTGTGAGAATCAATCAATTTGCATTCGTAAATTGGTTGATACTCTACAGGAGTATCTAAGCTTATCTAAGTCGTTTGCTTCTGTTTCGACTGGCGATCCCTCATTTATTTATTTTCCTTGCTCCTCTTGCTGCAACTTGCAGCTTTTTCAGACTGTACTTCCCTCTGTACTTCCTTAATATGTACTTCTTAAAGTGCTCTCATTCGATCAGACGATTTTGCTCGATAAATTGATTTTAGAAATGTTTGAAATTCACCAGAACTTGTACTTTCAGGTTCATAACTTTTAAACTAATTCGAAATTTTTTTTAAAAAAAGAACGGTCTCTCGTCCCGGTTGTTCAACTACTCCTATCGAATTTCGTAGCAGTCCGAAACATGGATATTTTTTTTTTTTTTTTGCTACGCACGATTTATACATATACAAAGTCGTCTCTACAGCAGTCTCTTTATCGTCTCTACAGCCTCACTGACATACACACACCCACCCACATACTTTCACATACACACACACACAGACATCACTTCAAAAATGTTTGATTCATGATCTGGCATGCTTGAAACGTGCTCTCCCGTCGAAAACGAATTTTCAACCCCGTCACAATACTTTCTTTATACATTATGTATATAAGGAAAGTAATTACTCTTATCACTCCAGATTAAACAATTCTAGCAATATTTTTTCGAATTTTGTCGACTATTCAAAAAAGGGACGTTCTTTAAAACTAATTAACTAGAGTGTGGCTCAACTCAAATTTCTCACACCATACATTTTATTTTTTCTTTCGAATTTTGCCAAAAAAATATTTTCAGAAATCTGCACCATTCTGCAAGTGATAACAATTTTATGTTACCCTTTCGTTTTAAAGGACTTGAAAAACGCTTTCGAAGGATACCAAGTTTGATAACGTAGACCCCTGGGGGGGGGGGCAACTGCCCCCCCCCCCCCACACACACACACACACACACACACGCACACACCTAGGGAGGCCAATAAAATCACAAACAAAATTTCATCGCTGCTATTTTTCAGTATGATAATTAAAACTATTAAATTTCATGATGATTGAGTTTCATAAAACTATTAAATTTTATGATGAATAATCCCTTATTTATGCATAATTATGTTACATTTTGTCCTGTACAGTCATGTTAAGAAAATGTAAAATTTCGAAGTTCTCGCTCGAATTTAAAAACATTCTGTCGAGTTCCTGATTTTTCATTAACAAAGTACAATAAAGTTTCTTGGTGAAAATCCATTGTTATTTGAGGCAGATACAGTGTACTCAAGAAATCGACCACAGTGAGACAGGCAGACGGACACCACTCCAAAATTAGTCTAAACGTGTTCAAAATGTCCTAAAAGATATATTGACATCAAAATCTAAATTTTTTTGTGAAAACAACACTTTCTCTGTACTCCTTATGAAAAAGTAAAAATACGTAAATTCCAATAACTATCATTTTAGGTATTGCTCCATAAGATTTAAATTAAAATTGTAATGAACAAAAAAAAGTAAAATAATTATGCTGGGAATTTTGACATTTTTTTATAATACAGGCATACAAAATTTATTTTTTACCTCCAGTTTCATTCATTTCAGAAAATAAATTTACATCAAATTATATTTTACTGAAGTATTTTAGAAACTATTTTTACATTTTGCAGTTTCTCTCATAGATGTCGCCACCAAACTTTTAACAAAATATAAAAAGCAGTTCCAATTTAGATTTCGCATTTTTTTTTTTTTTAAATCTTACTGGAATGAAACTATATTTCATCTCCTTGTTTATCTATTTCAGCAAATGAAACACTTTGAGGACAGTCAACAAAGTAAAAAATATTCATGATAATAAATGTAATGAATCCAGCTTTACATTTTACACAACGTTTCGCTTCTATTGGTATAGTGCTTCCATCTATCAACAGTTTTCAACAAATTGTGGCAAGTACCAAAATATATTCATTTTACTAATAAAACAAAAAAAATCTGATGTGGGCATGACATGACTTTCCTTATATAATACAATGATTTTACTTCTTTTACCGTGAAAAAATGATAAAAAGATCCACGGTACAGTATTTTTAACGTTGAATAATACATTTTACGCTTTTCCAGATGACAACATGTAATGCCACTTCAAAGCACTCAATTGACTTATATTTCACGCAACTCTAAATTAAAAACAAGAAAGATCAATCATGCTTAAAACATTGATTATGAAACACTTTCCAACTTTAATGCAATTTTATTTTAAAAAGTCGAAAATGCAATACATTCCTCGGTAATATTTTAAAACTTATCACAATACTACATTGATTTATTATATTTGAAAACTTAAACCTTCATTGAAAAAAATGAACTTCATTCAAATGACGGCATTGAAATATAAATTGCCTGGTTTAAATATCTCTAAAATGCAATACATTCCACGGTAATATTTTTAAAACTATCATAATACTACGATAATTTATTATATTTGAAAACTTCATCGAAAACAACTGAAATAAATTCAAATTACGTCATAGAAAAAATAACACGCCTGGATCTCTCTATAAAAGCAGGATTTCATTCATAACTTTCTCCATTTCATTCATCACAGTACTATAATAATTTATTTTATTTAAAAATTAAGGCCATGGAGCTACAATTCATAAACTTTATGCTTAAAACTTCATCGAAAAAAATCGTCCTTCTGTTTATAAAATCAATTAATATTTCATTCATGTCAGCCATGCAGACTCCATGGACTGAATTATTTTGTGTTAAAGAAATGCAGTAATTCTAATACAAATCATTCCACATATTTTGCTGTTTACATTTTACATAGGTGAAAAATAGGCTTAGTTGTAGAAATAATCAAATTTGAATGAGAATTTAAACTCAAATATATTGTCATTGTGTTGTTTCAGTATGTAGATGCACATAATTTAAGCAAAAATAAAGTAGTTTTAGGACGGATACAACACTCAATATGAATTAAAAAGAACTTTAAAAAATCACGATTTTGAAACAAGATGGATGCCATATATCATTTTGAAGTGGGTCATGTGATCGTTTCATATCATGATCACGTGATCGTTTCATATAAGATGTGTAATTAATATTTTAATTTTTATTTTAAAAACTACTGAATATATTTCGCTGAATTTTTTTTTATATATTTTATGGAACAATTTGACTTTTACCTAAAATTTTCGAAGCAATTTGTGAATTTTAAATCCGCTTAAAAAATGTTTGAAAAATTAGGTCCCATAGGGCTCAACGTATTTCATTTTTTCAACCCGGGTTCAATCCAAAACTAATTGGGTGATATTATTCATTTATTCCCATAGGTCCTACAGACCGTCTGAACAACATACTAAAATTTCATTTTGATTAAGTCATTTTTACGGCAGTTATCGTGCTAACGGACAGACAGACAGACAGACAGACAGAATGAACAAAGTCATAAACACTTTTCAACTTTGATGTAAAGTGTTAAAAATCTGATGTGGGCAGCACATGACTTTCCTTATATAATGCAATGAATTTAGTACTTTTACAGTAAAAAAAAAGGTTATTCTTATAGTAGATACTTATATTCTTTCCAAGATAGTGAATTTTCGTCAATTAGTCGTCATTTTCATTGATTTATTTTTATCTATTTGGCGAGATTTTTATCAATTTGGCGAAATTTTCGTCAATTTGGTAACATTTTTAAAAGTCGTCAAATTGGCGACATTCCGCCAAATTCGTCGCCAAAATCTCGCCAAGCGTTATGGACTGAGAAATAAGTTATTCTTATAACAGATAAATGACTATTGGCGTTCAAATACAAAAGTATTACTTAAAGTATCTTTTCTCATGACTGGAAAGAGCTAGATCCACGAGAATGATGTCACCAAATTTATCGCATGATATTACATATGAAAAGTGAGCATGTTTCTCAACAGTTAATATTTTTATTTCAATTTATAGGACTTTTTACTAAATTTATTTGAAAAATGTGCAATATCTCGAGAACGGTTCATGCCAGCGTTCTAAAACTTAAGTCAATGGTTTTCTAAGGAAAGATTACATAAATATGTCTATTTGCGTAATTTTATTAAAGGTTTCAATTTTTTGATAATTTTTTTTTAATTTCACTCGAAAATTTAAGGGGGTTCTGGACATTCGATTGCGTTTAAATACAATAGGCTTCCAGTATTCAAGGATTATGATTTGTGTACAAAATTTCATTCAAATCGCTCCTTTCGTTCGTGAGATATCATCTCAAGACACACACACACACACAAACACACATACACACACACATACTTTCACACGCGCACACACACACACACACACACCGTCACCATCGTGAATAAGATCTCGAATTAGATCTCGAAGGTGATGACACACACACACACACACACACACACACACACGCACACACACACACGCGCGCGCGAGCAGATACCAACCCACAAATGTTTGATTCGTGATCAGGGGTGCTTGAAACGTGCTCTTCCGTCGAAAACTCGAATTCGAAATTTTGACTCCGTCAGAAAACTTTCCTTATACGTTATGTATATAAGGAAAGTAATAAATGCAAAGGGGGTTCTAATGTAATGTGCAATTCAAAATGTAACTTTTACATTTCGATTTTATTCCATAACTAGAAAATGTACACGCCGTTGCTCTGGATGTATAGCAGGGATTAATTGAATTTGTCCCTACAATTTTTACTTTCCTTATATAGTACATAGTGTAATGTATAACTTTCCTTATGTACATAGTATAATGTATAAGGAAAGTATTGTGATGGAGTCGAAAATATTCGAATTCGAGTTTTCGACAGAAGAGCACGTTTCAAGCATCCCCGAACATGAACCAAACGTTTTTGAGATGATGTCTGTGTGTGTGTGAATCTGAGGAGACGATATCTCACGAGCGAATGGAGCAATTCGAATGAAATTTGGTACAAAAATTGCAATCCGTGAATACTGAAATACTGAAAGCTTATTGTTTCAAACGCAATCGAATGTTCAACACCCCCCCCCCCCCTAAATTTTCGAGTGAAATTTTTAAAAATTCTTCAAAATAATCAAAACTTTTAATGAAGTTACGTAAATAGTCATTTCTTATGTAATTTTGCATGTGAAAACGATTGATATAAACTTTAGAACGCTAGCATGAACCGTTCTCGAGATATTGGACATTTTCAAATAAATGTATCAAAAAATCACATAAAATAAAAAAAATATATTAACTATTGTGAAATATGTTCACTTTTCATATATAGCATCATAATATTATGCGATGAATTTGGTGACATTATTCTCGTGGAACTAGCTCATTCCATTCATGAGAAAAGTTACTTTTCGTAATACTTTTGTATTGGACACCAATAGTCATTTATCTGCTATAAGAATAGCTTATTTGTCCGTCAATATCGCTTGACGAGATTTCGACTGAATGTCGCCAACTTAGCGACTTTTTAAATGTTGCCAAATTAACAAAACCGTCACCAAATTGATAAAAATGGAGCTAAATTAATAAAAATGACGACTAATTGATGAAAGTTCAATATCTTGGAAAGAACATAAGAGTAGACTATAAAAATAACCGATTTCTCCGTCATCCATCCATAACGCTTGATGAGAAATTTAGTGGGACGTCTCCAATTTGGCGACTATTTTAAATGTTGCCAAAGTGACAAAAATGTCGCCAAATTGATAAAAATGCCACCATATGGGAAGTAATGCCTCGCAAATTCTGATTTCCGTCATATGACTGGATGGTACCTTCTAGTATATAAAAAATGCTCTTCTCTCCGTTTGTCTGTAGCACTTGGTGATGCATTTGGCGAACTTAACGAAGTATCGCCCCAGATTGACTAAAATATCGTCAAAATTGCAAAAATTACGCTAAATAAATGAAAATGACTCCTAATTGATGAATAAATTATTAAAAATTTTTAATATACCATCTATATCGTTTATTGAGGATGCTATCATTATTGATAATTGTTTATTTAGAGTTGCGCGAAATATAAGTTGACTTATATAATATAAGGTACGAAATATAAGATACTTTGAAATAGTTTTACATGTTGTCATCCACCTTTCTGGTAGGTCGGATGGTCTGGGTCTCAACAACAACAACATGTTGTCATCCGGAAAACCGCCAAATGTACAATTCAACGTTAAAAACACAGTACCGTGGATCTTATACAATATTTTTTTACTGTAAAAGGAGTAAACTCATTGCATTATACGAGTCTCAAATTCTAAACTCTTTCAATGCAATAAGTAAAATTGAGAAATTTTAAATTATAAAACTTCCAAGTATTTCTTATTTTCAGAGAACAGTTAAAAAGGCCGGCAAAATAATTTGTTCGGAAATCATATTGAGCAACCTGAAAAATCCAAGTACAGGTGTATTTTTAATCCTTCTGTATTCTTTTGAGGTTTGGCAAAGGTGAAGTGGATCCCCCATCCTTTCTTATTTTTATCTTCTTTGATAAATATCTGCTTACAAAGAGTTATTTCTGATAATTCTTCAGTAATACATTTATCTATCTTGCACGGGTTTTAAATGCTTGGAGATTCAGTTGAGTCGAAAAATCGACTCCATAACCTGGGCTTTATCGCCGGAATCGGCCAAGCGCTGGACTACGATTCCCTCCTTCATAGATCAAAACCACCTCAACTCGGTGAGTTGAGGTGGTAGTGCATAGAGCCACCTGCGTCAAAGCACTAATTTTGTTCGAGGTTTGCAGAAAACTCCATCGCTTCCAGAGCCTGATTAAAGCATGGGCCTCCAGGACCGTGGCTCTGGGCCCCCAAATTATAAAAAGATCCTAAATTTTGTAGTGATAAAAAAAAATTAAACAAAAATATTTTTTTTATTAATTTAAAACTGGTAATATTAGTTTTTATTTTACATTATAAAATAAGTGAATAGTTTTAAATATTATGCATCCTTTAAAGTCTTAATATATCACTTATTTATGAAATAAAATGATTGAAAGTTTTTTACATGCACCAAAGGATCTTTGAAGCTCCCTCAAAGACCCTCAAATTTGTCATACTACAGTATTGTGGCAATTAATTGAGAAATGCTGTTTTTTTTATAAAATTCAGTTTTATTCAAGTTTTCTATGGATACATTTAAAACTAATAAGTGATATGACCTCCCCGAGACTTTATAACATCACAGACACGTTTCGGCATGGAATGTACTAGACTAGCACATGTAGTTTTAATTTCAACGTCTCTGAACCATATGTCAATAGCGGCCGAAATTAGCTTGTCCATCGTCGTACAGTCAAATTTGTGAAGCCGTTTTTTGACAATGGCCCACAAATTTTCTATGGGATTCAAGTCTGGTGAATTCCCGGGCCAATCCAGTACGGTAATTTTTTTTTTGAGCAGAAATTTTTGATTCGCTTCGAAGTGTGGCATGGCGCGCTGTCTTGTTGGAAAACGCAATCTCCGTTCGGCCACAGTTTAGCCATGATTGGAAGCACTTTTCGGGTCAATATGACTTCGTAACTGGCACTGTTCATCATTCCCTCTACGGGAACAAGAGATTCTGTCCCCAAAACGCTGAAACAACCCCAAAACATATTTTTGGGCGGATGCTTGTTGATGTGGTGCTGATTGAGAGGTTCTCCTTGGCTCCTTCTCACGAACATAGATCTAAATCCCTGAACCACAAAATGTGTTTCGTCAGAAAAGAGAACTTTCTCCCAGTCCATGTTTTGTATTTCCGTGCCCATTCCAACCTTTTTAACACTTTACAACAAAGTTGAAAAGTGTTTATGACTTTGTTCATTCTGTCTGTCTGTCTGTCTGTCCGTTAGCACGATAACTGCCGTAAAAATGAGTTTATCAAAATGAAATTTTAGTATGTTGTTCAGACGGTCTGTAGGACCTATGGGAATATAAATAAATAATATCACCCAATTAGTTTTTTATTGAACCCGGGTTGAAAAAATGAAATACATTGAACCCTATGGGACCTAATTTTTCAAACATTTTTTAAGTAAATTTAAAATTCACGAATTGCTTCGAAATTTTTAGGAAATATTCACATTATCCCATAGAATATATAAAAAAAAATTCAGTAAAATATGTTAAGTAGTTTTTTAATTAAAAAAATTATTTAATATAGGGAAAAAAACAAATTCAATTAAATTCTGACTTTGGGATATCTTCCAGAAAGAAAAGAGAGAGATATTATATAATAAATATCTCTCCATTTGTTTAAACGTTTTGCATATGGGAGTGGCTTCATATTTTAAAATAAATTTGGTAGATAACAATTTTTCATTTTTTTTAAATTTTATATAACTCTTCATGATAAATTTAATTGATGGCATTTTAAATGCACTTTCCTACGTCCTAGAGAGTTAAAATTTGGTACACAGCTTAAATTTGTTGAACATTTTATTCGACAAAAATTTGATGGATCTTTAAATATAGATCATACATTTTTTTCGAAATGGCCTGAAAATAATCCCCGTTCACTTCTATAAATCATTGGTGTAATATTGTTAAAAATTCTGATGTGGACAGCACATGTCTTTCTCTGCAGACTCATATTCGTTCTCTTTATTTATTCAATGATAATTTGAGTTTATCTGCACAACATAAGTATTTTAAATGACATTGAATTTACACGTTAAACTTAAATTTGGTTCTCATTTGATAGCTGGACTTATTGTCAAAGGTGGCGTAGCGAAAACGCGAAAAAACTAGAATATCTCAAGAACGGCTAGTCCTAGAGTAATGGGGTTAGTCTTATTCTTTTTGTTGTCAAAAATCACATATAAAATAGGAATTTAATTGATATAATTGAGCACACGTAGTCTTTTATTTTTATATATAACGATTTTTGCTGGCCATTTCGCAAAAATAGCCCATTCCTTTTTCCCGAATCGTAGTAAAATAACCTACAAATAATTTATATACAAAATTTTGTTAAATTTGGTATATAAATCACTTGTAGGTTATTGAAATATTATACTCCAAATTTTGTTAAATTTGGTTCATTAGTTTTTAGCTAGAGTGGATAAAGGCAATTTCTGCGGCCATTTCGCAAAGAAGGCAGATTCTTTTATTACGAATCGTACTATAATCTAATGAACATCAGGATTTCCCACAAAAAACATACCTACCAAATTGTATGAAATTCGGTCCATTAGTTTTTCAATTAGAGTGGATGTAATATCCACACAGACACACCCTTACACACACAGACGTCTTCCTAAAAGTAGTTTTTTCGTGTTCTAGAAGTCCCAAAGCGTGTAGATCCTTTGAAAATTCGAGTTCCGATCTTCGGCAGGATTCCAATACTTTGAGTACATACACATACACATATATATTATCTGTGTATTATCTGTGTATCTAAATTCCGTGCCTATGCAATTACAATAGTTGTGATTTTAAATGATCCCTAAACTTTTATTATTTCTTCAAGGAAGCCTAATTTTAACATATGCAGAATGCAAATATCTCAAGCGATTGTAAGATGAATTACATAAGAATTGCTGAATTTTTTTCACACAAAATTATTTAGCTCTGGAGTCTGGAATACAAGTTATATGAATGAAATATTCATTGATTTTGCATAAAGAATCAGATGATTTATATTTCGATACAGTTTTAAATATTTAAGTATAATAAATTACTGTAGTACTGTGATAATGTAAAAGATATTACCACTGAATGAATCACATTTTAGAAATTTTTAAATGAAATTACATTTCAGTTGGAAAGTGTTTCATAATCAATGCTTATGCATGATTGATCTTTCTTGTTTCTTCATGCGAAGCGTCAGAAGCTGCTTCTTGTACGGTCGACGTGCTCTCCGTTCGCGTTCTAACAGCCTGTATCGCACTGTTGAAGGTGCAATATCAACACCAGCTGCCACCATGGACTTAGACAGGTCAAAACTGGTTAATCGAGGATTTTTAACACTCATTCGATGTAAAGTTTTGTCGTCACGAGTCGAAGTTGATCTTTTTCGGCCGCATCTTCCAGAGCGGTTGGTTCCAGCATTTCCTGTTTCCTGAAAACGCTTCCAGATCTTCCCGACACTTGCTGTACTCACTCCACATATTTTACCTAATTCCTCGAACGTCTTAGAAGTGTGTTCTCTAAGCGCAATCACTTTAGCACGTGTTTCCGCGCTGATATCCATGACGCTAATGAGCCCCGCAACAACTGAGAAACTACCACTGCGGAACACCTGCCACCTGGCGGAGGAATTTAAACACCTGCTGCTTACCAGGTGCATACGAACACCTGCTACTTTGATAATAACTGCAATTTGAATTCTGAGCTAATTTGGAGTGCTTCTTCCTAAGCTTACGTGTGATAAAACGAAAAAAATTACATTTCTCAATTAATTGCCACAATACTGTATGTTGATGTTTGGTATGCTTTGAGTATATGAGGGCCTCGAATTAACTCCAGGCCCTAGGCCTCATTTAGGCTTTATCAGGCATTGGTTGCCTCCGATCTATTGTGATGATCCATTGTGATCGATATCACAATGGATCATCACGTTCTCCTCTTTGTTGAAAGGGCTGATAGGCGTTGAAAGGCATGAATGAAGGCACTGATAAACCATTTCCTTAAGCGACAGATGCCTACATCTAAAGATGCCTAATCGGCAGATGCCTACATCTTTTTCTAAACTAAGTGTTACAAAGTTCGGTTGCATACAGAAAACTTTATTTTGTTATCTCTCCAATTTTAATTATCTGGCGACGCCATGCCGTCACATCCGACACTGCCTGATACATCCGAACACGATTTTATTACTTTCCTTATATACATAGTATGATGTATAAAGAAACTATTGTGACGGAGTCCAAAATTTTAATTCGAGATTTCGGCGGGAGAGCACGTTTCAAACATCCCTAAACACAAATCAGGCGTTTTTGAGGTGATGTCTGTGTGCGTGTGTGTGTATCAGTGAGTCTGCCGAGACGATATCTTACGAACGAATGATGCGATTCGAAGGAAATTCGGTACAAAAATTACAATCCGATGATACTAGAAGCCCATTCTTTTTAAACGCAATTGAATCTTCAAAACCCCACTAAATTTTCGAGTGAAATTTAGAAAAAAATCATCAAAAAATCAAAACATTTTATAAAGTTACACAAGTAGTCATTTCTTATGTAATTTTTTGCTAGAAAACGATTGACATAAACTTTAGAACGCTAGCATAAACCGTTCTCGAGATATTGCACATTTTTCAAATAAATATATCAAAACATCCCATAAAATAAAAACAAGAAAGATCAATCATGTATAAAGCATTGATTATGAAACACTTTCCAACTTCAATGCAATTTTATATAAACATCTCTGAAATGCGATACATTCCACGGTAATATTTTTAAAATTATCACAATACTACATTAATTTATTATATTTGAAAACTTCATCGAAGAAAAGGAACTTCATTCAAATGACGGCATTGAAATATAAACTGCCTGGTTTAAACATCTCTAAAATGCATTCATTCTCGGTAATATTTTTAAAATTATCATAATACTACAATAATTTATTATATTTGTAAACTTCATCGAAAACAAATGAACTTTATTCAAATGACGTCTTCGAAATATAAATCGCTTCTCTATAAAGGCAGCATTTCATTCATAAGCATTTTCCCAATCGTTTCATTCATCACAATACTATAATAATTTATTTTATTTAAAAATTTAAAAAATTGTTATCTACCATATTTATTTTAAAATGTGAAACCTCTCTTACATATAAATAATTCAACTCTTGGAAAGATATTTATTATATAATATATCTCTTTTTCTTTCTGGAGGATATAGTAAGAGTCAGAATTTAATTGAATTTGTTTTTCTCCCTATATTAAATAATTTTTATTTAAAAAACTACTTAATATATTTTACTGAAATTTTTTTATATATTTTATGGGATTATTTAAATATTTCCTAAAATTTTCGAAGCAATTTGTGAATTTTAAATTCGCTTAAAAAATGTTTGAAAATTGGGACCCATACGGTTCAATGTATTTCATTTTTTCAACCCGGGTTCAATCCAAAACTAATTGAGTGATATTATTCATTTATATTCCCATAGGTTCCACAGACCGTCTGTGAAACATACTAAAATTTGATTTTGATAAAGCCATTTTTACGGCAGTTATCGTGCTAACGGACGGACAGACAGACAGAATGAAGTCATAAACACTTTTCAACTATGTTGTAAAGTGTTAAAAATATTAACTATTGTGAAATATGTTCACTTTTCATGTGTAATATCATGCTACAAATCTGTTTCATTCATGGGAAAAGTTACTTTGAGTAATACTTTTGTAGTTGGACGCCCATAGTCATTTATCTGCTATAATAAGGTGACCAATTTTTTTACAATGAGAAGGAGAACGGAAAAATTTAAAAAAAAAGTACAACGTAAATAAATGAAACATTTTATTAATTCAAACAGAAGTTCACTAATTATGCTTACATCCCTTTTAATTATTTTCTTAAACGAGTATTTTTCCATTGAATGAATATTTTTTGTCAATATATCATTTTCTAACAGTAACAATATATTGAAAATTTCGGAGCAAGAAATATCCTTCATATTGAATTTTACGGTAAGTGTTGCAGCTTAGTATCAACATTCAATTTTGATTACACGAAGTATAATATAGAGATAAAGTAAACAAAGTGAAATGCGCAATGGTGCGAGACACGTGAAGTTCTCCTATGCACTGCGCATGTGTTTCATAATCGCGTCCTTCCGAACTGTACCGTCACATGACGCGTAACAGTTCGGCGCGGCGTCTCTGAATACAGAGATTAACAGATTAGTTTTAAAATATCGAAAAGGAGGACAGGTAGGAGGACACTTTTCGAGGAAGGACAGAACCTACAAAAGAAGGACTGTCCTCCCTAAAGGAGGACGATTGGTCACCTTAGCTATAAGAATAACTTATTTCTCCGCCTATAACGTTTGGCAAGATTTTGGCGTCGAATTTGGCATATTGTCGCCAACTTGGGGACTTTTTAAATGTTGCCAAATTAACGAAAATTTCGCGAAATTGATAAAAATGACACTAAATAAAATGAAAATGACGAGTAATTGAAGAAAATTCAATATCTTGGAAAGAATATAAGAATCTACGAGTACTATAAAAATAACCTATTATTCCGTCCGTAACGTTTGCATAAAATTTTGGTGACGAATTTTTCAGAATATCTCCAACTTAGTGACTTTCCGAATGTTGCCAAATTGACCCAAATATCACCCAATTGATAAAAATTCTCCAAATTGATAAAACTGACGCTGAATCAATGAACTGACGATGAATTGATGAAAGTTCAATATCTTGGAAAAAACATAAGAATAGACTATAAGAATAGCCCATTTCTCTATCCGTCCGTTCATAACGCTTGGCGAGAAATTTAAAGGCTCGTCGCCAACACGGCGAATTTTCAAATGTTGTTAAAGTACAAAAATGTCTCCAAATTGATAAAAATGCAGCCAAAAGAGAAGTAACGTTTAGCAAATTCTGATTTCCGTCATATGAAGAACATACATTCCAGTATATAAGATATGTTTTTCTCTCAGATTGTCTGTAGAAAGCCCAGACCACACGACCAACCCGAAGGGGCTTATGGTTGCTGTATGGTTGTTATCACTTGGCGATGTATTTGGATAACTTGGCGAATAATCTATCAAAATATCGCTAACTTAGCGATATTTCGCCCCAGTTTGACGAAAATTTCGTCAAAATTGCAAAAATGACACTAAATTAATGAAAATGACGTCTAATTGATGAATTAATTATTAAAATATTTTAATATGTGGACTATATCGGTAATTGAGGATGCTATCAATATTGATTATTACATGTTGTCATTCTGAAAATCGCCAAATGTACAATTCAACGTTAAAAACACGGTACTGTTGAGAAAAATTGACTTATAAGCAATTATGAAAGAACACCTTTATTTCCGTTGCCTTACAGAACGATTTCTTTTCATAAAACTGTTTTAAATCAGTTATTCTTTCTTGAGTTGAGTTGATAAATCCCCAACGCACGTGGTCTCCAACATCCTCCCCTCTTTGCAATTTCGACAAAATTGTAAAATTACAAATCTGATCTTTTGAGAATCTTTATAATACGTCCTGATCTCGAAATTTTGGTTTCAGGTATGATTGAAGATGTAGGACAGTCACTGGATTCGTTTGGAATCTGAAAAGATTCTAAAGCAACGTCTGCTGTTGATGACGATACCTCTAATGGATATAGCCGTTGAAATGGTCTTATCCTTTCCCCGCTGGCCATCTTAACATTTGCTACTCTTGCATGTCCGTCAGGGCCAGGATAAATTTCCATGACTAAACCAAGGGGCCATTCAATTCCTTTTCTATCTGTTGAAACTAGAACTACATCTCCTACTCTTAAAGTTTCTTCTCTGCTTTGACCTCGATGTACTAGCATGGCTAAGTATTCATTACGGAACCTCATGCGTAAATCTTTTCGTAATTGTTGGAGGTAACGCAATCTTCTATTGAAACTTTTGCTATCGATCACTTCAAAATCTGTTACCTCATTGTTCGTAATATCTTGCATGAAACAGGCAGGAGTTAATGGCTCTAGCCCTTCAGCATTTCCTTCAACGTAAGTTAGAAGTCTAGAATTAATTGTAGCTTCCATAGGCGCCGACTACGGGGGGACAGAGGGGCACGAGCCCCAGCTGAATTTTTCCAGAGGGGGCAAAGCCCCCTCTGGGAAATTTCAATATTTTTTTCTAACTTCATATTTTACTAAATACCAAAAAATGAAATTTTTTTAAACAAAAATAATTGAAAGAAAATCCTATCAACGTAAATGTCACATCTCCGTTCAGTCTTGCTCACATCTTCCTTACCATAGCTCCCTAAACTATCTCGCACACAAACCAAGCTCATCTTTACTCCCAGGAAACATGTTTACGCTAATGACAAAAACACCTGGTTACCAGAACTTTTTCAACTGACCGCCTAATTCAAAGAGAAATGGAATATTTACAGCCATGTTATTGGCATCTCCAAAAAATAGCTGTTTCCCTCCAGTAATAACTATAAATGATTACCACGATGTAGAGATGACTTATTTTGTCTACCTAAAGGTCCTGAAGAGATCTTATCTGTAATTACTCCTGGATCCTATATATGCTGTCTTTACAGATGGCACCCATTCCGTTTGAAGCTGCAAGCCCCGTGGGTGGTATCCATTCCGTTTGAAGTTGCAAACCCCGCGGGTAGTTTTGTTCCTGCTGAGCACGGGACGTTTGGCACAGCACCGTAGTCAGGCAAGAGCCAGAGGGTGCTACACCCTCCCCCCACCCACTAGGCATACTCAGCCCACCCCTATGATAAAAATATTAATGTTTTAGTTGTGATAAGAACTGTCAACTAACATGTCATCCAAATTTTGCATAAAAATATTACTTATGAGATTTTTTTTATAAATTGATTTATTTGAAAAATTTTTTAATTTAGCTGAATGTGTGGTTATAGTGATGATCACTTTATATACATATTTAATTTCGAAATATTTAAATATAGACAGTAGTGTTTGGATACTTTTGTATTATTGCTGGATTCATTGTTTTAATTTATTGTGTCAAAATCAACTGATAGGTATTTAAGAGTTGATATTAAGCGTTAACTTGTATTAACTTTCAGGGGGTTTTTTTGATTAATTAACAGCTTTGCTACTACTTAATTCTTATATTAAAATCCATTGTAATTACAGTATTGTGGCAATTAATTGAGAAATGTCATTTTTTTCGTTTTATCACACGTAAGGTTAGGAAGAAGCACTCCAAATTAGCTCAGAGTTCAAATTGCAGTTATTATCAAAGTAGCAGGTGTTCGTATGCACCTGGTAAGTAGCAGGTGTTCAAATTCCTCCACCAGGTGGCAGGTGTTCCGCAGTGGTAGTTTCTCAGTTGTTGCGGGGCTCATTAGCGTCATGGATATCAGCGCGGAAACACGTGCTAATGTGATTGCGCTTAGAGAACACACTTCTAAGACGTTCGAGGAAATAGGTAAAATATGTGAAGTGAGTACAGCAAGTGTCGGGAGGATCTGGAAGCGGTTTCAGGAAACAGGAAATGCTGGAACTAACCGCTGTGGAAGATGCGACCGAAAAAGATCAACTTCGACTCGTGACGACAAAACTTTACATCGAATGAGTGTTAACCACTTGGCCGGCTGAGAAAACTCTATCTTACTGTCCCAGTTTCGTTCCTTTTCAAGAAGCAGCTTTGTAGCTAAACTGACCGCAGTGAGACTGGTCAAATGTTTGTTTTCCAACTGAACAGTCCCGTTCCCCCTATCACGCCTGTCAACAACGTAATGGTCATTAGTTTGCGCAGCAGGTGTCTGACCCCACTTTGCTTGCACCGCGTGACATGATCCCCTCAGAAAGGGAAAAACAAAATAGGGTGGGTTACAAAATAAGAATTGGATGGATCTTGCTTGGCCAAAATATCATTCTTTTTTTATAATCCCTTTAGATTTTATAGCTAATTTTTTAATAGCCGTTTTCTCCTTATTTTTTAAGCAAACGCTATTTGAAGTTTAAATTGCATGATAAATGTATTTTGATTAATAAAATTCTTATACAACATTTTGTTTCATTTTCCTCTTTCTTATCGTAAAGCATGCTAAGAAAATATTATAAATTTATTTTACAAATCAAATTTGATTTAGCTTTGATTATCATTTATCGAGGTTTAAGAAAATCTTTTATACATTTTCTATATACTCAAATAGAATCTTTTAAAAACTGTTGATTTATTAGAAGGACCGATAATGTATAAGCCAGCAAACTACTAGGTTAATTTTCTTTTTCTGTTTATAAGAATTAAAATAACATTGTTAATGTGCAGCAGCGTAAACTTTTATTCATAAATTATTTTTATTATGAATTTATACTGTTTTAAATTGCATAATTTCAACAAATATTCCTTAATTGCCAATTTTCTAGAAAGAGATAATCGTTTTAAAAAGTTAATGTTTGCATGGTGAGAAAATTTTTGTTTGTGTCTGTTTTCTTACGAATGAATGTGCTAACTGAATGAAAATGTTGGGGATGTTAACTCATTTAAACATATTTAAAATTTCATATTGTTATTATAAATTTATTTGAAAATCAAGCAATATCTTGAGGAAGATCCATTCTAGTGTTCTAAAATAAGTACCATTCGTTTTCTGATGCGAAGTTGCATGCGAGATGCTTGTTTGTTAAACATGTCTAACTCCCATTTTTCAAACATCTTTTTCTTAATATTACGGCCTATAGAGAAACTCTCTTAAAATGATCATCGTGTGTCCATTGCAAACAACATTATCCACGTTCATGGACCGTTTTCGCATTTATGTGGTGGTCAGCAGTTAATATTCGATAACTGCAATTTCAGCAAAAAATGTACTATGTTCCTTAATTATGTGTGCTTTTACATAATTTTACATACTTTAATAGCCGGCATAAAGGACTGAATATGTTGCGGCGTTAATGTTCTACGTAACCGGAGTGAAGCCAGTTGCATGGTTGGATTGAATATGTTGAACATAAAATTATGAAACATACCAAGTCTTCCTACTACTTTTGCAAATATTGACTATTCCATGCTGACGAGAGTAGAATTGACGAGAGTAGAATCATTGGATGTGTTTGCATAAAAAGGACATCCCTCATTTCCTTTCTTTTTTTAGTATTAAACTGTGCTACTGTGGGGGAGCTTGCATTGAATAGAATGAATCCAACAAGTATTTAACCCCCCCCCCCCTTCCCCGCAACCCTCTTGCCCGGAGCGCGCTCCGTGCAGCTGATTACGGAGGATTTTCTATGCCCATTCAACTCTCCAGTCAAGAATGAGTGACTGTATGTCTACAGCACGTCCTTCCCACGATATAACAAAGACCACCTCAAGTGCTTTCACAGACGTCGTTTTATTGCACAATACAAACAAATATTTGGTGCAATTACGACTTGTAGGAAAACATATTTGTGTGGAATATTAGTCTTCTAGGGTGATTTAATTTTTCTCAAACGGTAACAATTATTAAAAATATATAAATGAACAGTTATGTCCTAGTGTTGAAAATAAATTCAAATAACTCTTTACATGGCAGAATTTGTGTAGTTTTCAGCATAATTGGACGTAATCCACGAGTCGTTGGTTCAATACCCAACTATGAACGAGTATTGTTTGTAAGTAAATTTATTACAATTAGCGCTTGAACCAAAATATTTAATGTTTATAACCGCAGGGTGTTGGTGTCCCATTCTAGCATTGTTTAAAAGGGAGAGAATGTATGCTAATTCAAGTAATTTCGTACATGGCACGAGTGGTGTATCTGATAGCACGCATGACCACAATCTACGAGGCTCTGCTTTTATCCTTATTGTATTCGTGAAATTTGAAATTGGTTGCATGGAATGACTAACTTATCAATCATACAGTGGTTCACAAAATATCGGAATATAGCAAGTTCTCTTGCTGCGAATCTAATTATCGTCTACACCATGCTGAAGAGCGGTATAATGGTTTCCGAATGCTGGTTGCTACACTGGAAGCGCGATTCCAAACTTTGGGAATGCGTTTGATTGGTGGGTTTTTAGTTATCAAAGTACTATCACTCCTGAATGTAGATAACTATTCCTATTCTTCAGAAACACAGGCATGAGTTATTAAGCCGCAGTTGAGTATAGGACAGTATGTAAAACTTAAAATAATTTTGTAAATTACAATTAGTCTTATATATCTTATTTTAAAAGGTATTATAACAACATTTCTTTATATTATTTATTTATAATGGTTCCACTTTACAGTTATAAAATACTTTGCAAATTAAATATGATTTATAAATTATATTATAAGGAAATGACATTTATGCAAATAATGATCACATAATGTGAAAAATTTCACAAGGTGAATGTTTCGAAATATTGATTCGATTTTTTTTTTATAAACTACAGTTTTTGTATACCTAATATTTAACCTATTATTAACCTAATATTTAAATCAAAGTTTCATGATCAGATACTTCAATTTGCGATCCCCCTAAACTTACTTTGTATTTTCAACAATTTTGTAATCCAGACAATGTAAAAAATGAGTTTAGCTAAGAATATTAGAATACAAAAAATTATCATTTCCTTGAAAATTCATCATGAAATACATATAATACCAATTGGTTTGATAAATGTGTTTCTTTAAATAACGTTATGTGTAAGATAAACATATAAAATATTTTAAAATGGTGAAATAAAGTGTTCGTTTTTAATTGATTGAAGTTTTCAATTTTAAAAGGTGTGGCTCCAAACAAAAATATTTGAAATATGTGTTTCATATATTTATTAAAGATATTTTTAAAACTTGTATAGCTGCAGTGATACGAGGAATAACATATTACTCTTTATATTCCAAAAACGTTCATTCACAAGAAGAAATATACATTTAAAACATTCATTTCTTTTATTGTGTTAAAATTTAAAATTCCAATTTTCCCTGGAAAACAATATATATTATTGTACATATTTTTACATTCTTATGCTACTGTAAAGAAAAAGTATTGTTATTATGAAAAGAAATCGAGATTTTGTCGGATAAACAAGTTTAAATTCCTTGAAAGCATTTTGAATACTTTTGAAAAAATATCTGTAAGTATATATGTGCATGTCGAGTGTGATCATATGCTTGTCGGGTGTAGTCACAATAACTCAAGAAATAATACCTCTATGAAATTTTAATTTTATATACATTATGTGAAGAATTAAAACTAAAGAATTTTTAGATGTGCAATTATTGGAATTTTAAAATTTCCATAGCATTTGTTTAAAAACAATGATGATGTCCCTCCCATACTACGAACTAACTACCTAGTCCTGGAGGGAAATTTATAATTTTGTAAATCGTATTGAAATAGTTTATATTAATACAGCTAAATTAAGTCAATTGTAGAAAACTATTATGAATTGTTAATAAAATAAATTAATCAGATGAAACCGGGAATTTGACAAATATCTATAGTAATTATCCCAATATGTAAAATGTATGAAAATGTTAACTTGAATGATATTTCACAAAATATGTTAGTTTATTTGTATTATTAAAATATCTGATAAGTAATTTATGATTTAAAAAATGTAACTTTTATAATTTAAGAATCCAATTTCAAACATGTCGCGAAAGCTAGCTATTAAATATGAAAATGTCTATTATTATAGTATACTATAAATAGACGTTATAGTACACTATAAAAATTTGTTAGTATGCTGTTAAAATAAATAGTATAAGGTAGTAGATTCCAATATGTTTTACCTAAGATTTGACTGCTTTTTTTACCGACTGCAAATTATTTTTCTAAGAAATAATTAAGCTGTTGATTAGAGGATTTAAGAGGGTAATTAAGAAAAAATGCGTTGTTTTTGTGACCGTCACTTAAAAAATGCAATAATCTGCAATATATAACCGAATGAATACCAATCTCAAAGAATTATTTCCCCAGCATTTACTGCTCCTGAAATCGAACGATAGGCATGAAAACGAAACGTTGAGAAAGATGTCCGAGCTTTGTTGGTGGGGAGCAGGCAAGATAAGCGATCTTTGCGTCTCGGTCCTTACAATGACCGGCCATAAATCAGATTCCCAGAACATCCTCTTTTCTTTCCGACATTTGGGGCAATGAAACAGTTGTATTGTAAGAAAACTAGTCTGCCCCTTTGAAGGGGCTGTCGAAGCTGGTGGTCTCACAGAATGTGTCGACGAGTTAACTCGTCTCCGGCCGGCGAACGATGACAATCTTTCAGACGACTTATCTCGTCATAGCCGCTCAACTGGTTAAAAACCCTCGATTAACCAGTTTTGACCTGTCTAAGTCCATAGTGCCAGCTGGTGTTGAAATTGCACCTTCAACAGTGCGATACAGGCTGTTAGAACGCGGACGGAGAGCACGTCGACCGTACAAGAAGCAGCTTCTGACGCTTCGCATGAAGAAAAAAAGGTTGGAATGGGCACGGAAATACAAAACAAGGACTGGGAGAAAGTTCTTTTTTCTGACGAAACACATTTTGTGGTTCAGGGATTTAGATCTATGTTCGTGAGAAGGAGCCAAGGAGAACCTCTCAATCAGCACCACATCAATCAAGCATCCGCCCAAAAATATGTTTTGGGGTTGTTTCAGCGTTTTGGGGACAGAATCTCTTGTTCCCGTAGAGGGAATGATGAACAGTGCCAGTTACGAAGTCATATTGACCCGAAAAGTGCTTCCAACCATAGCTAAACTGTGGCCGAACGAAGATTGCGTTTTCCAACAAGACAGCGCGCCATGTCACACTTCGAAGTGAATCAAAAATTTCTGCTCAAAAAAAAATATTACCGTACTGGATTGGCCCGGGAATTCACCAGACTTGAATCCCATAGAAAATTTGTGGGCTATTGTCAAAAAACGGCTTCACAAATTTGACTGTACGACGATGGACAAGCTAATTTCGGCCGTTATTGACATATGGTTCAGAGACGTTGAAATTAAAACTACATGTGCTAGTCTAGTACATTCCATGCCGAAACGTGTCTGTGATGTTATAAGGTCTCAGGGAGGTCATATCACTTATTAGTTTTAAATGTATCCATAGAAAACTTGAATAAAACTGAATTTTATAAAAAAAACTGCATTTCTCAATTAATTGCCACAATACTGTATTATATATTATAATATTGATGCATAGTAACTATATGGATTTTCCTAATCAACTCCTAGCTTACAAATATAAAATAGGCCTAAAAAGATTAAAAATATTTATCGTACAATAAATAAAACTGCTGATATCTTTCTTTCGACCCAGCCCGTCGACCTACCCGAAGGTACATACCTGCGGGCCCAGCTAACCTATAAAGGTTTTTAGCTATAAGTGGGCACCGAGGCGCAACCACTTCATCTCCATTCCAGCAAAGCCGCAACCTCGGTCGCGAAACAGGCAGAATCATTCACCGGGCAGGGACCGAAGGTCCCCGCCGAGCCCGACTCCGGTCACCGGCCAGACCTGGGCTCAGGGCATAAATAGCCACAGTCCCGTGATCCAGCCACCTGGAAGAGTCCGGGGACTGCCTCGTCACTTCCGCAGTTGCATCCGTGAGTCATCAGCAGCGAGGTTGAAATACCCCCGGATTAATTTACCCCCCAGTTTGGAGGATCAAGGCTACAGAGCCAACATCCGAAACCACCATCTTGGGTGGCCCGCCCCGGGGGGGAAGACCTACCCGAAGGTGTAAGATGTCTGTTTAGACCGCCGAGACAATGACATCTAATTTAGATTGGAAACCAGTGGGGGCGACATCCACAGGGACCGACCCTCCTTCCTTTGTTACCAATAGCTCGGAAGGGCTTCCAAACCCATAAATTTAACGTGCTCGTACACGGGGACAGTTTAGGCAAAGCCGGAAATCGAACTTGGGTCCTCCGAGTACAATCCCCGTGACTTAGCCTCTCGGTTATCTGACTCCAAAACTGCTGCTTGTAAGACAATAACTTACAAAACTTCCTTGAGGAAAGCATATGTATGTCAGTTAGGTTACTACAGTTGCTTCGATGGCATTATAATCCCCCTTTTTCAGGCCAAAATAACAGTATGCACTCTTAACAACCACTACTGCCGTTCGTTCTTGGCGGTTGTTAAGGGCGTATACTGTTCTTTTGGCCTAAAGTAAGGGCTTAAAATGACCTCGAACCAATTGTAGGCACCTAACTGACTTATGCTTGCTTTCTCCAAGGCGGCCTTGCAAGTTGTTATGTATTTATCGACTTTGTGAATCTTGTATATAACTTTATCGGATTATGCCCCCCCCCCCCCTGAGATTTTGAAAACTCGGCGCCAATGGTAGCTTCACAGTCGCACAGAATTGTTTCAAGCTCTTCATACTTGACTACGGCTCTGCCTAATACTCTTCTTAGTAATTCTTTGACCATCCTTACTAACCTTTCCCACCAACGGCTCTTCATATAAAGCAGTAAATTTATTGCATTACATAAGGAAAGTCATGCGTTACCAAACCAGATTTTTAAATAATGATACACCCGCTGCGTCTAAATAAGCGCTTAAATACGCTTTTCTACGAAATACGTCCTAGATAAGCAATTTCCGCTTGCATACCCACAATCCGTGAAAAGTTATTCTTACATAATCTATAACATAACTTTACGTAAACTGAAAGCGGTATTTCTTTGATTAACACAACTTATTACGACACAACATATAATGGATCTATTCTCAAGCTATTTAAAATCAATAAAATAAAAAATAGGATATATGTTTTGTGTCTTAATTATCCTCAGTTTCAACTAACCTGTTACTACAATCTGTAGTAGTAAAATGACTTACAAATTCACTATACTGTAACTAAATAATTGTAATCAACTGTTAAATATTTAAGTTAACAAAATTGGCGACGGCCTTTAGTAGGCTAAAATCTAGACATAAAAAAGTGCGGTTCGGCCCTTAAAAAATTATATCCAGCTAAATTACCTCGAGTGAATCTGTGCTTCCTGATTGGCGTACCTGGAAATGCATTTGACACGTCATATTGGTTCCGCCTCCGTTCCAGCCCATATTACTATGGACACCCCGTCTCAATATATATATGTTTTACTCATTCATTTTCTGTTGCAATTTTTTTCAGGTCGAGACTGAAGAGGAAAAATAAATGTCCTAAATCCTCATTGATTTACCTCATCCGATTGGTCTGTATGAATGAACCCTCCATTTTGAATTTTTATTGAATCACACGGTTAATATATTTTTTCACAACAGTTAACTGAATTTCGTGGTTCCAGATTCTTTGGTTCCAGTTAAAGGAAGTGTAAAAGCGAACGTCCAAAGCAAAACTTATTAAGAAAGTTGCTGTATCATTGTTGGAAAGTATAATTTAGTTACCAGTATTAACTTGTGATTACTCTTTTGATTATTATTTTCAACAAAAATGAAAATAACGGTTACAACTTTGACAGACATACTCATTACTCTTGAAGTAAGTCCTGATATGGAACTGGAAAACTTTAAAGCTTTATGTGAATGTGAAGTTGGCATGCCAGCACAAGAAATGGTTATTACTCATGAAGGCCGCCCACTTCTTGATAACAAAAGAGATCTTGCAGCTTATGGAATCAAGGAAGGTGATGTTTTGCTTATACAACAAATGCTTCTTGAAACTCCTACTAACCAAACTCCGAATTTGGGTATAGATTTTAGTGCGATTAAGTTACCAGGAGGGCCTACTACAAGTGCTCCACCCAGCGCAGTTAGTTCTCCACCAGTATCTCGAGCTGAAGAAATAGAACGTTTGAGGGATTCATTGATGAAAAGTCCAGAGCAGCTAACGTTATTGAAACAAAATAACCCTAGACTAGCTGATGCTTTTTTATCTGGAGATAAAGCAGCTTTCGCTGAGGTACTGAATACTCAGTTAGCAGAAAAGTCGGAAAGAGAACGCAAACGAATCCAAATGTTGAATGCAGATCCTTTTGATCCAGAAGCTCAACGTCTTATTGCTGAAGAAATACGTCAAGATAATGTTGATTCTAATATGGAAGCTGCTATAGAGTATCACCCTGAAAGCTTTGGGCAAGTGACCATGCTTTACATTAATTGCAGAGTCAATGGTCATCCGGTCAGAGCTTTTATTGACAGTGGCGCTCAAACTACCATCATGAGTCAGGCATGTGCTGAACGTTGTGGTATAATGCGACTTGTTGACAAAAGGTGGGCTGGTTATGCAAAAGGTGTTGGTATTCAAAAAATTATTGGACGTGTTCATTTAGGTCATATACAGATCAATGATGTATTTTTACAGTCATCCTTTTCAATATTAGAAGATCAAGTCATGGACATGTTACTAGGTTTAGATATGTTGAAGCGTCATCAGTGTTGCATTGACTTAAAACGAAGTATTCTAGTTATTGGAACAACAGGTACTGAAACTCCATTTTTAAGTGAAGGGGATTTACCAAAAAGTATTGGTAATTTATCTGAATCATTAGATGAATTTCCAGGTGCATCAGGTTCTAATCAAATAAGAAAAATGTAATTTAGGTTATTTGTTTTATTGTATGAAGATATGTTATATATTGTTTTTGACAAATTAATTTTAAATATATGTAAGTTTTAAGTGTTTGCCATAAAAATCACAAAAATGTCATTTTAAAAATTATAATCATTTTACATGTATGTTTATTTCTATTGAACTTTTTGTTTCAATATTTGCTTACAATTTTAAGTTTTGTTTTCATCATAAATTTTGATAGATCTGAATATTTAAAATGTACAATATCATTTTTCAATCACTTTGTATTAGGAAGACATCCCCATTGCCGATACCAGCATCTATGATATGGTTTTGCCCTTAATATGTGCTTATCAGAATAGAAAAGCTGATATCTGCAGTGGCAGCAAGAAACTTGCCGTAAGCCATAATTTTTTTTTTTTTTTTGACATCCTATTGGAACTGATAATTTCAGTCCTTCCATTTGGCTGATATAACATTAATTTATACAAATTTTTAGGAATGCCCCTTATAGGTGGTTTTTGTGTTTTATGCACTTTGTATGAGTTATTTTTACTCAAGTTAATTTTGAAATATAAGATTTATTAAATTTTTTCTTTGTATGTAGTATTTTATATTATGGTAATTTGTAATTTATTTTGTTCATTAAAAACTCAAATTTGAAACAACACAAACCTTAAACAGATCCGATCTTGGAGAAAATTCTCGGGTCTATTAATTAGACAATTTTATGATCAAATACTTCTTGTCAAGTTCCTTAAAAAGTTTGGAAAAATTATTATATTTTATTTTAGAAGTGGAAAAGAAGAATCGCTCCATTCTTCAAGCTCTATTTTAATACTATATATATATTCATAGGAGCTAGAAACCGTAAAATTCGACTCTTTTATCTGTAATTTATTTTTAAATATATTTGAAGAATTACAATTTAAATAACACTGTCGTCTAACGTTAATAAACGAAATATAATTTACCTTCCGCCGTAAGACAACAAACATCCGGTTAATTCGACGATAGCCCACTGGCAGGTAGCTCAATGCGCGTCCGCACTTGACGGCAGCCAAATTACATCGTTTCCGCAACCACACTTGCAGGTAGCCTAACCACTTCACTGTTCATCATGCTTTCCAATGATATAACCTATGTTCATCTTCTCTGTGTTTCCTCAGGATCAAATTTGGGCGAGTAATATGTTAACAAAATGGCATTTTAGTATCAAACAAATATGCTTTTTGGTTGATCGATAGAATAGCCTCCCACAGCTCCTTTGGCGCGAAGTACCGGGTTACAATTCTATTCCGTTTTCATCGCCAATCGGTAACCCACGAATTTCTGACATCCAATTAACACCCTGCTTTTTTTGGGTTCTGCATTTTAATAGGAAATAGGTATTTCATCAGATCTTTTTCAATCAGATTTGTTGAGTAGTATTTTTGCTGCACTTCATTTTCATTAAACATTTTGCACATAATTTTCGTATCTATACATTTATTTAATATTTTCTGCAGATTTAATTGGATTGCAAATTAAGTTTTCCATCTGGTACACGGCAAATGGATTTATGCGAATGTTTTAGAAAACATGTTCTGATGGGGAATGTTTAGAAAACGTATTCCGATGGGGAATGTATGTGTATGTTCATGAAAACGTGTTTGTGTGGATATAAGCGCATTTACATAGAGGTTAGTTCTTTTATTTATGGATTCCGTGTTTTGAAATTGTCTTTTGTATTTTCCTGTGTTTTTAAAATGTTCTCCTAAGTATTGTTTTTTCTTAAATTTCATTAAAGTCCAATCGTTTTTCTAAATATCGTTTTTTCTTGAATTTTATTAAAGTGCAATCTTTTTTCTAAGTATCGTTTTTTTAAAATTTCGTATTTTTTCGAAGTATTGTTTTTTCTTTTTAATTTTGTTAAAAGTATATTCGTTTTTCTAAGTATCGTTTTTCTTAAATTTTGTTAGTGTCTGATCGTCCTTTTAAGATTTTCGAAGTTTCGGGTTATAAGTTTTTGAATTTGATTTAAAATCACAAAATATTTTAAGTATCATATGTTTTAATATGTTTTCTAAAATTTTAAAAAAGTTTTTTATTCTGCAATTACACATGCAAGTTACCCATGGGACGCGGTAGCCCATTGGTTAGCGCGCTGGAGTTGCACTCGGTAGGCCCGGGTTCGATTCTAGCCACTGCCAAAACTGCCGCTGTGTTCATGCGGAGTACGATCACGTTAAACATGTGGGGCCGAAAGTCCTTCCGAGAGGTTGGTGGTAGGGGAAGGAGGGTACGGTCCCTGTGGATGCCTCCCCCACTGGGTTCCGGTCTAAATTGGGTGGCACTTCCCGACCGTCCAAACAGTTACCTTACACCTTTCTGGTAGGTCGGACGGTCTGAGTTTCAACATGCAAGTTACCCCTCCGAGAGGTTGGTGGTAGGGGAAGGAGGGTACGGTCCCTGTGGATGCCTCCTCCACTGGGTTCCAGTCTAAATTAGGTGGCACTTCCCTGCCGTCCAAACAGTTACCTTACACCTTTCTGGTAGATCGGACGGTCTGGGTCTCAACAACAACATGCAAGTTACCCCGGCCACACATTAAGCTGCTGTACGCCTCTGGGCCAGTCGTGTGGTCTGGGTCTTCAACACGCAAGTTATATTTTTAGAATGTACAAAAATCTTATTTTGTAATCTTTTTATGAGTGTTATTCACTTTTATTCAAATTAAATTCCGCTATCATTTACATTCAAAATTCCAGTTCATAAAACTGTAGAATGGTAGGAGGAGCCTATTTTAAAACACTGGAATATATGTCACTTCAGTAGGCAGGAGTCAATTTCAAAACACTGGCCAACATGGCACACTTTTGTACTTAGAATCTATCGATCTACCAGCTTTTTTATATTTGTATTGTTTTAAACAGTATCATAATTATAATGATTACACAATATTTTAATTGAACTAGTATTACATATTTGCAGAATTGTAAATTTTGAAGTCATAAGTTGCAGGCATGTGCACACTGTTTAAATAATTTATAAAATTATTTTTATTACTAAAGTTTTACAAGCGATTAAATCCCTCCATCCACTGGAAAGTTTTAGGGATGCAATGATCATATGAGAACATTAAGAAAAGGTTATTGATAATGATAATATTTCTACATTTTAATGCCTTGGATGAATCTATGGGGGAGTACATAAGAACACATAACCACCCTGATGAATCTAACTTTCTAAATTTTAAAATCATAATACTGGTAATATAGAAAGTAAATTTTGATTCTCCAGAAATTTAAATGGATGAAAAAGAATGCGATCTATATGCAAAAATGTACTTAAATTATCAATATTTCACTAAAATATTTATTAATAATAAAACATACTATGAAGAAATGGAAATTCTTTTTATATATAAAATAATTTTATACAGTAAATGGATGCTTTTGAATTCATAAAAAATATAGTCTAAATGGCTTGGTGATTATTTGTATCACTACTGCTGTAATATTGCCAAAGTAACATTTTATTCGTTCGGCAATGTTTGAATCAGTAATAAATTTCCAACACTTGACAAATCGAGGCAGAAAATTTATACGATATGAAACATTTTATGCCAAAAATTATACTTTTGTAGGCATCAGCTATAAGTTAAAAAGGCACAACTGTACATTAAGTTAAGAATTTCAAACTGGAATTTCTATCAGATTTTGGGGTGAACTTTATGTTAATAATCACGACTGAAAATTAGCACAGTATGACACAATTTGTACCGATTATTAAACTTTTGTAGCAGTACATATCGCCTGTTAAGTAAAAATGGTGTAACTTTGTTTTGCTAAAAAAAAATTTTGCCGTGACATTGAATTTTTAACAGATTTTAATGAAATTTATGCCAATGATCATAACTGAAAATTGCACAATTTATTGCCAAAATCAAACTACTGTAGTGGTATGCATTAGTTCTAAGTGAAAATGGTGCAGGTTTGAGTAAGAATTTTGTATATAACAAATTAAAATTTGTATTTGGACTGTAGCCTTAGGTGAGGGCAATGCTGTCACCCTTTCTGGTCAAAAAAGAGACATAAAACTCATAAAAGATACTTTAAGACACTTTAAATAAATAACGAGAAAGTATTTGTTTCTGTCATGTAAAAAACTTGTGCCGTGACTCGCCAATATTTACTAAAGTATAAAATGGCAACTCCGCAGCAGTTCCGGACGAATCCGTTAAGGAGATTTTCGTGAAAAGTGATGCTGCTTTGAAAAAAGTGAAACTGCTCAGGAAATGTTCGTGGAAAAATTAGAAAGCAGATCTGCACAACATTTTCATCCCCCAAAAAGTTATGGTACTCAAAAATCTGGCACGGTGCTTCGTCCATGTAAAAATGCCCAGGGGAAACACTACTTATCATGATTTATTGAAAATCAATCAGCTATGTTAAGTGAAAACCAGTAGCTCAATCTGATAGTTTATTCTTGGCGATATGGCACTGCACATATTCTTTAGTGCCACATTTTTTCCATGTTAACTTTTAATTTTGATCATAGGCACAATATTGTATTTTAAGTTGTGATCATGTAATCTCTTCCACTATATACGTATGGTATGTATATCATTGATATTCTGTTAACATGCGGTAAAGGGCATTCAATTTAGAATGGGGTATACATCATGATATATGGCTTTTTCTCCTCAGTGGATGAAGTGGATTGAGCCAGTAAAGATGATCCATACAAAGTATGTTGTCGTCCATGTCTGAAATCTTTTATTTTAAACCATATGGATCAACAGCAATTGTTAGCCACAAAGAAAATGCAAAACACCAAAGAATCAGTGGCACACCCAGAAATTAATTTTAGTGGCTGCTGGAAATTATGTAGGTGATTATATAAATGTATTTAAAAAATTGAAATTGTACAAAGCGCTTGAATTACTTCAGCCATGGACACATTAATCTCTATATCTACATTACAAAGCCAGTCCAATTAACACTGTTGAGACCCAGACCGTCCAACCTACTAGAAAGGTGTAAGGTAACCAATTAACACTGTCGAAAGCCTAGACCATTCGACTCATCCAAAGACGTAGAGCAATTTGATGGATGGCCATTTAACACTGTGTCATGGTAGATCTTAAATAAGTTTTTAAAATTCATAAGGTTGAAAATAACTTTCCAATGACTCATGTTGTATTTGGAAGTGTTGCAAATTTTTAATAAGTTATAGATATTAGGTTATATCAGCTTGTCGCATTTTAAAATTGCATCGATAACATTTTTGCGTGGAGTTATTGAAAATAAGTTTTATTATTTTTTATGCCACAACTTGAATTTGACATTCAAAACTGCCGGATTTGCAGAAGACAAATCACTGCAGTAAATAATATAATATTCACACAACTGTTAAAAGTTTTCTGTTATACTTACTGCTGCAGCCTCATTTCCATTTGGGAAAGGGTGAAAAAATGCTTCAAAATGTTGCTCTGTCACCACATTCATAAAGTTGATCAATATAATCAATTTGATCAATATGATCAATGATGTAATAGACACTATTTCCAGGTCTGTCCCGGGTGTAAATGTTTTGTTATTTACTGATGATATGGTAATGAGTGCTATTGGATCTGACGTGACTGGCCTGGAGGGTGCCCTTCAGTGGGCCTTAGATGTTCTTGAGGCCTGGACTTATGAAAATAATATGGTTGTAAATACTGAAAAAACCACTTTCCAGCTGTTTTCGCTTAGTACTAAATATCATGAAATTCGCCTCCACTATAGGGATAAAAGTCTAAATAAAACCTATGATACTGTTTACTTGGGCATTCATCTAGACCCAAAGTTGACTTGGAGGAGGCAAATTGATACGGCCATTGATCGAGGATTTTCGAGATCAAGGCTATTGAAACGTCTGACTGGTGTCACTTGGGGCGTGACTCAAGATGTTTTGTGTACAGCCTACAAAAGTTATGTTCGCCCTGTTGTGGAATATGAAAATGAAGTTTTGATCACCACCTCAGATTCTGCTAGAAACAAGCTAAATGTTTTCCAAAACAACATGTTACGATTGATCACTGGTGGTGCTAAATCAACTCCTATAGTTGCTATGGAGCTTCAGACTGAATTAGAGTCTTTAAGTGAAAGATGCCAAAGGAGTGCCATATGCCTTGTTGAAATAATCTTAAGAAGAAAAAATAACTTTTTAAAGTATTATAGGCCAGCAAATGAGAGACTAAAAACCCATACATCTTTCCTATCGACTGTTAGCGATCTTTGATACTTATGATATTCCCACAAGAATGGAATCCTGTTTTGGGTCACGGAGGGTTGGAAGGACATTTGGATCTTGATTGGAATATACATAAGCAGCTTTCTATAAAGAGTGAGTTAAGGAGCGCTGCACTGGCTACTATACAAAGCAGATACGACGGTACTGTGACAATTTTGATGTGAGATTGCGGCTATATCATATGCAATTGATAAATTAACAGACAGCCTTGATCATAATATTGTGTTTTTTATTGATTCACAGGCTGCTATTTTGTCACTTACCAATTTGAACTATAACAAAAATGCCCAGGTTCATTCTTGTAAAATGAAGCTTCTTGATTTAAAGAAAACCAGAGAAAGCATTGCCCTTCAGTGGATTCCGAGCCATTGTGATATTTTTGGGAATGAGCAAGCGGATAAACTTGCCAAGGCTGGCTCTCTTATGGTACAGCATGATCCCCCCCTGCCTCTCCGAAATATTAAAAGAATTATTTACAATAAAATAAAAGTAAATAGATTATCCTTTTATGTTGATACTGCTATGGATAAGAGTTGGAAAATCCTGCTCAACAAGTGTAATAAAATCCCTAGTTCCTTGCTTCGGTCTGTTGGAGTTGCTTGCTTTCGTATGACAACTGGACATGATTACCTGCAAAAACATTTACATCGGATAGACGTTAAGGATACAGCTTGCTGCCCTCTGTGCCTCCAGGCAGGGCCCCCACATCCAATTTTGGGCCCGGGGACCAAGTCGAGCCGTGGGCCCTAGATAAAAGAATAAAGGGGGAAGGTGCCTCTTTTTTCTGTATTATTTAGGAGTAGAATAGAATTTCATAAAATATAAAGTACAAGGTTTTATACAATATAACACTGAAAAATAAGAAATTTGTGAAGGATATTTCATATGATGGCAAGTGGTGTGTACATTTCATTTTAGAAGAAATATTTTTATACTTCTTTGCTCACGTATTTCGTATAGTCATACACATGTTTGGAACAATCGGAAGTGACATTTCCAGAACTGGAAGTGTAAATCATTAGTGACCACCTCCAAAGTTCGATGTAGAATCACTAACCAACCCTGAGAAATAATTATTGTAAAAAGTGTAATTTTTTAATCGAAAGAGACATCTATAGAATCAGAACTAGAAATCCATAATGAATTTTTTAACCTCTAAAATATTTGATACTGAATCTATAATATATCAGTCATCATAAGCTCTATCCATAACCGATTCTGAGAAATAAATGTTTGAAGGACAACGAAATTTTTTTTATCCAGAATTGGAAAAAGAACTGGAAGTAGAATTCCTTAGTAAATCCCCATCATCCCTGAAATTCGATGCTAAATTCATATCAGTCATCACCTAAGCTCTATCAATAGTCAATCGAAATATACATTTCAAGGAAATATTTTGAACCAAAAGATGCAAAACCGCAAGTAGAAATCCTTAGACAACCAAATTCTAGAGAAGGTTCCCTACTTCCTTTGGAATTTGATGATGAATCCATATCAGTCACCATCTAAGCTCATTAAAAAAAAGATGTTGCAAGGAAAATAAATGTAAATTTTTTAAATGAAAGTGACATTTCCACAATCGGAAGTTAAAATTCTTAGTGATTTCCTTTAACCTCTTCAAAATGTGACTACATCAATCATTGGCTAAGCTTTATCTGTAGCCAATTCCGAAGAATAGATTGGAAATTTTTAGAAATCTGTAGCCAATTCCAAGAAACAATGGAAATTTTTTGAACCGGAAGTAGGAAAAAATCAGAATTAAAAATTTTTTCTCGATCCCTCAACTTTCCATCACCAAAGCTCTATTTACAGCCAATCTTAGAAAATGGATGCTTCAAGGAAAAGAGAAAACTGAACTAGAAACGTAAAAAGAATCATGGAAATCTTTAGTGAACCTGCCTACCTCCTCCAGAATTTAATGCTCGATCCATACCAGGTCGTATCTAAGCTTCATCTATAATAAATCCTGAAAAATTGATACCTCAAAAAAAATTTTGTGAAAACAATGGCATTGCAACATTTCTGTGGCGAACAACCACACACAAAAAAGTTATCGGTATGATAGTCGAATTATCCCCAGTCAACATGCATATGCAGCATATAAATAAAATAAAATATGTCCAAAGTATCTTGGGATTTTATCAGAAAATCAACTTTCATTTGTTTCGCAGCCTTTTAGATGGAAACAGTACATGTTCAGATACATGCCATTTTGGTGCCTCAATCGTTTTGCCTCACTGAAAAATCCAAAGACGGAAAGTTCTCTGCTTTTGACAAAAACAGTTTTTAACAATTAGCAGTAAAAGTTTGTATCTTCGAAATGCTCTACTAAAATTATCCTAAAAGATTTTAATCAGCACATTTTTAAAACTTTAACGACGGAAATCATTTTTAACACTTTACAACATAGTTGAAAAGTGTTTATGACTTTGTTCATCCTGTCTATGACTTTGTTCATCCTGTCTGTCTGTTTGTCAGTCTGTCCGTTCAGACGATAACTGCCGTAAAAATGACTATGAAACTGAAAACCAGGCGATTTATATTTCAATGGCATCATTTGAATAAAGTTCATTTTTTTCAATGAAGTTTGAAGTTTTTAAATATAATAAATTAATGTAGTATTGTAATAATTTTAAAAATATTACCGCTGAATGTATCCCATTTTGGAGATGTTTAAATAAAATTGCATTGCAGTTGGAAAGTGTTTTACAATAAATGCTTTATGCGTGATTGATCTTTCTTGTTGATTTAATGCATTATATTATTACAAAATTATAATTTCTAAATTACATTGATTTTGCAGTTTATCATTGAATTTCATCTTTTATATAGTAAACTAGCTCTATTTAAATACCAATTCGCCAAGTATCGTGCCACAATTGAAAATATGATGGTGTTGAAAACAGTTTATACCAGCATAGCGGGAGCAGTAACATTTTATTTTGTAACACTACAATTACTTCACAGAGTACATAGTTTAATAGAAACTTCTCATTTTTCGGATTTTTAAGTGCCACTATTATTGTTTGATAGTCACCAAAAATCAAATTAGCACCAGAGTAAAGCCTAATCTATACTTTTTGTACTTTCTTTACAGTAATATAAACTATTACATCACTGAAATTAATGTGGGAAGCAAATTCATGTCTTCAAGGAAGGAGCAATTTAATCTGCTTTGGTTTCTGCCATGCCAAAGCTGTAGATAGAAACTAGCATTTTTCCTTTCTACTGACCAACATTCAGTCGGACATGGGACACTATGGATACCCCGTTGCATTAATTGGTTTACGAGGAGGGAAGATAAGATCGCCCCTTCCCATCCTTATAATTTCACAAAAGAAATCTGTAGACAAGAATCGTTTTAGTGGTCAGCTGGATGTGATTGATATGAGCTGTAAACTTGAATGAATTAAACTTCCCCGCTAGTGTTATAAACGTATCTATTTTAACAGTGCAATTCTAGAAAATTGCTCCCTGCTTCTCTGTAGGGATCATTTTTTTTATTGCCTTGTCGCCATCGCCTTTCTTGACAACAAATAATGACAGATTCTGGCGTTAAACACAAGGACATTGTGAAGCTATCTCTACCCAGACGACTTGTATTGAACTAAGGAGATCTTCTTTCAGCTTGTTTGACTATTTTGGGAAACAGACAATCTTCAAGTAATTTAGGAAAAAAATTATAAATTCATACACAGATGTTCTATAATAAATATTTTATCTTCAATGTTCACGGGCCCCAGTACCGTGGTACCAACTGACCTCCCCCCCCTTGTGGGGGCCCTGCCTCCAGGGTGATATGGACGGTGACTACCTGAAGAACTGCCCCATTATTTTCAAGTTTGCTACAGACAACTCTATGGAGGCTAATTTTTACTCTCATTTTTATACTCTTTCATTTTATTGGGCTACTCGTCAATTGATGGCAGAGATGCCGCAGACGGGCGTAGGATAAAAAAATATATATATATTTGATCAATAAATGGTACAGAAGGTTGTTCTAAAACAATCTTTTACAGAACTGGCTGGAGCATTAGACCTTAATGTTTGTTTCTATGTAGTTCTTGTTTTCTTTTAATATTAAAATTATCGGCTTCTATATATGCTTCATCATATATTCACACATATCTTTAAAAGAAGATTCCGATATTTTACGAATGGTATTTATTTGAGCTATAACATCATGAACAAAATTAAGAAGTCACTCATATTTTTGAATTATTTTAGACAATAGTAAGATATATGCAAATATTTTTTGCAAGGTAAATATATTATAATTTTTTTATTAATTCATACTCAAAAGTTTTGATTAATTCGCACAATGAACTAATCAAAGGTTTTGAGTTAAAAGGACGAGTCTAACTTCCCAAGAAGATATTATTTTGAGCCTATGAATCATAATTCTACCATAGTCATGATGGCTTCATGGCATTCTACTGACATACTCAAATTTGGCACGGTTTCTGTTTATCAGTATTGTCAACCAGGATATCATGTCTGTTATGGGTATTAAAGAAATTATATATCTTTTCAATTGTACACTTTCAGTCAGATATGCAGCATTGCCAAATTTAAACTGTGATGCACAATAAACATATAATGTTTGTGGACATATAGCAGATACCTGAGATGGGACAATTAAACTTACTGCTCATTGATGTCGCAGTATCATAATCTTGCCCTTATAAATATGGCAAGTTGATGCCATATGTCTTAAAATTTTTGCCATTCCAAAATACAAAAGAAAATCGGGCTGAAATTCAGACTGTGCAGCAATATTATGGAAATAGAGATTGAAAATGAAATGAAATTCAGCAATATTATGAAAATAGAGATTACTATAGTTTTTTTTTTCTTGTTTTCTAATTTATTTTGCCCTCAAATTCAAACTTCATTAGAGGGATCAAAAGTAGAAGAAAAACAAAACAAAATGCACCTTTCACCTAAAAAAAGTAAAATAAAAATAAAGTAGAAAAAGACTGGAAGTTTGTTGATTAGTGTAGTGTGCTTCTCTTTTTACCTAATACATATTTTTGCTCAATTATTCTTTTGTTTGGTTTCAGTTTGGGGCAAAAAAGTTCTAAACTCAAAAAATTTTTGCTCTAAAACTAATATTTCAAAATATAATTATTTGAACTAGGATATTCCCTTATGTATTCCTCATTAGTAAGAACGATATTTTCACAAAGTGTTTACTATACTGTTTACATTGTGAATCAATCAAGTCAAAACACAAAAGGGGATCTGAAGTTATGTTTTTAGTTAGTGATTTCAGTTAGGTAGTAATGGGTCAGGCATTTTAAGTGGATTGAAATATATAAATATTTTTGAATATAATGTTTATTTTTAAACATTTGCCTGATGTTGTTTAAATTTTAATATACAACTTTCAATCCCTATCTCTTTTCATCCAGTTCAATGTTTCTCTAAGCAGTGATCTCAGTTAGGAAATAATAGGCCAAGCATCTTAATGAGATTGAAATATATAAATATTTTTTAATATAATGTTCATTTTTAAACATTTGCCTGGTATCATTTAAATTTTAATATACAACTTTCAATCCCTATCTCTTTGCATCCAGTTCTATGTTTCTCTAATCATGTTAGAACAAATAAAAAAATGATTCAAAAACAAGTCTAACTTCAAAGATAAGTACAGTCAAACCTATCTATCTCAAATCTCGTGCGAATGAAAAACAAATTTGAGATATAGAGGTTTCGAAAAATAGAGTGAAAATAACACATTTATTACATACCTTAATAAAAAATAATCACGCAATAATTTCTGATGCCTAATTTTCTTTGACTCGACAATTTTTTTAAGGTTAGCAATAGCTGCGAATCCGTTCTAACTAATATCTTCTTGGGATTCAAGGAAAGTTCTCACCTTTTCAATAGCCTTCTCCGCTTCTTTTATGGTAACTTTAGGGGAATCTGTATCCACTATTTCATAACTTTCATCATTAGAAACTCCTCTCACGTCGTCTATGATCTCCGTATCTGTCAACATTTCGCATGTTGTCAGGGAATCGTCCACGTCTAAAGAGGTTTCGAATGAGATGTCTAGATTAAGTCTATTCTTGATGATCATCCATTCTTCCGAATTTATTTCATTAACTTCTACTCATCGTGTCAATGCTCGTTTGTTGTTCTTGCTCTTCCTCGTTGTTCCTTTGTTTAAATCCGGCTTTTAGGAAACAATTCCTGATTGTCTTCTCCGTAACATTTCTCCAAGCATAGTCTGTCATCCTCATTGCATCCCAAACATTGATATTGGGAGGGGTATTGCCTTCGTAGATGGCGGCTAGAAGTTTTCAAACCAGTTCTCATCTGTATCCCACTTTGAAACTTCGAATGATTCCTTGATCGAGGGTTTGCAGCTTGGATGTAGTGTTAGGAGACAAAAACTTTATACTAACGTTTCTTAGAGTAAGGAAGTTGGAATGAGCATTGCAGTTGGAATGAGCATTGCATCGATGAACAGAAGAATTTTTCTTTTTTTTAAACCTATAGATTTGTCGATTTCATTCAACCAGTCATTAAAGATTTCGCTGGTCATCCAGACTTTCTTATTTACTTTGTGTGAAAAAGGAAACAATTTCACTTTCGAGAAACATCTGGGCTTTGCAGAACCACTAATCATCAGTGGTGGAAGTTTTTCACTTCCATCTTGATTAGCTGCTAAACGTACAGTTACACGTACTTTGCTCTGTTTACCACCTCAGCACTCTTCTCCCTTGAATGTCGTTATTTTGTTGAGTAAACATTGAAAAAATAGCTCTGTTTCATCGGTGTTGAAGACATCCATTGGCTCATAGCCTCCCAGCAGGAAAGGGAGCACCTTGATCCACTCTTCGCAAACACTTTGAGATACACAGACGCAGTTTCACTGCATAGTTTTCTGAAAACGATGTCGTGTCTCCTTTTGAAGGTCTCAAGTCACCCGTCGCTGGCATTAAATTCGCTGCTATGGCAAAGTTTTTCAAAATCTTTCCTCTGCAGCATCATTCCGCTGATAGGAACCCCTTGGTCATGACATTCTACTAACCATTTTCTCACACACTCGTCAACATCTGGGAAAGTACATTTTCGATTTTTTTTTCACTTTCTTATTGTTTTCAAAGTTTCTCTCTACCAAATCTCTGTTCTTTATTATCGTCGAAAGAGTACTCGGTGGCATACCAAACTTCATTGCATTTTTATTCTTTTTAAGTAGAGGATTTCTGTCCAAAATTTTTTATTTTTTCTTCCATCGAAAGAAAATTTAACTTCCTTTGCACTCCCGCCATTTGCTTCACTTAACTTTGCAATCATAAACTGTGTTACTAATGCCACAAACAGAAGAGCAAAACTGACCAGTTACTTATCAGTTTATTAGTCCCCCCCCAACCCCCATTGTTCAAAGTTCCCAATTCCTACTGAAAGGGAGTTCCGGTTCCTTTGTGGATTCCCTAGAAATTTGTGACTTCTACCTGTCTTCAATCTACCTTCCAACCATCTACACATGACGTCATGACTGTTGCTATGCAAGGAATATTTCTTAACGGCAACTTCCGCTACCGAAATATGGCAGCTGAACTTCAAATTTGTATAATTAACTCTTCATGCCGTAATTCGAGATATGGAGCTTTTGAGAGAACATTTTACGAGATAAACATGGAAAATACATTGAATTTTGGCTGAAAAGGCAGGGAAATAAGTAAATTTCGAGATATAGACATTTTCGAGATAAACAGGGTTCGAGATAGACAGGTTTGACTATTTGTTTCACAAAACATCTGATATGGGTAACATCTGACTTCCTCTGCAAACACATTTTTTTTTGTCTTCAGGACTGTTTATGTGCACTATATGCATAAATTACCCCAGTATTTTTGAAGTGACTCATTTCAAATATCATCAGGTTATTCTTATAGTGTCCCAATATAAGTGAATAAGTATTTTACTAAGCGAAATAATTTTTCGCATAAATGGTAGGATTGTGCAATTCATTTTGTATCACAGTGCATTACTGACAGTCCACAAGCATCTTTTTCCATCCTTTAATTATTACACAGTAGGCTGATTAAGCTTGCTTATTTTCACATTTTGGTTAATTTTAAAGAAAGTTTGCAAAATTAACAAATATTATAAGAGTTAATGGTAGCTAAGATGATTCTTATAGTTAACATTCTCATGCAGTGCTTTGAACCTAAAAGCTTTTTTCTAGTATTTCAAGTTTTTAAATGATTATTATTCTGTTTATTTAAAACTAGCCATTTCACCTGCACTTCACACATTCTTAATGCCGCTCTCCGGTCAGTCAAGTGGTCTGGGTTTTCCGACACATTCTTAATGGCTAGTGGCCACTAAATGTAACATCTACACACCGGATCAAATGAGGCAAAAACCAAGTTTCTGGCTCAAGTGAAAGTGCACAATCATTTTGAAAAGTTGTTTTGAATTGTTTAATTATTCCTTTGCATCGTTGCCCCTAATTCAAATTTAAATTTTTGAATTAATGTTTGAAAAAATCAGGATATTCCATAATTTTAAATACTTAATCCTTTGGTATGTATTTTTTTTTTAATTCTAAAATGAATGATACAAACTTTATAATTCTAGCTTAAACCATTCTTGAGATGTTACACATTTTCCAAATTAATGTATCAAAAAAAAAAAAAAAATATGAACAGTTGTAAGTATTATCAAATATGTAACATTTGGCCATTAACTTGGCGAAATATGGTCAACTTGATGACTTTTTAATGTGGGGCCAAATTGATGAAATTATAATTGACATATAATAGAGTATATTGTTTAGAAGATGTTAGCAATATTTCCAGTTGTCAAGTTAGATTTGCACGAAATATATGTTTACATGTTCTCATCCAGAAAAGTGCCAAATAAATATCTCTGTATTTTTCAATGTTACAAACATTGTGTCATGAACCTTGACCATCATTATTTTGCATTGAAAGGAGTGAAGTACTTTCATTGTGTAAAGAAAGTCAGATTTTTTTTTAAAAATTATTTTACGTCTTATGGTAACTAATGGAACAAATATCTTAATGTGTGGTTAAAATATGCATACACATTGTTAAAATGCACTATATTACACTTTTCAAAGCGGAATAAAAGCTTGTTTACAGATGAAAAGTAATTTCTGGGTCTATTTTTTTATAGTCCATACCCATACGGAAGGATAGTGCACGGTTAGTTTTGATTCAAGTATAGCTGAAAATCAATCGATTTCAATGTTACAAATTTAGTTTTTCAGATATTTGCTTTAATGCTTAGTTCCATACTTAAGTAATAGCTTGTGTAGCATATACACTTGCACCAATTATTAGAAACAAGAGATGAAATTTCAGTTGTAACTGGTAGAGTTAATATTTAGAAATATAAGATTATGAAGTATGAAGTGTAGTACAGTGGTGTAACTAGGAAATTTAGTTCCTTAAGCAAAATAAGTAAAAGTCCCCCTCCCAAGAAACATTTTAGAAAATGCTTTTATTTTGGGAAATTATTTTCACATATGAAAAAATGTTATTATATTTGCTATTTTCTTTAATTTCTGTTTTTTTTTCTTTTGTTCCTTTTGAAGCTAGTTTTATTGAAATTTTTCTTTTAAAAACTTCCTTTTGCTGAAGCTTATTTTTTTGTTACTGGTTTTACTTATACTTTTATCAGCCATAGTTAATTTAATACATTTCCAAATATGTTAAAATAGTTTGAGAAAGTAGCTTACTGCTGCAGCTTATATAAAAAAAAAAATTAGAACCATAGACCAATTACATTCGGTATGCTATTCCCCACTGTGAAGGGAAGTCATCGCTAGGGTATACATGTTTGACCTCAAACCTGGCTCCCGCCTCACACTTGATAAGGCCCCATGTTTTTCAAATTTTAAGAAACATTTTTATTCATATTTAACAAGTAATAAATGTTTTGTGTAAAATTGTTTTCATATTTATCTACAAAATCAATTTTTTGACATAAATAACTTACTATTTTTTGACATAATTAACTAATACATGTAATTCTTATAACAATAAAATACTTTTTCTTTTCAATAAAATTTTTAAAGAAAAAATTGCCTTGTTCTGGGAACCACAAATATCCTAGATCGTTCTGGACCCCTATGTTTCTTGGGCTCTTAAGCACTGCTTTACCATGCTTAATACTATATATGCCACTGGTACCGTAGTTGTCCATGCTCGACCCTTCAGTAAACACAATATACAGAATGTTTAAAAAAAGTGATCAATGGAAGATTTTTTTTAACCTTTGTTTATAGACACATAGTTCTATTTGAAAAAATGCTTTAAAGTAGGAAATTATGCAATAGTAATTTGAATAATGTGCCATTAAATGTACAAAATTCTTTTAAATTTATAGATTAAGATAATTAAAGCAGGACAAATAATAATTTCTTCTAGATGACGTTTTACATGATACTTCTTTTGATTCGCTGGCTAACGTTACATTATGCATAACATCACCAAGTGAGTATTGATTCTATGGATGAATAAACATGGAAAGCAAACAGGAAAACTAAATCTGGTTTTTGTTTATATTTTCCTTGAAAATAATCATCAAATTTGAAAAAGATTAGTTGCATAGTATTGGCCCATTTTAGATGAAAATAGTCAATTGCATGAAAAAGTTGCCCTGTTCACACAGATATTTTTAATACAAAATTTGAAGGTTTAATACTTATTTTTATCATGTTTAAATTGAAACAATTGCAATCAATGAAAGTTTAACATTAAAGGATTTCTTATGTTCGCTTTAATCAGAAATAGGATTGCTAAAAAAGCTGAAAACAAAAATTCGTGTAAATTATACGTGACAGACATTTTAAGTACAGAAACATTTGAGAATTTCACGTAACAAAAAATACTTTACATTTAGGGTGCATATGAGTACTTGAAAATTGGGAAAGTACTTGAATTTTAGATTAGCATTTTCAAGGCCTTGAAAGTACTTGATAAAGGCAGGGTTGAAAGTGGTCTGTAGATTCACAGCATTGTGTTTTTTCTGAGAAGTTCTGCTTTCTCTAGAAATTTTCCTAACTTTTCAGCTGATGCTGAAATTATCCTAAACATTGTTTTTTCCTAAAAATTTCTTCAATGACTTTAACATTAAACAATAATGTTAGTTTGCTATGATTTTTCCTCCTAGAAACGCATACAACTTCATAATGTGGGAAAAATGATGTCCTTAAAATATAATTGCATGGTAATAATTGCAAGTCTTTGAAACTTTTTTATGAAAAGTATACTCACCCTGTGAAAATATAATGATTTAATTCATATTATATTTAGTATAATACAAACTTGGCAACTGCATTTAAATACAGGGTTGTTTAAATACATGGGCAAATTTAATTTTGACACATTCTTTCATATTAATTCTAAACTATGCTTTTGTTATTTATAATTCATGCTTTTATTTTGTCGGTTTTGTAGAAATTAAATCATTACAATAATAGTTCAAGATTTATAAACTAAAAAAAAAACACAAATTTTCCTTAATTCACAAAATACAAATTTCTCACAATTGATAAGACACAAATTTTTTATTCTAAAATTGCAGTATATTTTTAACATATTTATAAAATCATATATTGTTAAAATATGCTTTGTTTGAATTGTACATTTGACGCTTTTCCAGATGTATAACTATAACATGTACTATAACCATAGGCGCCGACTACGGGGAGGCACAGGGGCCCAAGCCCCCGCTGAAATTTCTCAGAGGGGGCAAATCCCACTCTGGGAAATTTCAAGATATTTTTTCAAACTTCATTTCTTACTAAAAACCAGAAAAGGAATTTTCATTTATTAAAACAAAAAACTAATTGAAAAAATTTTCCTACAAATGTAAATGCCCATTTGAATTCAGTCTTGTTCACATATTCCTTACCACAGGGCCATAAACTATCTTACACACAAACCAAGTTCCTCTTTAACCCAGGAAACATTTTACGCTAATGACAAAAACACATGGCTACCAGAACCTTTTTGATTGACCACTTCATTCAAAAAGAAAAAGGAATATTGACAGCCATGAGAATATGCGATCGGTACAGCTATCCAAATAGTAGCTGTCTCCAGTAATAATTATAATTATAAATGAGAACCACGAAGTAGCCAGTACCACCTTTCTAGGTGGTATTGTGTTTGTGTCTAATAGTATATCTGTTTGAAGTTGCGAACCCCTGCGGGTAGCTTTGCCGCTGTGAGTGCTGACGTTTGCCAGTCATCAGCACCCAGTCATTTGTTACCAGAGAGTTAGAGTTATAAATTATAAGAAAATACCAGATTCGTAAGAACTTCGTGGGAAAATGGTTGTTTTTTGTTGGAGGACTTGGCATATCTTTTCAACTGGTGTGATCTCAGATGAGTGACATTTGTAGTGTTGAAAGCAGTGTGATGGTTGGGTTCTGTTAATAAAGGTTTGATTTTGGTTTGTGATGGAAAAATAATTCGATATTTTTGTGCTATTTGTAAAGGTTGCGTTTCGGTTTGTAATTAAGAAAACATACTTATTTCTCAAGAATAAATTTAAATTATAACAGCAAAAATTTCTTCTCGCGTAAGAAATCTCCAAACTACTGAAAGACCTACATATTATATTAAAAATCATGCAGACGTTGACCTAAGCGCAACACTATATGGTAAGTATATATGTTATAATGGCTCTGTAAATTTGCATCGCATTCTGCAAAATTGTAGATAGGTGTTTATGAATTAAATAATATATCTATATTAGAGCTTTTTTTAAAGGGCTTAGTAAAACATGGCAGTGCTACAATTTTACCAAAAATGTGATTTTTCCAGAAAAAGCTGCATACAGCTAGGTATCATTTGATGGGGAAAATCCCAGTTTGGTGAAAAATGTCGCTAGTCAAGTTATTGCTCTAAGCCTTTCATTTATACGTTTATGTTTTCTTAATGAAACTTGTTTTTATATAGCTTACACAACTAATGGGATGGACAACCAGATTTATATAAATTTATATGCGACAAAATCTTAAGGTTTCGACACATATCCTAACTCCAACTTTGATTTTTTATTCTTTTTCAACTTATTATATTTTACCCTCTATGGGTGTGGGTCAGGCTCGGATACTAGCTCCGAGAATGGCCCAGGAGAAACGGGTCATGATCATCCATTTGAACTTCGGCCCATCATGCGAATTATTGATAACGAAAAAATTAAATGCAATAGACCCACCGGGAAATTTCCAGAGATCCCATCGACCATATCCGGGTATAGTGTGGTTAATAAGCAATATGCTGGAGAGCATTACATGACGGATTGTAGTGCCTTGTAGCCCCCCACCCCTCCTCATACTTTCAAGTCCCAATTGCTCTTCGAAGTAAGAAATATGCAATGCGTAGACGAATGGTATCTAGCAAGTCAACGAGAGAGTGAGTTTTGGAGTCTAAGAACTCAAGTTGTATACTTGAGTTAAATAATAGTTATATACAACTCAAATACAATAAATAATAGTTATATATAATATAGTAAAATAGTAGTTATATACAATATAGTTGAGTATACAACTCAATCAAGTTGTATAATTGAGTTGTATACTCAAGTTAAACTTGAGTAGCGCAGGCCTAAAAGGAGTTTTTGTATAACTTTATCGTGCAATAAATAAAACTGCTGATTTCTTTCTTTCGACCCAGACCATCCGACTTACCCGAAAGTGTTAGGTATTTTTTTAGACCGCCGGGACAGTGCTATCTAATTTAGACCGATACCCAGTGGAGGCGACATCCACAGGGACCATACCCTCTTTTCCATCACTAACCGCACGGAAGGACTTTCGAACTCACAAAGTTAACGTATTCGTACTTCGCGTGAACAACGTGACAGTTTGGACAGAGCCGGGAATCAAACTCGGGTCCTCCGAGTGCAATCCCCGTGCCTTAACCACTGGGCTATCCCACCCCAAAACTGCTGCTTGTAAAACATTAACTTACAAAAATTCCTTGAAGAAGCAGACATATATCAGTTAGGTGATTACAGTTGCTTCAATGGCATTATAAGCCCCTTTCTTCAGGCTAAGATAACAGTATGCGCCCTTCGCAAACACTAAGAACGAACTGCCGTTCGTTAGGCAGTTCGGTCTTAATGGTTGTTAATGGTGCATATTGTTCTTTTGGCCTAAAGTAAGGGGCTTATAACATCCTCGAAACAATTTTAATCACTTAACTGATATATGTTTGCTTTCTTCAAGGTAGTATTGTAAGTTATTATATAGAATATTATACATCAAGGAAGTATTGTAAGTTATTATATATTATATAGAATTCAACTTTGAAACTTTTGTATAACTTTATCGGATTGTGCCCCCTCTGTGATTTTGAAAACTCGGCGCCTATGACTATAACCATTTCGAAATGCCCAATATTAACTTATATTTCACGCAACTCTAAATTAACAATTATCTAAATGACCAATATTGACCAATATTGAACACCTTGCATCAACCTTTTTGCTAAGTGTTACGGATGGACGGAAGGAGAAATGGACTATTGGAAATTGAAAATGGACTATTCTTAGAGTAGATTCTTATATTTCTTCTAAGATATTGAATTTTCATCTATTTATCACTATTATTGGAATTTATTATATTATTGGAAATGGACTATTCTTAGAGTAGATTCTTATATTTCTTCCAAGATATTGAATTTTCATCTATTTATCACTATTTTCATTGATTTAATGTCATTTTTATCAATATAATGACATTTTCGTCAGTTTGACAACATTTAAAAAAGTCACCAAGTTGGCGATATTCTGCCAAATTTTGCAAACTGCTATGGACAGAGAAATAGGTTATTCTTATATTCTTTCCAAGATATTAAATTTTCATCAATTAGTCATCACTTTCATTGATTTAGAGTTATTTTTATCAATTTGGTGACATTTTCATCGATTTGACAACATTAAAAAAAGTCACCAAGTTGGCCATTAGTCGCCAAATGTTATGGATAGAGAAATAGGTTATTCTTATAGTAGATTAATGACTATCGGCGAATTGTTAGATGTTAAGATACAAAATTATTATGCAAATTATCTTCTCTCTTGAATAGAATGAACTAGATCCACGAGAATGATGTTAACAAATTTATCACATAATATTACATATGAAAAGTGAACATACTTCACAATAGTTAATACTTTTTCTTAATTTTATGTGATTTTTTGATAAATTTATTTGAAAAATGTGCAATATCTCAAAAACAGTTTATGCTAACAGTTTATTTATAAGTGTGTGTTAATCATTTTCTAATGGAAAATTACACATAAATGATTATTTATATAATTTTATTGAAGGTTTTGATTTTTTCAAAATTTCATTAGAAAATTTGGAGGTCTTCTGAACATTTGATTAGACTTAAAGGCTTCCAGTATTCACCGATTGTAATTTTTGTACCAAATTTCGTTCAAATTGCTCCATTCAATCATAATATATCATCTCCACAGACTCACTAACACACACATACATCACCTAAAAATGTTTAATTCGTGCTCAGGGATGCTTGAAACATGCTCTTCAGTCGATAACTTGAATTCGAATTTTCCATCCAGTCACAATACTTTCCCTATACAAATAAATTAAACTGTATATAAGGAAAGTAATATTTCCACTAGTCATATCTTTATAAATAATATACTGTTAAAAGGGGCAACATGAAGATTTTAATTCAATAAAGACAAAAAATCTTTTTTTTCTTTGTCATTTTTTACTTCACTCAGGATGCATGTTAAAACAGGAGACCCCAAGAATATTATATATTGCACAATAGTGCTGTGCCAAATTTTCTGAAGGTGTGAAGTAAGATACTAACTTCACTCTCCTTCTATTTCCACTTTAAATTCAGTGACATCAACATATATGATAATGACATATAGATGCCTATGTCTGTGATGAAAGACCATGACAAGAATTTTAAGACTTACCTTTGATTCCTCTTCTGTGTGGGATTTTTACACCTTCACTTCACCAGCTGTCCAAATGGATGCTCTATGTCTTCCAATGAGTAGGACAGTCTGTGTGTGTGTGTGTGTGGGTCTTCAACACCTTCACTTCAGGGTTAAACTCATTGAGGAGCAATTAAGATAAGAGCTATTGTAGCTGGTGTCTTTACTGCACTTACTCCATTCAACACCTCCTTCTTCTCCCTTTATAAATATCTTTTATCTGTATCCTGATTTTCTTTTGGAATTAAAAACTAGTCTTACCAGAACAGGAGGATTAAGACAAAATCCTTGAATCTTGATTGCAACTCCTTTAACTACTGAAGTGCAGAAACCATAGCCCACCATGTAAGAACAGAATGAATGAAAAGAAAAAGGGTGAATGAGACAGTGGTTTTCCCAGAAGCCCCATTGTTGCCCATGTACTCCCTCTGAAGCAGCTGCAGACATTACAAGAGGTAAGAATAAAACTGAAGGAATTCTATGTTCACTTGGTGGGTACAGAGTTTTCAATTTATCAATGTAGGGTGTATTTTAGTTATATTAAGGAATACACAGATTTCTCAGAGATTTTCTTTGAAAAGTGGAATTTTTTGGGAGGAAAAAAAATAATTAAAAGAAAAATGAGTTTTTCGAAAAAAAGTGAAATTTTTTGGGAAAAGCAAAGAATCTCATCACTGTTTATTATGAATAGGTGCAAATGTGTAATTGTGATATGACTAAATTCATTTTTTCACAAAAGTCTCAATAAAATGACATTTTCTAATTCCCTTCAACAAATGAACACTCTTTTCTTGAACAAATACCGTTTCTACTTCTATTGCATGAGAAACTACTCTGTCATGCATTAAGCATACAAAAAACAATCAGAAATGTTAGAATGTGGTAAACAAACTCATTGTCTGATTTGAGTTCGATACAATATACTAGGAGTCAGCAAGCTTAAAGATCTTGCAGGTCACATTTGACTCTCTGTTTGTAAAGCTGGCTGCATATGTAAAATAGCTATGCAGTATAACCATGTGCAGAGAGGAGGGGGTTTAGTATCAATGATCATAGTTACAAGATCTAACAACAGCAGACGGTTCTAAAGTTTGAAATCATGCTCCTAATACAACAACCAGCATCGATAAACCAGTCTCATGTTTTACATTGCTCTTCAGCACCTAATAGCCGAATTCGGGCTGAAGAGCACTAAAATGTCACATTTTTTATATGTATCATTTCATGAGATTCACAGTTAATTTTAAAATTCTAATATAACTTCTATATAAACCTTGTTGTTTGCTGAGTGAGAAAACTACTTTGCCAATGATTAAAGGTTTCTGCAGCAATTAATAAAACAGAAAATTCAGAAATTTTGCTGTAGTAACAGAAAGGATACAAGGTTGCCACTCTCCAGAAGATATGAATTTCTCTGACTTTTCCAGACAAATTTCAGATTTATTAAAAAACAGTGCAACCAATTATTGAATTAACCTAGGCTTCACATGTGCCTATTCTCCAAGTTAATATTTACTCACCAAATTGAAAATTTGTTATTTGACATACATATGCAACTAAAAAAAAAATAACTTGCTTCACTAAATTAGACAAATCATATATACTTGTTTTAAAGAATGCGATACAATATACTAAATTAACACTTACAAAAAATTAACTTTTATAACAGTTGATTAATTTTGTAAAATATTTCTTTTAAATTAACCCAAACATGAAACTAAACAAGTTTAGTTTGCCTATTGTGCAATAATTGGAGGGAGATGGATGGAAAAAGATAGTTCTGGATTCTCAGCAATGACGGACAATACAAAATGAATTGTGCAATCACACTCTTTGGGTGAAAAATTATTTCATGAATAAATTTGAGTTTGTAGACCCTGAATTGGCCACATCAGATTTTGTGTGAAATGAATACTTATTCAAAGTTAAATTAATTTTTTTAAAATCTATGTTTTATTGGTTTCGACATGCATAGAGCGAAATTAAACTGGATGAAAAAGGATTGCTATTTAAAGATTTATATTGATGTTTAAACGGTACCAGGCAAATGTTTAAAAATAAACATTGAGTTCGATAAATATACAGAGGCTAACCTCACAGTTATTATTTCAATAATCTAGACAGGAAATTTTCATTAATCTTTCAGTAATATGATACATATGGTTTGATTTGTGATAAAAAATCATTCTCAATGATAATAAGAATAATATTTGATTAAACATTTCAAATTTTTTATATTTTTATATGAAATGTTCATATTTAATTAACATTATAACTAAACAAACATAATATGAATACATTATTCTTCATTACTGAACAAAAGAAGAATTTCAAAATCCTTAAAACAGAATATGCTTAGCTTAAATTAAATTTAATTTAGTTTTTTTTTTTTTAAGACTGCCCGAATTCAGACTTTAGATAATTTCTTCCTAATACATGAAAAATAAAGAACATTAGACATGTTCTTTATTTTTTTTAAGTAATAAAAAATGCAATATGTCTGCACTCAAATTTAGCCTAAAATTAGCCCCATATTTTCTAACAATACAGAATATACATTCTGGCACTGGCACAGCATTATTATGAGGAACAATAAATATTGCTTTCATCAACCACTATTAAATTCTTCTAAACTGTTAAAGTCCTCTGGAAAAATTGAATTGTGTAATCACACTATATTTATGTAAAAATAATGAAATTTAACCTCATCAACGAAAATTTGAAAATAAGTTAATTTAGTCAATCTAATGATTAATATTTAGCTGAGGGCGTTATGTGTTCTGCTGTGGGCAATTGCCTACGCCTTAAACCGGGCCTGGAAACCAGTAACATAAAATAAAACTAAGGAATAGTAATTTTTATAAAGAAAATTGTTGACATGGCAGAATGCACTATCAAGGAGAATGTTAAAGTAAAAAATTTGCTTTTTTTTTTTAACTAAGTGTTACAAATCAATTCTTAATACATGTATTAAAATTAAATAAAACAGAGATGATTAAATGCAAGGATAGTCTGTTCAGATAATCTCTATGAATTATCATAATGAATTCCATAATAAAAAATTTTTTTTACACCCTCTGTATGAGATTTTTAGTAGCGGCTAAGTCCATATTAATTCAGGCAGTCTTACCTTCATAGTCTCAGATGTTTTTGAATTTAACATATGTTAAAATTCAGGAAAAAGTAAGAAACCCATATTTTTTTATTTTGTTCAAAAAAGTTCCTGGCCCAATATATAGGCTGCCAAAGATGGCATCTCGGGTATTATTTCTCACTTGCGATTTTTGTCAAAATTTTAAAACCCTCTATCTCTAGAACGGTTCAAGATATTTCGTTGTGGTTTTTTTATTTGAAAAATATTTTTCAGATTAAAATGATATCCTGCATTTGGAAATATGTGTCCAAGTTCTCTTGCTGTAACCTTCTGAATTTTTTTTGAAAAATCAAAAATAATTTTTCTTTCAAAAATGCCAATCCCAAAAATTTTGATTTATTGACTGCTGATCAGTACCAGAGTACTACATTCCCTGAAAAAGAGAACTTCCACTTTTGAGTTTAACAGGTTTTATAAACAATTGAAAATTTTGCCATACATTAAACCAGTTTCCGTTACCACATATTCGTCACATATTGATCTCATGAAATCAAAATCTAGTCTCATTTGACATGGCATTTTAATTCTTAATAAAGATAAGTAACAGACACAGCTTTCAAAGCATATTAAAGCTTCCAAAATATATGTGCAAGTTCCAAAACAGATTACAGGTTCCACAGCATACCACTTCTGTGCACTCTGCTTAGAATTGAAATTAGCAATTCAATGGACTTCAGCTTCAGTAATTTCTCTGCGCTTTCTTGATGCATACAGCTTATGACTTGACTTTGCTGACCATGTAACAGGACTAACGCCAACCTCTACAGCTGACTGATTCAGGGAATCTAATTCTTCTTCTGCAAATACAAAATCTGCATCATCCATACCATGGGAGACTTCTTGTTCAGTTAGTGTCATTTTTGATATTCTGTCAAAGCATTTAGAACACAGAAAGTCATCACTGGAAACATCTTGACTTTGAAACAGAGTCTTGAAATGAGCACTCTTATTCCCAACCTGAAGAAAGTCTGTTTTTTTTGCTAGTCTTATATATCACCCTTTTATGGATATACAAATAGTCAGCACACTTCCCTCTCCTGTGGCCCCAGCCAGAAGACATTTCAAACTCAGTCCTTTCCACAAAACACCATACAACTCAATCAGCAGAATCCTTACAAAAGCTTACTTAAGTGCTGTTGGACCACAAATTTGGTAAACTGCTCTCTTTGTTTGCCTGTTGACAACTAAACTGTGAATTCATATGTTCAGTGACGATTTAACGTAATTTTTATAGGGGGAGGGGTGTACGTCTGAATATTGCCGGCTGCAAATTGAAATTTTCCTACTCATTTTGCTAATAATTAGTATTAAACTAATTATTTTCAACTAATAAATAAAAAATAGGAAAAATTCATTATATCCTCAAATTCGTTATAAGAAAGGACACAAGCGAATAGGCACAGTGTTTGTCCCCCTCCTAAATTTTGGCTCATTCGTTTCTGGCAGTGGCTGCCAACAGAATTTTTAAAAGGAGGAGCCGAACATTCAAATTTGTTCCCCATAGAGTTAATGTTATTTTTCAATACAAATGGAAGGCACCATGGGCCACCATCCTAAATCCCGACCTCATTTCTGGTTAAAATTTCGTGCTGAACAAAGAAAATATTACCCCTAAAATAGATGTACAGTTTCATTACTATAATTAGGCAAAATGCCAAATTTCAAATGCATTTTTCTCGAAACCGACAAGAAATGAGGAACAGTTGATATGGTTAATGAGAAGATTTGACATCATGTATAAAACGCCATACCAAATGCCCCACAAGACTCCATAGGAGGGTGTGGGTCAAATCCTTCTGAGATGGGTTCTTAAGTACATGATAGGGGAATTGGGGGTTCTAAATGAGTTAATGTTGTAGCTATATCATAACCCTTAATAAGCTTTATTATCATACCAAGTTTGGAGAAAATCGATTGGCCTTAAGTAGAGATATCAGCATCTGTATATCTTGCATTATTATATATTGTAGTTGGATATTTGCATAGTTTTAGAATAATTGGCGGCTTTCTTTTTCTTTGCTAAGGGAATTGAAATGAAGAAAAAACATTGCATCGTACGTAAAATTCAGCCGATCAAACAAAAGATCAAATATTGTTTTTAAAGTGATAATTTGCCGACTGAGAAATTAGTGTGTGTGTGTGTGTGGTGATGCACCCCCTATAGGATCGTCCCTGCATGTCTCCTCCCTTTTATATGCTAGGCTAAACACACAGATATATGTCAGTTATATGTCACAATATATGTCAGTTCCACTGTAACTGATGTAACAATCAATACAAGATTTGTGGTTTTTTTCTACCAGGAAACATTTACTAAAAATGACAAAGTAAAGCTTTATGCTTTAAAATATTTATTACCTCTGACTATCATATAGCAACTTTTAAAAAAAAAAAATTCTTGCTATGAATATATACCTCTATAATTTCATTTTAAAATTGTGTAACTGACATAACACATTTGGACAAGATGTAATTGTGGATTCACAAAAACATTAAAGCTAGAATGCTGTTTTTTGCTTATAAACAATACTAAATAACTAATAGACTAAATGCATACCTATTTATATTTTATGTATCAGTAATAATTTAAAAATTTCAATATCTTTTGTAACTGATGTAACATGCTTCTGTAACTCATGTAACAGTATCAATTTCTTATGTGATGTCAGTTATATTTGTAGTGTATTTTTATTCCTTGATATTGAATGAAATCTAAAGTTATTTACTAATACATATCATGGATACTTTATTATATTTTTAATTAAAACATAAAAATGTAGATCTTTAGCTAGCTAATCATGCATTTCTTTTTATTTATTTTGGGGCAAAAATGAGACATCTATGTGGAATTGACCTATATTAAATTTTACTACTTTATCTGTCTATTTCAAGATCTGAGTTGAAATAAAGAAATGTGTTTGGTCTCTCATCTTGAACAATGTTAAATGCACAATGTCACACATTTTAAATTAATTTAGTAACAATTTAAGTTTTCATAACCACTACATCTGCATATATGAATTTGAATGGTCAGTAATAGAATGAGGTCCAGATGATCGGGAGAAATTAAATGATTACTAAAATTAATTTAAAATGTGTGCATGGTTATGCATTTAACAATAAAAAAGGAATAAGCAACTATTAAAAAATACTATTTTAACAATATCCAAGATGACAAATAAATTGAATTGATTTTAATATTCCTATATTTCAGCAATTAGTAAATCGATAGAATAGACTCCCACTCTTTTTTCTAAGTACAAAATTGCACCAATTTGAAGTGTTTCTCCCTGTTTTGAAATTGACTCCACCCCACTCAAGTGACGTATATTCCTGTGTTTTAAAATAGGCTCCTCCTACCAAAGTGATACCAATTCTACAGTTTTATGAACTGGAATTTTGAATGTAAATGATAGTGCAATTCAATTTGATTAAAAGTAAATTTTTTTTTATCAAATGGCCAGGCACTTGACTTCCATCATTTGCCTATATATCGGCCAGGAACGTGAACCATTTAGCTATCCTAGGACAGGGGTCGGCAACCTGCGGCTCTTTTGATGTAAAGTTGCGGCTCTCCAGTAACATACGAAAAAATTAATAATTTATTATCAAAACCCTTAAAAAATAAGAAAATATATTTTAAAGTACCTAATTTCTCAATAGCTTTTATTTTCATAATCGTTAATTACAAATCGCCACGCTTAACATGACCGTAATGAGATAAATTTGAACTATTGTTTTGTTCTTAGAGATGATACTTTGTGACCATGTTTATCTTCCAGCCAATTGCATTCCATTTCCGTCTCACCCGAACAGCCACCATCTAGACTCTAGACGTGTTGTCAGTCAGTCATCCTCGGATAGCGCGGTCGATGTTATGTTGCATGTGTGTTAATTTAATCACTTGCTGTTTTTGCGTGTCTATTCGCTTGTTGTTTCAAGAAGAATACGATTTAGAAGCGAATTATCTTCTCAAAGGTATGTACCGTATAATATAATAAAATCAGTAACAGAATTGGATTACATATCTGAGGATCGTGTTAACGAAGTAATAATGGTAAATAAATTGTTTGCCGTTTTAGATAGCTAAGTAAAAATTTAAAAAATCATTTTTTCAGCTCCGCCGCCAGCATGGCATCTGGTAAAAAAAAGAGAACTGAAGAAGAAAACCGAGAATTCAATCAGGATTGGACGGAGTCGTTTGCATTCATATGCAACACAGATGGCCTTCCGGGCGCGGTAGCCCATTGGTTAGCGCGCTGGAGTTGCACTCGGTAGGCCCGGGTTCGATTCCAGCCGCAGCCAAAACTGCCGCCGTGTTCATGCGGAGTACGATCACGTTAAACATGTGGGTCCGAAAGTCCTTCCGAGAGGTTGGTGGTAGGGGAAGGAGGGTACGGTCCCTGTGGATGCCTCCCCCACTGGGTTCCGGTCTAAATTGGGTGGCACTTCCCGACCGTCCAAACTGTTACCTTACACCTTTCTGGTAGGTCGGACGGTCTGGGTGTCAACAACAACAACAGATGGCCTTCCGACTTGTCTCATTTGCCACGAAAAACTCGCACACAATAAAAAGTCAAATTTGGAGAGACACTTCACTACAAAACATACCCAGTTTGCTGGTAAATATCCAACCGGTGACGCACGAAAAAAAGCTGTTGAAGAGCTGCAAAAAAACAACAACAGTCAAGTTCCATGCTAAGTAACTGGGCGCAATCTTCCAATAAAGTAAATCTGGCAAGCTTTGCAGTATCATTAGAAATTGCAAAAAGAGGAAAACCATTCACAGATGGTGAGTACGTCAAAGATTGTTTTATACGTGCATCTGAAGAACTGCTTCGTGATTTTAAAAACAAAGCAGAAATCATGAATAAAATCAAAGATTTGTCATTATCTGCTAAAACAGTACAAGATAGAACTGCTAAAATGTCTTCAAATGTAACACATATGCAAGTGGAAGACATTCAACTGACTTCTGCCTTATCACTTGCTATAGATGAGTCTTGCGACATAAAAGACACGGCACAAGTTGCCATTTTCGTCAGGTATATGCCGTCCCAAGGTCCAAAAGAAGAACTGCTAGGATTGCTACCGCTCTCAGGGCAAACTTGTGGAGAAGATATAGCAAATGCTGAGCAAAAATGCCTGGAAGACAATGGAATCGATATAAATAAAATTGTTTCTATAGCAACTTATGGAGCCAGAAGTATGACAGGAATACATAGAGGGGTAACATCAATTCTTCAGAAAAAAATAAACGACGAAATTCTAACGTTTCACTGCATAATTCATAAGGAAGCGCTTTGTGCCCAAACATTTCCAGCCGAAACAGGTGAAGTCATGAACTTGGTAATTAAGATTATTAACAGCATCTTGGCAAAAGCACTCTACCATCGCCAGTTTAAAGATTTCCATGAAGAAATAGATAGCCAGTTTTCTGACCTACTTCTGCACAATAAAGTGCGATGGCTTTCCAGAGGTAACATATTGCAACGTTTTGCTTTGTGCTTGAGTGAAATAAAAACATTCCTCAATGAAAAAAGAATTGACCATTCCCGAAGAAAACAAATGGCTGCAAAAATTCAACTTCATGGTAGATACCATAATGAAACTAAATGAACTAAATCTAAAACTTCAAGGAAAGGGCAACCCAGCCTACGCCTTGCTTGAAGACGTAGTTTGCTTCGAAAAAAATTACTTCTCTTTGTTGAAAACATGGAGAGCGGTAAATTACTTCATTTTAAAAATCTGAAGCAATATCACGATGAGACCAAAGCAACTATTGACACGAATTACTTCAGGATAGCTTTAAAAAACATGAAGGATGGATTCGCTGAGAGATTTGAGCAATTCAAAACAAACAAAAGTACTCTCGCGTTCATAGTATATCCTCTCAACATAAATACAAATGAGATCAACATTGAGCCATTTAGAATTGATGCTGGATCGCTCCAAATGCAATTGCTAGATTTGAAAAGCAAAGACTTGTGGAGTGGCAAGTTCACAGAACTCAAGAGCAAGTTGGAAGCGTTGGAGGTCCAGAAATGCATGCACATCGCGCAGCACAAGTGGAAATAAATTCTAAAAGAAATTCCGCGAGTTGAGGCCCTCATATTCGGCGCATGGAATAGTCTTCGAGAATGCTACAGTGAGGTGAAGAAGCTGGCATATGGAGTGCTGACGATCTTCGGGGTCGACATATTCGTGCGAGCAAGCGTTCTCTTGCATGAATATAATAAAAAGTAAAGTTAGAAGTCAACTAACAAATAAAAATCTAGAGTCGTGCTTGAAACTTAAAACAAGTTATAAGCCAGATTTAATCAAACTTTCAAAAGGCATGCAAAGCCAATGCTCCCATTGATGTAACTATCTATATTTGTGTTTTTATATGAATAAATTCCATATTTAAAGCCGTTTATTTTAAATCAAAAATCAAATATATATATAAGCAAATACTATAATATTGAAACGAAAATTTTTAGTGGCTCTTTAAAAACTGGGAAATTTTGTAAATTGTAACTTTTGGCTCTTCCGTTTCAATAGGTTGCTGACCCCTGTCCTAGGACATTACCCCAGGCGCATCAGAGGGGGGGGGGGGGACACACTGCTCCCAACAACACAATACCCATGCCTTACGTGGGACTCGAACCCACAACGCGGCAGTCGAATGATCGCTTGGAAACGCTCGCCTTGACAGCTCGACCACCGCATCGGCGATAAAAAGTAAGTAAATAATACTCATAAAAAGTGAATAATAGGGGAACCTGGACCCATCCTTGATTTGTTGTATTTAAAAGTGTTTAAGCTTTCTTTCACTAGAGGGCAGTCAAGTCTACTAAAATACTCAGAGAGACATATTAGTTTCATGCAGCCAGCTTAAAGAAGTGTCGAAAACCTAGACCCCTCGACTCGCCCTAGGGCATGAGCAGCAATTTGAGTGGCCGGGAACAAGCTCAAAGAAGTGTGGAAAGATTAAAAATAAAGTGTTTTTCTGCCTAAAAAGTAAGTATTTTAGATATATTTTGTAAGATTTTCTCAGATAAACCAATTAAAATAAATATAAACAAATAAGATTTCACAAATACTAACATATAAAGCTTTGATTATAGCCTTAGAGTTTGTACAATGAATTAGGCCAAAAATCACCATGTGGTATTCTTTTCAAAATGGCCATGTGGGAAGGGAGGGTTGACCAGTGGGTCAAGGCTCCCTTAGTTAAATATTTTTGAAAATCTATAAGATTATTTAAACTTCTAAATTAAAATCTTATTTAAATTAAACTTCTTTCAATTCCAGAAATACCTATTAAAATCTATATATGGTACATGATAAATTTTTAGCAATTAGGTCTGTTTCGTTTGCACCCCCAAAAAATGCATTGAAAAAAAAATTACGGTCCCAGCCAAAAAAGAATTCTGTGTACACCCCTGATTACAGTATTAATTATATATAATTGAATGTCATTTCTTTTCCTCAGATGCCTTTTTTCCATAAACCAAGAGGAAAAGCTCATAAGAAGCATTCCATAGAAGCAATGAAGGTAGCAGTAAAGAAAGTTGCTGGTGAAGACTTTAGTATTCGTAGCACAGCAAAAGATTATGACATTGATTCAAAAACTCGGGAGATATATGTAAAAAAATATAAATTGAGTAAAAGTAAGGAAGTCGTGGATATGTAGCCTAATTACAGAACTGGGCAAATTTTTACTGATGAGGAAGGAAGACTCTTGAAAGAATATTTATCACTGTCATCCAAACTACATTATGGATTAACTCCAAAGACTACTACAGTTTGTATATGAGTTTGAAATTGCTAACAATAAAAAAATTTCCAACAAATGGGTTCAAGATAAAATAGCTTCTTATGATTGGTTGCATGGATCTATGCACAGGAGTTATCCCTGCGTAAGCCTGAAAATACAAGTTTGAGTAGATCAACTGCATTCAATAAATTCACAGTAGGTGAGTTCCATGATAATTTGAAAAAATTCTTGAAGAATATAAATTTAGGCCAGAATCCATTTACAATGTAGATGAAGTTATCCCTGCGTAAGCCTGAAAATACAAGTTTGAGTAGATCAACTGCATTCAATAAATTCACAGTAGGTGAGTTCCATGATAATTTGAAAAAATTCTTGAAGAATATAAATTTAGGCCAGAATCCATTTACAATGTAGATGAAACTGGATTCACCACTGTGCATAAACCAAACTGTACATAAACCAAAGTACATACTGTACATAAACCAAACCACTGTACATAAACCACTGCATAACTGTACATAAACCACCACTGTACACAAACCAAAGAAAGTAATAGCTGGCAAAGGTGAAAAACAAGTTTCAAAAGTAATGTCAGGTGAAAGGGGTAGCTTGATTACATTATGTGCTACTGTGTGTGCCATAGGTAATTCTATACCACCTTTTATGGTCTTCCCGAGAGTTAGAGCAAAAGAACATATGGGAAGAGGCTCTCCAACAGGCACAGCAATTGCAGCTCATCCAAGTCGGTGGATGACGGGGGAAAATTTCAATCTATATTTGTGTGTGTGTGTGAACCACTTTATCAAATACTTCCAAGTGTAACAAAGACTCCCCAGTCCTCCTTATACTTGATAATCATGATAGCTCTATAACCCCTATAGGTCCGCAGATTTGCAAGGATAATGCAATTGTTCTATTAATCCTGCCCCTGCATACTAGCCATCATCTACAAATATTAGATAGGGCAGTATTTGGACCTTTCAAACCATATTATAATGAAAGTACAGATGGGTTCATGGTAAACAATCCTACTAAGCCAATAAGTATATATGATATTGCGACAGTAGTTGGTAAAGCCTATCCTAGAGCATTTAACCCTGTAAACATAACAAAGGGATTTGCATCAACTGGCATTTATCTTTATGATACATCTATATTCAGTGATGACGATTACCTCGGTGCAAGTGTTACAGATAGGCCAGATCCTGCAACAAGTTCATTTCCTGAGAACAATACTGACAAATAATTCATTTAATGCAACCATTACCAGACTATTATGCTTACCTTCCTGCTCCTTATCAGTTACTCCATAACAGTTACGTCCCTTCCCAAAAGCTGGACCTAGAAAGTCTCGAGGTGGTAGGAGACCAGCAAGGTCAAGAATTTTAACTCTGACGCCAATAAAAAGAGCAATTGAAATTGAATATGAAGAGAGAAAAAGGCAGAAAGAGAATAAAATTCAAAAGAGCAAACATGCAAGGGTCCAGAAAGTAAAGAAAACTATTCTTAGTAGTACAGATGAATCAGATATTGATATCCCATCTAATTATACTGATGAAGACATAGCAGAAATTGAAGAGGAGATTAATCAGTTTAATGTTGAGGACTTTGCTGTAGTGAAATTTACAACAAAGAGAGATTTATGTTATTTTGTTGGATGGGTGACACATGAACTATTAAATAATGAGTATGAAGTGATCTTACAGCGATGTGAACAAACATATACTTTTGTTTATCCTGAAAATGAAGACTCATCTGTTGTTTTTCTAACAGTTATGACAAAACTGCCATGCCCTGTGTCTTCTAGTGGCATTGAAAGGATTGTAATGAAAATGCAGTTTGATTTTGATTTCGCACAATTTATGCCACTGAGATAAACATATAAATTGAAATTATGGTATTACCCATACATGTCGTAAGTTTTAATGTTTTCAAATGAAATAAAACATTTAACATCATTAAGAGGGATTTTTAGTACTTTATTGCATGGACAATTTTCATTATTTCTAACATAATGCTATAATGTACTGCTAATAGTTTTAAAATACATGTTCTTAAAATGATTTCAGAAAGTTAAATGTTTATTTATATTAAAAGTTTTATACTTTAGTGTTTACATAACTAGTAAAATATATTTAATATTCCATTCTAAAATTATGCATTCTTGCCTGGGTCAAGTCTCCCTTATAGAGGGAGGCTTGACGCACTTGCATATGTTTTAAAAAATAATAAATTTAGTAGATAAAAAATTTATTATTTACATTATTATAAATATATTTGTATTCCTTATGAAATTCTACATTGTATTTACTATCATATTAATTTCTAATTGTCAAAATTAAATTTAGAAAATGACTTTTCTAAAAACGTGGTCAAGGCTCCCCAGGTTCCCCTACTCATAAAAAGCTTACAAAATAAGATTGTTGTGCATTATAAAAATATTGCATAATGTCAGATTAAAAAAATTTTAAAATTGTTTGAAACACACGATACTTAAAATATTTTTAAATCAATTTCAAAAACTTCGAAAATTTAAAAAAAAAAAACAATACTTAGATCGAGACTTGAAAAAACAATACTTAAAGATTGGACTTTAACTAAATTTAAGAAAACATGATACTTACGGTACACGTTTCATACTGCAATTCAATTAAATCTACAGAAATCTGTATAAAATGTTTATGTATGTGAATTACAAGAAAAGTTTTAAATATATATTCTAGAAAAGTTTATTATCCCAAAATCTTAGCAAAATCGATTGAAAAAATGATAAATCGATAGAATAGACCCCCCACACTTTTCTAAGTACAAAATTGCACCAAGTTGGCACGTTTCTCAGTGTTTCGAAATTGACTCCTTCCCACTCAAGTGATATATATTCCAGTGTTTTAAAATAGGCTCCTCCTACCAAAGTGGCATATTCTACGGTTTTATGAACTGGAATTTTGATAAATGATAGTGCAATTCAATTTGAATAAAAGTGAATAATACTCATAAAGAGATTACAAAATACGATTTTTGTACATAATACAAATATTGCGTAATGGCAGAATAATAAACTTTTAAAATTTTAGAAACCATATTGAAACACTCGATACTTAAAATATTTTTTGATTTTAAATCAATATCAAAAACTTATAACTCGAAACATAGAAAATTTAAAAAAAAAAAGACAATACGTAGAAAAAATACGAAAATTAAAAAAAAAAATTGTACTTTTACTAAATTTAAGAAAAAACAGAATTTTAAATCTACAAAAATCTGCATATCTACTGAAAATTTCCATAAAATGTTAATGTATACATGAATTACGAGGAATGTTTTAAATATTTATTCCAAAAAGTTTGTACATGTCCAAATCTTTTCAAAATCGATCGAAAAAGATCTGTAAAAACAAGAGTCAACGAATTCGATTGTAAAAGGTCTGATGAAATACTTCTTGCTTATTAAAATGCAGATTCCCAAAAAGTCGTGTGCTGATTGGATGTCCGGAAAGTCGTGGGCTACCAGATTGGCGAAGTAATCGGAATGAAAGTGTAACCTGATGAATCGCATCATCTTGGTGCACTTGCATACTTTTAAAAACAAGTGTATGTGTGTGTGTGGGGGGGACTATTCTCTCGATCACCGGAAAAAAGATCTGCAAAAACAAGGGTCAAAGAATTCAATCGAAAAATATCTAATGAAATACACAAAAGACTATTAAAATACTTACTGCCTATTAAAATGCAGATTCCCCAAAAGTCACACGTTAATTGGATGTCCAGAAAGTTGTGGGCTACCAGATTGGCGAAGAAAATGGAATGAAATTGTAACCTGGTGAATCACGCCAACTTGGAGTACTTTCGTACTTTGAAATTTCTTGTACTTAATTTCACCTGACTATTAGATTTGAGTATGCCTGCCTAGATATAATGCTTGGTAGCCAAATAGGGACCCAGTGGTTGGTTGCCTAGACACGCTATTTATTAAAATTACTTTTATTATGATTGGATTCAATCAACTTTGCTAAAGTTAAATTAGCTAATTATACATTTTCAAAATATATATGACAATGTGCAGTAACATCATGTATACTATTTTTTTATGAATAGTATAGTAGGATATATGATGGAAAGATGAAAATAATAAAGAAACTGAAACAATGCGATAACACCATACCACGATTACCAATGCCAAATACTTAATTTTTAATAAAAGGATTATTTTGGAATATCATAAACTGTGCTCAGTAAATTAATAAACAATAATTATGTAATGTTACAGAATTTAAATTTACTAGAAAAAATGAGCCTTGTAAATTTTTAAACATTGCTGAGGGCCGGGAAAACTTACATTATTTAAAGCAAAGTATGAGCACTGATATGTGTAACTAGATTTTCTGTTGTCATATAAGATGAAAATAATAAAGTACATCAAAACAATGTGGTAACATCATACCATCATCACTGATACCAAAGACTCAAACTCTTTGATAACTGAAATATTTTAGTATATCATAAACTGTGCAAATTGATAAATAATAATTATGCAATATTGTAGAACTCAAATTTATCACAAAAAATGAGTCTTGTAAATTTATAAACACAGCCCAGGACCAGGAAAAACTCGTAGCCACATTTTTTAAACAAAGTGTCTTGTAAAATAATCATCTCATGTGAAATCACATGATACTCAACAGTATGTACATAATAATGTTCAAGCACAGATATTTCATGCTAATGTTTTCTGTAGTAACTAGATTTTCTGTCTTCATCACGCTTCCTTCTTGGAGATCTAGAACGATGTCTTCTCTCATTATCTCTTTTTGAATGCTCCCGACGATCTCGAGATCGGCTACGATGATGTCTTCTGTTACTTTCTCTTTCACGATCTCTCTCCTGATGTCTAGACCGGTGACGATGAGGTGAAGGACTGTGCCTACGCCGTGACTGGGATGATGATTCTTTTCTAGATATATCTATTGAACTTTTTGTTCTTGGTTTCTCATAAGTGGTATTAGTCACATTTTCTTTCATTTCTTCATCTTCTGATTCTGGTTCATCTAAATCATCTTCTAGAGCACTAACTCTTGTTTCTAAATCATTATTAGCTTCTAAAATATGTCTTTTCTGAATACGGGGAAGGATAACATCACAAAGCCTTTCTTCATGAAGTAGCTCATCAATGAATTCATCCATGTGACATGCTTGAAAATCACCCTGGCGACTTTGTCGTCGCAACTTTCGGTAGTCATTGTACAATGGCTCGAGATACTTATAACAATCCAATGACGTACCAACCAATCGCATATAAAAAGCACCCAGTGCACGAACATACTTAAAATCTTCTTGACGAATGAATTCAATAACAATATCTTTTTCAGGCTGAATTTGAAGCATCTTCAATACAAGGCATAGAAAGGGGGTAGGTTTAATGTTACCTCCGTAAACTCCTCCAACAAATTTTAGTTCCATAGCTTTATCTACTAATAATTCAGCTGACAAAGCAAAGCACTCTTCTTTCCAATATCTTGCATCATAAATTCGAGATCTGATGATCTTTTCTACCAGATACTGTGGATTAGTACCACGAACAGATTGTGCATCTTTAACAGTTCGATTAGCCATGATTTTAAATCAAAACATAAAAATTCAATCAAGCACAATCAACCTTGAGTAAAGAGCAACTGACTGACTGACTGACTGGCTTTAGGATATTCGGTTAAAGAGCAAAAACTACATAAAAAATGAACATGAAGGGTATGAATCATTCAAACTCACGAATTATAACGATTTTAGAGCGGTTAACAGTTAATTAAAAAAGAACTTCACAACTAAAGAAAATCATCAAAAGATAAAAAATACCCTAATATCAATTCTTAAAATATGTTGATATTTTTATAAAAAGTTTAAGAAAATAAAGAAAAACTGGTGTGGAAGAACCAGGGAGATGCATGCTTCGATGGCAGAAGGGAATACTGCGCATGCGCATATTGCAGACGCCATTGACGTCAAAATTATCAATAAAAATTTTAATTTAAATTCGTATTTATCACATATTCTATACTTAACCTCTGCTGATTTTGCATTTAATAAGTATCTTTTATTTCCTCATTTTAGTATGGTAATTCTTTTTCTTATATACTGTTTCCAATTTTTCAATTTGATAAATTTAGCTAATTTTTTAACGTTTTACTTTTGAAATTTCTTGAATTAGTAAAGCCAATTATATTTAAAATTTCCCCAAAAATGTACCTACCATTAGTTACTTTATGAGTTATTAACATATAAAGTAGGAACTTAGATAAGTAGTGATATTTAATTTTTCCTTTTCTACATTTTTTATCTGTCAAATTTATTATTTATTATTTGCGATCGTGGGTTTCATCAATTATTATATTTTCTAGAACTTCTGCCCTTATTAAACCATGTACAGTACATGTTTATTTTAATAAATTGTCTAACTCATAATTTTATATATCCTAACATTAAAATCTGTATTTCTATGTTTATTGTTTACTATCGGGAATCAACACAATTAAAACGTGTCTGTATATGTGTTTGTCACTCATTCTAGGGTGCGTGTAGTATCAATGTATATTTTGTACCATGAAACCAAAACCAACCACACTTTTCTGGGATTAAGCATGAATTCTGAATGTAGAAAGTAGAGTACGGAAATTGAAATGAAATTTGTGAAAATAAAATTTTAGCCAGTTTTTAATTATATGGGAATAACCACCCAAAATTTCATAACATTGATTTAAAATACAATTGTTTGGTGTAAAAAGAGAAGTTTAAATAAAAATTAAAAACATAGAATAATAGAATTTTGATTTGCAAGAAAAAGACCCTGGTACAGATGAAGTATAATCCATTTTTCATTCTCGGTGATTTTAAGTGAGATTCTGGCAATCCCTGCTATGAATTGGAAAACATTCCATTCTGGCAACCCTTTGACACCCTTTTATCTCAACATTTCCTGCGTCTTTTATCACCCTTTTGCCATCTTTTGTCCCCCAACATAAAAATTGCCCTTTTGTCTCAAGGTAGAAATCGGAAAATTTTCATGTTGTGCTCTATGAACCACAGAACATCTGTTGCACAAACAATTATTGCTAGATATGGACTCCATTTTAGTGGGCATAAGACCATGTTTGAATTGTTACAGATCTACTGTTGCACAAAGGGCAATTTTTACCTTTGCAACAAAAGGATGTTAAAAAACGTGGAGAAAACATTGCCGGAATAGAATGTTGCGATTTTTGCCTTGGTGACGAAAGTCACGGAAAAAATTGTCACAATATTCTCCAAATCATAGCAGAGATTGCCAGAATCTCACCAAAAATTGCCAAGAATGAAAAAGGGATTATACTACATCTGTTACAAAACTCATAGTAGTCTTGAGTTGTTCAGGAATTCAAAACATAAACTGGGTGGTAAACATAAAGGTTTGTCTTAACTGGGAAATATGAATCTTAGGATGAAATTTGTAGAAATTGGAAATTTCTACAAATTAATGGAGTTATGAAAAGGTTTTAAAAAGAAACCACTAAAAATTCAGAATTTTGTGACCTGGCGCTGTGTAGGGATATGAAATCTAAATTCTTACTGTAAAAGAATACAGTTTTAAAAGAAAAATATGAACCTTGGAATGAAAATTAAAAATCTTGGTACTTTTCCATTTCGCCGGTGCAAATTTTGTCAAGCAGACTTTATTGGCGACAACACACAGTATATACATAAAAAAATGTTAATAAATGTTAGTTCTAAGAATTTTTTACTTTGGAGGCATAAACATTTTAATATCGTTTAAAATTTTTTCAAATGGGTCTTTCGTTTCTTTTCTCTACATAAATTTCGCAAGATAACTTTCTAGATGATGACGTGCCGTTCCTCTGTGTTTCTTATTTCGCCATTTGGTGCTACCCTTAAGCAGAGATACACAGTCTGTACACAGTCTTTCTATTTTTTGTGTGTGCATTCCAGTTTCCGGATCGACAAAATTGTATAATTATGGTTCACTTTGAAATGTTGGAAACTTTCCTTTTCCAGTTTTTCAGTGCAATATGATTTCCATGAATCAGAATATATTATAGTTCCTTTTTCGATATTTTTCTTAATTGCTTCTAATATAATGCTCATGGATCGGTTTGGCACCTTCACAAGAAAACATTTGTTTGTTTCACGGCAAACTCCACCAAAGATCTACTGTTGTGGTAGAATCCGTCCTGCATTGTTTTTGCTCTTTGTGAACATACTTTCATCCACTTCGACAGTCATATCAGGTCCTCCTATTTTCCGTTGTTGACTTTTAAGCAAGAATCCACACAAACCTCGCCCATGTAGTTATTCCAGTCCACAACTGTTCCGTGACTGATTTCCAACTGCTTTTCACACCATTTAACTGAAATTAATTCTTCGCTCCAACCATATATAAACCTCACACACTTCAAGAAACTCAATTTTGATGACTCAAACCATGTGCCTTTCCGGATACTTCTTTTACTGCGACAAGTTGAATGATTGCAGCGCCATTGAATTTCGTTTCCGAAATACAATTTCATTTCATTATTATTATCACAAGTAGCAATTTTAGACAAAACGCCTTTTGCTTGAAAGAATCTGACATTCTTCCTCTGTTCTGGGCAAATCCTAAATTTTCATTGGTTTTTCATCCATTTTTAACGTATTAGGAAAAAGACGTGACTGATAAGAAATGGCTGTGACTTGTTTTGAAAATGTGGCGGTAAAAGGGTATCGATCTATTACACCCCTCAAAAGTACAGGTTGGCGAGAAAGTAGATAATGGCTACATCGACCGGCTTTGAGTGCCAAACACGTTTCCTGCCATCCGATTTCTTCGTTTCAAGATGGCGTTTGTTTACATTTGGTGTCGCGCGTGCATATGATGGTACTTTTAACTTTTAAGATAAGAAAAACATTTAAAATGATTGAAACTTGTTTGAAATATAATTATTAATATCAATCTACGCGTTAAAACTTACCTTCCAGCCCTAGATGAATTCTGATGCAGATATGGCTGTGATTATAAAAGCATTATCTGTATGAGATATTTTTCTGAATTGGCATTCCCTACAGACTAATCAGCAATTCTTGTACTTGCATATGCTTCTTTTTTGTTTAAATTATTATAATTTAGTTTAAATGATTTTGAGCTAAATTCTCTATATTTCCTTTTTATACGAGTATGTATCATTTCGTTGAATGATGCATGTACTTAATAATATTTCGCATGCTGTCATTATACTTCTGTCTATATCCACTATTATGAGACACACATTTTTAATAATTGTCATTAGGACAAATAAAACTGCAGAATCTTTCAAATCAAAATTAACAGGAATTAACTATCAAAATTGAAGGGTTGAAAAACTCTTTCAATTGATACCAAGTTTGATAATGTGACCCCAATGGGCTAACTTACCCCCCCCCCCCCAAGGGGGTCAATAACGACACGGACACAGAAATTGTATTGCGACTATTATATGCTATAAGTTAAGCCCATTGGGGGTAGTACATTATCAAACTTGGTATCAATTGAAAGAGTTTTTCGAGCCTTTAATTTTGATAGTTAATTCCTGTTAATTTTGATTTGAAAGATTCTGAAGTTTTATTTGTCCCAATGACAATTGTTAAAAATATGTATCTCATAATAGTGGATATAGACAGAAGTATAATGACATCATGTGAAATATTATTAAGTACATGCATCATTCAACGAAATGATACATACTCGTATAAAAAGGAAATATTGAGAATTTAGCTCAAAATCATTTAAACTAAATTATAATAATTTAAACTAAAAAGAAACACAAGCAGGTACAGGAAGTGCTGACTAGTTTGTACGGAATGCCAATCCAGAAAAATATCTCATACAGATAATGCGCTTATAATTACAGTAATATCTGCATCAGAATTCATCTAGCTCTAAAAGGTAACGTAATGTGCAGATTAACATTAATAATTACATTTCAAACAGGTTTCAATCATTTGAAATGTTTCTCTTATCTTATAATTTGAATGTACCATCATTTGCACGCGCGACAATGTAAACAAACGCCATCTTGAAACAAACACACCAGATTGGAGGAAAACTGTTTGGTGCCAATCGATGTAGGGACTATCAACTTTCTCGCCAACATGTACTTTTGAGGGGTGTAATAGATCGGTAGCTGCGGTAAAAGGTTACCAGCGGGGATATTACGTTTGGCGTCGGTTGTAGTATTTTTGGCGACATTATCGCCGGTTCCGTCGAAATGGAAAAGTACCAAAATCTTTAATGGATATTTGTATATAAAATAATATAAATAATAAAATAATATATGTAAATTTTTTTATATATGCCTATTATAAATAAAAATAAAATATAAAATAAAAAATATATAAATATATATAAATAATAAATATATATATATATATATATTCTAAATGAAAAGAGGTAAGGATGGAAGCAATATATAAGCAATTATATGTGTGATTTCTGATGATTTTATAATATTATATTTCACGGTATTTTCATATTATATATATATATATATAAAATTTTTTATATATACCTATTATAAATATAAATGAAATATAAAAATATAAAATAAAATATATATATATATATATATATAAATATATATATATATATATATATAAATATATATATATAAATATATATATATATATAATATCCAAATGGAATGAATAAACGAACAGTACCGAACAGAACTGTTTGTGGGGGGGGGGGGGTGACCCCCACTCCCCGGTTAAAAGCATGCTTTGAGAGCCGTGGCAAACACTCCCGGAACACCGGTACCGTTCATCGAAAGTCCTCCGACAAAAGTAATTACCAAAATTGTAAGACACGAGATACATAAAAATGAAACCAAAATAAAGATACAAAAATATGATTCCAAAAACAAGTCATCAGATTTTTAACGAAAAAATACCTCTATGTGGAACAAATTGTCACCATACGTACCAACACAACGATACACTCAACACTACACACATATCGACAACCTCGCCTCTTGTATCGCGAGAATAACTCTGCAAGTTGAGGAAGCACTGGTTATATACTCCATATACTGTTGCCAGCAAATACAATCCATTATGATAATCTCAAATAGCATTCCTGCGTATCGATTTTATAAAAGTTTGATGCGATTCCATGAAGGAATCGCCTCAGATATCCAACTTTACGTGCTTCTTTGAAGTATTGTTTTACACACATAAACTGGTCCTCTTTTCCTGTGTTTAATCTACTACTTCTTATCAAGTAATTCCTAATTACGTTTCTGAACACGCGTTTGTGGATATTAGACTTCCATGGAATGAGATAATTTATTTCAAATCCAAATTCATTACGTTTATCATGTATACGAAAAATAGTTTTATTTTGTTTATCGTCACTTATACAATTCACTATACTAAGATCCAAAAAGTTAACGACTCCATCATCATTTTTCGTGTTTTCTATTAGGTTTAAACTGCTAGGGTAAAACTAAAATCCACATTATAATTATCCTTTTCATTCAAATCCACATTATAATTATCCTTTCATTCAAGATGTGTATTCCTGATTCGTAACTATTTAGATAAATATCTGCCAATATTGAGGAACAACTACCCCCTATAGGTATCCCAGATTCACATTGCATTCTCATACACATTGCCATTTATGGTACTATTATTCCACACATTAGCTTAATAAATTTTAAATTTTATACATATATATATATATATATATATATATATATATTACCAAAATGAAAAGAGGAATGGATAGATGCAATATACCAAAAGATGGCCGGGTGTGTGTGTGTTAACCACTCATCCCGGTTAAGCAAGCTTTATGTCGCGACAACACTCCCGGAGAGCCGGTATATTGCAAAATAGAATACGAAAGCATCAAGTTTTGTTGAGATCCAGCCATATCAAAAATCGCTAACAGTAAATGTTTGAAATATGCCCACTAGTATAAAAGAGCAAAATTACATAGCTTCTACTTTAAGAAGACTTCAAATATTGACACTTTATATAACAATAATAACAAAGTCTATCTCTAAAACCATTTACCTCAATGACAGTTAATAGTATCATATATGTTGTTGTTGAAACCCAGACCGTCCGACCTACCAGAAAGGTGTAAGGTAACTGTTTGGACGGTCGGGAAGTGCCACCCAATTCAGACCGGAACCCAGTGAGGGAGGCATCCACAGGGACCGTACCCTCCTTCCCCTACCACCAACCTCTCGGAAGGACTTTCGGACCCACATGTTTAACGTGATCGTACTCCGCATGAACACGGCGGCAGTTTTGGCAGTGGCTGGAATCGAACCCGGGCCTACCGAGTGCAACTCCAGCGCGCTAACCAATGGGCTACCGCGCCCTTACCCTTTACCTGTGACAATCCAGTATGTATATTGCCAACAGTTTTATTTAAATATAATCTGTAACAATCGGTTACAGTTATTTTATAAAATTTTTAGATAATGTTACATAAAAAACACTTAGGAAAATCTTGTGAGATGTTGCTTTGTAGGAAACGAAAATCACATAAATATCAATCTTCCTTTTTACTATTTATTCTCTGACTACGCATTAATTGTCTTAGTATAATATTTCTAAAAACATTTTTGTGCATACATGAGTTCCAGTTTATGATATAATTGATTTTGAAGTGGAAGTCGTTGCGTTTATCATACAAACGGAAACCAGTAGAACCATCTGGCTGTTTGTATATTGTTAGATCAAGAAAATTTAGACTTTTGTTGACATTGTATGGAGTTTCAGTAAGTTTTAAATGCTGTGGATAGAAACCAAAATCCATCTGATATGCTTTACATGGATACGCTATTAAAATATCGTCAACGTAGCGACATTGTTACAATTTAAAAAAAGCTCATGTCTTGCTCATATATATATCACACACATTTATACAAACAACAACAGCGCAATAAATGTAAATTTTTGAAATGATGAATAATGTTAACTTTTATTAAAGTTATTGTAGTACAACTATTGCACTTTTTGCATGTGTTTAAAAATGTTAGGGCATGTGTTTAAAAATGTTGTATACATGGGTATACAACATTTTTAAACACATGTCCCATTTAAAAACATCGGTCGCGTATAGCCAGACATTGGAAACTCATGTGAAAGAGAAAGTAAAAAATTAATAGGAGTGAATTTTGCAATTCATATTTGACTCATACTTTTTAAATAGTGTATAATTTAGCTAAAAAACTGCTGATTGATATAGTAATTGCGAGTAAACACAAGCTCTGATTATATTCTCTTGTGGGTATTGCTAAACAAGAAAACAGAATTTTCTTCTGTAAATAAAACTGTCACATTGTGCATACGGCCCGAGGAGCGGGAATTACAAACAAGTGGTATTTTGATACTTTTTTTAATGGCTGCACATATTCATAAGGAAGGGATACAAATTAACTATGATGGGTGCGAAATTTGACTACAGAATTTTAATGGATAAATAAATCCTTTATTTGTTTTAGCTATTGGTAACTGAATACAGATCTATGACTTTTTCAGTAATGTCTGTCTGTCTTTTCTACATGAATTCGGTACAATATAGTATTTTAAATTGAGCTAGTCAACTAAAATTTTGTGATTAAAACAACAATTGCTGAACACAAGAAAACCTAATTGAGATGATCAAGTAATCAGTCTAGTCTTCTAAATAATAGGCATTTAAAAATGAAATAAAAATTTGAATGATTATTTCAAATTATGTTGAGTGAATAGTCCATGTTATATATATAGTAAAATATTTGTTATGGTAATTTTTATACTCTGAAAATTTTAGCTTGCTGCAAAAAAATGCTATCTCTTTGAAATTTGTCATCCTAGGCCTACTTAGCCTATCGAGATGTTCTTCATTGATCACAGTTATTCAAAGTAAAAAAAAAAAATTGCTGTATGAAACATTTCAGTAAATCAATCTGAGGTATGGAGGTAAGTTTTCTAGATTTATGTTTACAATAAAGTTGGTCACCAAAAATGGTTCTCAATGTGGGTTTTGCATAATCTTATGTTTGCATGGTAGTTAGCTTATAAATTATCTAATTTCAATGTAATAAATATAAATTCATGATAGTTTATAAGATGGAAAAATAAGGAATTATGTTAGGGTATGTTTGTTTTATTTAGATTATATTTTTTTACAAAAGAGGGCAGCAGAATGTGTCCCAAAATAAAATTTATATTTTAATACAGCTGTTATAGGATTCTACACAAAAGTTTTGCACAGGGTGCTATTGATCCCGGCCGTCCAAATAGTTGCTCAAGTTCACTGGATGAGTCGGACGGTCTGGGTTTTCAACAGGATGCTATTGGATCTTCAACAGTGATTGAGGTCCATCATTTTTAAATTCTTGAATAGATAAAAATCTGAAGGTTGTAGATTGCTAAGTATTGCTTTGTTATTAGTAGGTATATAACTTTCCTGAATTTCAGTCAAAGAATTTTACTTATTTACTTTTATCTATTTTAACGAAGTGGGCCATTCTCTGAAAAAGTAGGATTTTTATTGCAGATTTTAAAAAAAAATTAAATTCTTTAAACATGTTAATATTTATTTTCTATCACCTTAAGTAATAACACTATTATAGTGGTTCAGATCATACAAATAAAATTATGAAGTTTTTTAAACTTCAAAGAAAGCCATATCCACAAATGTGATGATGTGGCCCATAGATGTGACAATTTGTTCTACAGACATGATTATATACCTTACAAACATGACAGAAGTAATAAAAGAGATTATAAACTGAATATAATAAAATTTATATATTTAGCATATAGGTCAGCACCTACCTACAATTTTTTTTTTTTTTTTTGCATGATCACCCACACATCTATTATAAAATAGCATACACAGGATACCAATACAATTGAAAGCTAAAATATTATACATATTGTACAAAAAATGGAAAATTTCAAGATTAAAAATTATATGAGGTGAACAGCAAAATAATAATTTTAGCACATAGTTTTAAACTTCTTCAGATTTTCTGTAAAAATGTATTGATTGTATTTATTTCTAGCAATCTATTATGCAGCAAAATTTTAACTTATAAATTTTTATCAAAAGTTTCCACACTCACTTTATCTAGAAAAATAAACATGCAAACTCTGTTGATTTTCTCATAAAATTCCCATCTAACTCCTCCTCAGATTTTCTTTCCACCATGCCAACATAATGTTCCACATGGTTTATTTCAGATTTAAATTGAGTAACTATAACTGTTAAAAGTGATAATCTGCTCCTGTTCAACTTCCACATCATAGTAGAAGACCTCACATAACTTTAATGGATTCAAACTTGTAATGTATGTTGGATCATCAGTTTTGATCTTTCATTCTCATAGTGATTACAGTTTGCCCAATTGTGCACTGCATGCAGAACAGCCCTCTTGCATGAATCATGGTCCAGTTTTCCTTACTCCAGATAGTTTCTTGTATTTTCAGTTTTTTAAAAGTCTGTTGGTTGTTAGATAGCTTTTCATTTAAATTCTCTATATCTTCTGACTTTATTTTGTAAATGTCAATGTTGATGCTGTGTTCATTTAGTGCAACAACAAGAGCATCTATGTTTGGAATGTCATTTCCTTGACTGACAATACTACCAGCTAATCTTTTAATATATCCACCTATTCCATCTGGTGCTCCTTTTCCATGACCTTTTTAAAAAATGCCAATGAAGGCTGTCTACCTCAAACCCCCTTTGCTCTAAAAATTGCTGCTAAGTAAAATATTTTTCTCATTTCTATACTGCATACTTGGTCCATCACTCAGAAAGTGGACTTTTTTTTTACACTAGGAATTTGTTTGATTTCTGTGAATACATGCTGTAGTCACAGGATCATGTCTTTTGCTATCAGACACAGTTCATATAGATGTATGTTGAACAGATTCTTCAGTGTCAGTTTTGTAATAGATATCAACTGTATGCAGCATAGCCTGCTTACAGAAGCCTCCAAATTGAAAAGACAGAGGATTTTCACCATATTTACAATTGTAATTTTCGAATAAATCTACACATATAAAAACTTAGTCTTTTTTCAAGGATTTCTTTATTTTGTTTTTGCTTGTGACAAGATACAGATGTTTAATATTGGCCACATGTTGCCTATACTTTCTAAGTAGCAAGGTTAACTTCAAAGCTCATTCACGTTTGTTACAAGAAATTTCCTCTTTGTTAGGTTTCGATTTCATCTTTAGTTTCAATCATTTCCTTTTTTTCCCCCCATTGGTCATACATAACTTCTTCATCCCAAATTCCTTAATCTGGATTATGCTATCATTATTGCAACATACACTTCAGTACATTTAACATGTTTTTTTTTTTCATATGTTAAGCTTTAAAATTGGGAGATTTTTCTTCAATAATTCCTAGAAACTTTCTTTTTTTTTCACAACCATCCCAAAGTTATCATAATTATAATTATGCAGGTGATTTGTATTTGACAATCTGGAGAAATAACTCAAAATGGGTATTCTTAACACAACTGTGGGTAGCTAAGATCTTTATAGTCCAGAAATGTGTTTGTAAACATTTGGTGAAAGTTTTTCATTGAGTCAAATAATAACCTTATTTGTATTTTCTTCTTTCTCTTTGTTATTGTGTCCTTTTCCCTAGATAGAGGCAACTATTGTCATCTAGTTCAAAGAATAGAATTGATGTTTTCTTTCTGGAGCTTTCTTCTTTTCAAGAGGCCATTTTTTTAATTTCAAAAAATTTTTAGAAGTCATAAAGGACATTTTTTTTTTAATCTGTACTTCTTTAGGATTTTCCCTGTTATTTCCCTTTTCTATTGAAAACTGCTTCTTTCTTGGAAGTTTTTATGTATCTTTTTTTTTTTTTTACACTTCTTCAAACTCAAGGTTTTGATAAATTGTATTAGTAGCTCTTTTGCCATTGAGCATTTTCTGGACTTCTTTCTTTGGTGTGTCATCTTACGATGGTATATTTTCAGGATCATGACATTCAGGTTTCTCAGGACCATGATACTCATGGATTTTGGGATCATGATGCTCAGGGCTTTCAGGTGGGGTCCTAATAATTAATAATACATGTTCTGTTTCTATTTCTTTTTTCTGTGTCTTTTAGCCATTCACACCAACGTTTCCTTGTTTGTCTTTTTTCATACTCATTCATTTCACTAACTTTTTCCCTTGATGTTTTCTATTTCTATCTTTCCTTTTGATTTTTTACATACTTAGGATCCAATTTTAATTTCTTTCTTGAATTTCTTTTTGTGCCTTATACCTAGCTTTTTCATCCCTCCTCTCTTCATTTCCTTTTCAGATTTTAAAAATTCATACTGTCAAATAAATATAGGATTCAGGTATGTAAATTTTGTGCATTAATGGCCTTATTTATATTTTGAACATTTTGAGGTTATAGCAGAGTGAAAACTATTAGGATTCTCTGTTTAGCAGGTAAGTATTCTAATTAGAATCCAGCAAAGTTACTATGAAAATGTAAAGAGTACATTACCGATACTTTGTAGGTAACTGAAAATATATGAAACCCATGATTGTATATATGATCATTTTGCAATTTATTTAATTATTTTATGGTATTTTTGTACTTTTATGTTCAATAATTTTGATTTAAATGTATTACAACCTTTTATGGGCTCCAAATTCAAAATTCTAGGTTTATCATAATCTGTGTATCAATGAAATATAATTATTTGCAAAAAATCATCTATATCAGTCAAAGCATTTCAAAATAACATGCTTTTGGATATCACAACTTGAGTCATTGTCATGGGATATCCGTTTTAATGAATAAAAACAAGTCATAGTCTATTTTCATATACATGCCTATATTCCCTCAGCACCACCACGTATTTCCTTTGTGTCAGTTTTACAATAACATTTTTTTAGACTCTATTTCTATGTTCTAGATCATGGGTCTGCAACTTTTCATCATCTGTGAGCACTCACAAATTCCAAGAACATTCGACAAGCTTTCAACAAAGAATTTCATACATGCATATTTACATGTGTATACATACATGTATGTATACATGTATGCATTTATATTTCAAATCAATTAAATTTGCGTATAAACTAATATGAATCAGAAAAAGTCATTAAAATGGAATTAAATACAAAATATAAAATTACCTGAAATCAATTTTTGGAATTGTTCTCATAATGCATGAAAAAAGCATCACTGAATCAAGTCTGCTGTTGTTAATGTTTATTATCAATGGAATATATTTAACTATAACTCTTCTCTGGTGACATATGTACCACAAAATATTATTGTGGTAATGTCTGATTTGTACAATCAACACACATTTACTGCCATATAGCAAGTACTACCGATGCTGTTACAGGCTATTCAGCAATGCAGTTAATGTCTATTGTGAGGAGATCTGATAAAAGAAAACTGAATCAGTAATGTTGTTTGCATCACTAAGAATATTATCTTTTGAATGCCATGTTTCGAAAGATTTGCCTACTACAATTTAACTCTGTTCTGATTTTATTTTATTCTCAAGTATTTCATAATATTTTAAAATTAAATTTTTCCTTATTTGCATATTTGCCTAGGATTAATAGCTATTTTAATTCAGCTTATAATACCTAAAATTGTGTGTGCTATTAGTTTGCTATTTTTACTACATAATTAAAATGTATTCCAACGTATACCAATTTAAGATACGTATTAACAGTTAGAATGGGGAAAACTTAATTTTCTCTTCTACACATGAAAATTATTTATAGTAAAGGAATATGTAATATAATGATAGTATATACAAGATAATGACAATATCAAAATAGGATGCTTTTGTTAGCTTTCAAATGGCATTGTATCTACATGGCCACCATAATGAGAGACATATTCCATTTTTTTGTGGAGATCAGTAGAAGGTAGTTCATCCCTTTAAATCTGTTAATCTTGGTATTGATACGTCAGTGATATTGATTTGGCAACGGTTTGATCTATTTAATAATGTATAATATTTGTTCGACCCTAATCATTTTTTTTCAAATATTATAAAAGTTAGTTTTTGCATATGGCAACACTTTCAGAAAAGATTGTTGTTTGAAATCTCATCAAATATTGCCATTCAAAAACATATGTTGCAAAATGCTACAAAAAGCATTATAAATATACAACTTGAGGTTAAATTAAAAAAATTAATTTACTGCACATGTCTACTGGCTACCATTAATTCGATATTTGGTTTGTATTTTTTGTGATGAAAATTAACTGAGAATTCAGGCACACAAAAATGCTTTCCAAAATAATATATAGATATGCAGGGGCATTCAAGATACAGTATGTAGAAAGAAAATCAAAGATGCTTTGCATAAACAAATATGTATTTCACGCCAGACTTCAGAATGATTCAGCATGCTTAGCAGAATGGATGACTGTTGATTTTTAATAGTGAAGTGTTTACACATTTCCTATATAGATAGCATTTTGAGTATTCATATGGTTAATTTTAGGAACTTTGAAGGCCATAAGATTGTAATATAAGAAAAAAAAAATTCTTTTAAACTTTTGAAACATTTTGATTTTAGTGCTCTTGAGTGTCATTTTATTGTCCTCTGAAGAGCACTAAATTTTGGCTGGCAAGCAACAGCTTGTGGGCCTCTTTTCTAAATAGTACCAAATTTAGTTTTATTTCAGCCATTGGTTAACCCAGTCAGCTATCTATTGTATAGGATACTTTGTTTCTAGCTACTCTGCATTAAAAAATATTACTTTATCTAGCTATTACTTTATATCCTCGTTTTCAAATATAAATTATTCAAATATTTGTTTATAAAATATGTTCTGTTTTTATGTCTTTTATTACTTATTAAAACCTTAACATGCAAAAATAAAAATAAACACTGTCGCTAAAATTCAAAAGTTAATTTGTTTTTCCAGAATAACTCCCTTTCAAGGATTACATTCATTGAATTTCTTTATAATAATTTTTATGCATGCATTTTGCAATACTTTCACTCGCCTCTCACTCCTATGTAATATTTATTTACTCAAACTGCTGTGAAAAATAACTAAAGAAAACATTTCAGTAATAAAGCTACATAAACATTAATCTGTATAATAGCTATTTGTTTTATACTGTTTTTCTAACAAAGTGTTTCATTTACAATATTTTAATTAGGCAAATATTACATGATGTGAAAATTAAAATTTTTTTTTAAGAAACGTGATATTCACAGTAAAACCTCAACATGCAAAGATAAAAATAAACACTATCTCTAAAATGCAAAAGTTAATTTGTTTATCCAGAATAACTCCCTTTCAAACATTATGTTCATTGAATTTCTTTATGATAACTTTTATGCATGCATTTTGCAATACTTTCACTCGCCTCTCGCTCCTATGTAATATTTATTTAGTCAAATAGCTGTGAAAAATAACTAAAGAAAGCATTTCAGTAATAAAGCAAAATAAACATTACTCTGTTGAAGACCCAGACCGTCCGACTCGTCCAGAGGACTTAGAGTAACTAGTTGGACGGCCGGGAAAAAAAACATTACTCTGTATAATAGCTTTTGCTTATTTGATTTATACTGTTTTTCTAGCAAAGTGTTTTCATTTACAATATTTTAATTACTCTAATATTATATGATGTGAAAGTTTAAATTTTTTTTTAAGAAACCTGATATTCACAGTAAATAAGATTAAAATGCATTTTGGTTTTCAGAATGTAATAATTTTTTATCATTTTGTAAAATTTTATTGTAACTTTTTTTCTAAATTAAATTTTTAGCCAGTTTGAATTTTAGGAATTATGTCCCAGATTACTAAATATTACTAAACATTTCATTTTCTTACTTTCTAGGCTCATACTGTTCTGCTTGCCCAACCTGGTAAAACTGAAACAAGAAGCTATTCAGACTATGACTCGGTAAACGAGTGCATGGAAGGTAGTTCATTTTACTAAGAAACCCTTTTTATTTGAAAAAACTACAGTTTGCTATGAAGTACTCTTTAAAAACAGTGCATCATTCCCAATTCACTATGCAAAGCTCTGGCCCGATTTTTTAGAGTCCATTTTTGTAAAAATAATTTCACATTTGGTAAAGAAAATGTTTTTAAAAATCAAATAATTTAAAAGAAAAAAATGTGATAAATTTGAAAACATGAGACTAACAAAATTTTTAACTTCTAACAAAATCACTACTTTTGCTTTTTGCAGAGTTGTAGAGTGTAGGTGCACACATGCACTCACATTGCAGCTAATTTTGCACATATTTTTAAGACAAAGTACAAGTTTTACCTATTCTTTGTTGTAAATTCAATTATAAAATGATTATTTTGTTGTATTTGGAGCCTATAATATTCTCACACAAATAGTTAAATGTTTTAGAACTTTTTATATTTTATTGTTATCATACGATTGGAAATTTGCAGCAAATCATGTTCCAACATCTATATACACAGATATTTTTTATTTTTGTTTAACTCTGGTGTTAGATAATTCCTGTTGTTTAGACTCTTTGGTGTTCATATTTCATGAATTATGCATTTTAGATAATTTGTCAAACTTGCATGAATGTCCATTGTTAGAAAGTATTATCTTTTATAAAATGGTCTGTTTTTAAATTTTGTGAAAGATGTTATTTTGAAATATGGAATTTTGTGAAAAGCCATCTTTTGTACTTATAATTTATGGAAGAGTTATAATTTATGCACAGCCAGTTTCATTTTTTTCTTCATCCTAAATCTTTATCAGACTGTAAAGTTATCTGATAATTCTGCTTTTGTGCATATGTCTCTTATTACAGCTTCATAAAGTTTTAATATGTTTCATCTGAATTTTACTAAAGCAGTCAATCATCTGTTCAGTTACATTTATTATTCTATCAATTGTATAGTACAAACATTTATTATTAGAGTTCATAAACTTCTTAATAAATAGTATTTTCTACTTTGATTGTTTATATGTTACTTTTGGAGTTTCTGGATCATCAAATAAGCAGTGTTTTTCATTCTGAAGTGAAAAATATCGTAGATTGTTGTTTGGTATATACATTTTATGCCTAAACATTAAATTTTCTATATAAACTCTTGTATGTCCAAAATCATTTACTAGTTAGATCAAAGAAGCTACCTAAGTTGATGTAGGAACTGTGAAAGTAACTAGTAGCTTTTAAATAACTCAAAATGAATATTTGTCTGCCAAACACTGAATTGTTGAATTATGAGATTAATTCTATTGAAATAACTTAACTCATGCATAGCCAAAATCTTGGGAAGGGATATTACTGAATCTGGGGGCTTACCATGTTGGATTTCATTATTTAAATATGGGACTCCATTATGAAGAATTATGTAATTTTTTCACAAATAGGGAATTGTTATTAACCTGTGCCTATGCCACTGACCCAACTATCTTCAAATTATCGTGAGCTTGATTTTTCTTTCCTTTGGTAATGATCCTCGATATGTCAAATGCAAGGTAATACGAAAAGATTTTAAAATTATTTATTTTTTGAAATATATTAAAAAATCAACTTATCATTTCATACGAGATCTGTTTAAAGTCTCAAATGGACTGATGGCCTGCCAATTTGCATTCCATCACTTCTTAAATTCTCCAAACAAACCAGAGACAGAAGCTCTAGGATCAGCAGAACTCACTTTTAATACTAATTGTGCATTAATTAGTACTTTTAAAACTAAATTGACTCGCTATTTAAAAACTACAAGTCAAATATGACTCCTAAAATCCATCCATGTTATTTATATTTTATTTTTTTATTCTCTTTCATACATAAGTTTTTGTTAATTGGTTATTTTACACCTTTGTTTAAAAAGTGCAATAGTTATAGTACAATAATTTTAATAGAAGTTAAAATTGTTCATCAATTCAAAAATGTGTGGGTGGCCGTGTTACCTACGAAGTCAGTTTACAAGATTATGATCCTAGAAACTCATCACATGAAACACTACTGCATGCTCTTCTGTTCATGCTTTCTATTAAAAAAAAATCTGATGTGGGCAACACATGACTTTCCTTATATAATGCTATGAATTTACTACTTTTACAATAAAAAAAAAAAAAAGATTATTTTTATAGTAGTTATTTATATTCTTTCCAAGATATTGAATTTTCGTCAATGAGTCATCATTTTCCATGTCGTCATCATCAATGAGTCGTCATTGATTTAGAGTCATTTTTATCCATTTGGCGAGTTTTTCATTAATTTAGCAACATTAAAAAAAGTCGCCAAGTTGGCGACATTCCACCAAATTCATCGCCAAAATCTCGCCAAGCGTTATGGACGAAGAAATAAGTTAGTCTTACAGCAGATAAATGACTATTGGTGTTCAAATACAAAAGTATTACTCAAAGTATTTTTTTCGTGAATGGAACGAGCTAGATCCACAAGAATAATGTCACCAAATTTACCGCATGGTATTACATATGAAAAGTGAACATGTTTCTGAATAGGAAATATTTTTTTTTATTTTATATGACTTTTTGATAATTACTTTGAAAAATGTGCAATATTTCGAGAACAGTTCATGTTAGCGTTCTAAAATTTATGTCAATCGTTTTCTAATGAAAAATTACATAAGAAATGTCTATTTGCGTAACTTTATTAGCAGTTTCGATTTTTTGACAATTTTTTCAAAATTTCACTCGAAAATTTAGGGGGGTTCTGAACATTCGATTGTGTATAAAAACAATAGGCTTCCACTGTTTACAGATTGTGATTTTTGTACCAAATTTCGTTCGAATCGGTCCATTCGTTTGTCAGTTATCGTATCCACAGACTCGCTGACAGACACACACATACTTTCACACACACACACACACACACACACATACTTTCACACATACACACACACAGACATCACTTCAAAAATGTTTGATTCATGACCAATGATGCCTAAAACGTGCTCTCCCATCGAAAATTTGAATTCGAGTTTTCGATCCCTTCACAATACTTTCCTTATACATTATGTATATAAGGAAAGTAAAAAAAAAAAATCAGTGTTCTTTATGGAGTTTCACAGCCAGTTTCTTTTTTTTCTTCATCACATGAAAGCCATCACGTGAAAACCGATTTTAAAATTTTAATTATTTTTTTTGTTATTTAATGTTTTATGCGATTTCGGCCGTTTTTTGCTGTTTTTGTCCTTTTTTCCCCACAATCCAGACGTCGTAGAAAAATACAAATCACACCACCGGAAAGAGCAGACAATTGTGAGTAAAAATATTTCAATTTCAAATTCTAATATTTTTTAAAGATTTTAAAACAAAAGTCACTTTTGGTTAAAAAAAACGAACTTTCGTTTTTAAATCCCCCCATCGTAAAAACTACTCATAATTTCGACTAATAATTTACATTTTTAGAAAGGTCAAAGATCTGGCATTTTTACAAGTCCAATCTGGTCCAGAAATAGCAAAAATTGCTTGCAGGATTGCAATTTTACAGACGTCATGATTTTATATTTTTCGGCAATTCGCTAAGTTCTTCAATGGCAGTAGTTGGGGTGTACCCCTTCGGCAGTAGTTTTTATCCGTCTCCATGGAGACCGCTCATTTTTAGAAAGCTCAAACATCTGGCTTTCTTACAAGCCCAATCTGGTCAAGAAATAATTATAAATATCTACAGGATCACGATTTTAATGAACTAAGGATTTTCAATTTCTCGGCAAACCATGTTTTCACCTGCAGAAGTTTTTTCCCCGTTTCCATTGAGACTGCACTTCCGGTTTTAAATGAATTAAGAGCTTAGCATGTGTTGTATACATCGGGTGAAATTATTATATTTATATGATATTTTAAATAGATATTTTAATTTATGGATATTTTAAATGATTGAATTATGGTGGTTTGAAATGTGGTGATGTATTTGAAATTATTATATTTATGGATTGGTGGAACGATATGGAATTTTTAAATGGATATTTTAATTTATGGATATTTTAAATGATGGAACCATGGATATTTTAATTTTATGGATATTTTAAATAGCATATGGTCATTGTAAAATTTAAATTAGCGAGAGGGAAGTTAGCGTGTGGGAATTGCACTCGGAAGGCCCGGGTTCGATCCCCGCCACTGCCTAAACTGCCGCAGTGTTCAGGTGGAGTACGATTATGTTAAACATGTGGGTCCGTTAGTCCTTCCGAGAGGTTGGTGGTAAGGGAAGGAGGGTACGGTCCTTGTGGATGCCTACCTCACTGGGTTCCGGACTAAATTGGGTGAATAAAAAGTAAGTTATGGAGATTGTCGCGGAGCGAGCGGTAGCCCAGTGGTTAGCACGCGGGAATTGCACTCGGTATGCTCGGGTTCGATTCCTGCCACTGCTAAACTGGTGCCGTGTTTACGCGGAGTACGATCACATTAAACATGTGGGTCCGTAAGTACTTCCGAGAGGTTGGTGGTAGAGGAAGGAGTGTACGGTCCCTGTGGGTGCCTCTCCCACTGGGTTCCGGTCTAAATTGGGTGAATAAAAAGAAAGTTATGGAGGGCGCGGTAGCCCAGTGGTAGGCACGCGGAAATTGCACTCTGTAGGCTCTGGTTTGATTCCCACCACTGTCAAATCTGCCGCTGTGTTCATACGGAGTACGATCACGTTAAACATGTGGGACCGTAAGTCCTTCCAAAAGGTTGGTGGTAGGGGAAGGAGGGTACGTCCCTGTGGATGCCTCCCCCACTGGGTTCCGGTCTAAATTGGGTGGCACTTTCTGGCCGTCCAAACAGTTATCTTACACCTTCCTGGTAGGTCGTGCCAGCGAGTTTGCCATGGTCAGAATTTTTAAGGCTAGCGAACAGGCTGGTCGCCAAAGGCGGCTAGTTTAAAATAAATAATATTGTAATTATGTTGGCACGGAATTAGATACACAGATAATATGCAAAAATAAAGTGGTGGGATGATAAGATGCATGGAACACTAAATATATATTGTGATATTTAAACGATCTTTACACAGTAAAAATAAAATGGATGCCATATTTTATTTTTCACTGAGTCACGTGATCCTCTTAATATATCATGGGTGTAATTATTATTTCAATTTTTATTTAAAAAACTACCTCACATATTTTGTTGAGAATGTTTTACACAATTTATGTGTGATAATTTGAATATTTTCTTAAATTTTCGAAGCAATTTGTTAATTTTAACTTTGCTTAAGAAATGTTAAAAATTACGTCCCATAGGGATCAGTGTATTTCACTTTTTTCAACCCGTGTTCAATCCGGAACTAATTAGGTAGTATTATTAATTTTCATTCCAATATGTTTCACAAACCGTCTCAACAACATACTAAAATTTCATTTTGATAAAATCATTTTTATGGCAGTTATTGTGCGAATGGACAGACAGACATACAGAATGACCAAACTCATAAACACTTTTCAACTGTTTTGGAAAGTGTTAAAAACTAACATTTCATTGTGTTAAACCATTGGTTTGAGGTTTTATCAACAGGTTTAAAAAATTTAAAATGCAAATTCTGATTTCATTTATCAAAATATACTTATTTTTTTGTTATTCAATTTTGGAAAAGAGGATTTCATTATTATGAGAACCATCTAATTATTGTGTGTAAAGTCTCCAAATGTGCATATAAAAAAAGCCATACCACAATATAGATATTTGATTAACATCATTTAAATTAAAATTTAGTAAGCTTGGTACCTTTATTAGTTTAAACAAAATGGCTTATTCATACTCTTATTAAAATCCACATGAAATTGCGATTTAAGTAATATCCTGTGAAATAAATGATAATGGGTGAATTGTTTGGCTTCAATATGCAAAACTAATGTAAAAATTGTCTTCTGTCATGAATGGAACAAGCTAGATCCAATCAATATAATCTGTCAAAAATTATTGCATATAAAAGGGAATGTATTTGATAATACTTATTACTTTTTCAATTTTGTGTAATTGTTTTGGTAAATTTATTTTAAAAATGTTCAATTTTTCAAGAATGGGTTATGCTAGCAAATTTATGTTATTAGTTTTTCAATGAAAAATTATGTATAATATGATTATTTGTTTAGCATTATTTGATATCTTGGTTTTTTTAGGATTTAAAATATTTGTTGGGGGGGGGGGGGGCATCTTCTGAATGTTTAAATATGTTTCAAATCAATAGGGTTCCAGTATTTACTGTGTTGAAAACCCAAGTCACCCGACTCACCCGAAGGTATGAGTAGCAGTTTGGGTGACCGGGTATATGTGTGTCTATGAGTCTTTGGATGTGATATCTGTTGATCGAATAAAGCATTTAAAATGCAATTTGGCATGATTATTCCACACAGTATTTACTGTGTCGAAAACCCAGACCACTCTACTGACCCGAGGGCTTATAGCAGCTGTTTGAGTGGCAGAGTATTTACTGTGTGTAATAATCATACTAAATGCTACAGGATCTACTGTGTTGTTGTTGAGACCTAGACCTTTCGACCTACCAGAAAGGTGTGTGAATGAATGAATGAATGACATGAAGGTGGGTGGCTCCAGGAGAGCCCAGCACAGCAACCAGAGGTCTAATGTACTATCACCTGAAATGAAAAAGCCCTTAAGAAAAGAGATCAGTAGCCAAAGCAAAAATCAGCAGGCACTTGACAGGAATGTCATGCAACTCCTAGGGCTCAGTCACATGTTGACCCAAGTGTTCGAACCTATGGGCGGAGAACACCTCACATTCAGAGAGTATGTGTGTGGCAGTTTCTTCACTATAATTGCAGCTTCTATATAGTGAATCGTTAATGACACCCATAATATTTAGGTGTCTTTTAAGGGTGCAGTGCCCAGTAAGGAGCCCAACAGCCCTTCTGATGCCAGTTCTACTAAGCTTGAATAATTCCTTTTGATGCATACTAGGGCACTTACAATTTAGTTCTTTTGCCTGCCTTTGGCCCTTAGTATTACACCAGTTTTCGCACTGAAGCTTTCTGAAGATTTCATAGACAATTCTTCTAGTCAGTTCATTAGGAACACCCAAAGCTGGCTCAGGACCAACGAAAGCTGTGCTTGAACCTTTTCTAGCTAACTCATCAGCCATTTCATTACCTGGAATGCCTGAAAGTCCAGGCACCAGTAAAGTATGACTTGATTGTTGCTAGCAATCTTACAAAGTGCAATATAGCACTCCCAGACAAGGGATGATATCATAGTAGACTTCCCTAAACCCATAAGAGCAGCCTGACTAGCAGAGCAGATAAAGATTTTGTGTTTGTTCCTGTAATTCCTGTCAGAGCAAATTCTACAACACATTAGAATACAAAGACCTCAGCCTGAAAGACAGTAGTGTAGCTACCAAGAGGGTGAAATAGTTTTGTATCATCATCCAGACAGCATACTCCAGCACCAGTACTAGTGTCTAGCGTAGAGCCATCAGTGTACCATACAATACATTTCTTCTTATTGTAGGTAGGAGTGCTCTTCCAGTTATCCTGTGAAGGGACCTGAATTCCATAAGGCTTGCCAAACGTATATCTGACAAGAATGCCATCAGATGGCATATAGAAATAAGAATGATTTATAACATTACTGTTCAGATTACTCCAAGATAAATACTTTGAGTAATTTTTCCAGTGTTTCAGATATTTAAGTCTGTTCATGCATATGAGAGCCTCAGCTTCAATGTGCATGTAGAGTGGCTTCAATTTAATCAAAAGTTCAAGAGTTGCAGTAGGAGTGGTTTTCATGCATACAGAAATCGCAATATACACCATCCTTTGAATCCTAATTAAATCTAATTTAGCAGTTTCACATCTAATTCTAGACTACCATGTAATGGAGCCATAGGTAATGATGGGACAGATTATCATAGAGTCAATCCAATGGATAGCCTTGGGATTCAATCCTTAGGGTTTTCCAATAGCATTTCTACATGACCAGAAAATTCTTCTGGCTTTAGTTATGCCGTATTCAAAGTGTCTCTTCCAATTGAGACCCATAGCAAAGTAAATTCCTAGGAATTTTACCTCTTTGTAGCAAATAACCTTCTGACTAAAGAAGCAAATGTTTCTAAGATTAAGAATATGTTTTCTTGTAAATGCAACCATAACAGTCTTTTGTGGATTAACAGAGAGGCCTGCATTTTTGCACCATGACTCAAATGTCAGAGACAGTATTACCAAACTTGCCTCTAACAATGATTACAACATCAGCAGCATATCCGACACAGGATACACCAGAACTAGTTATGTTCTCCAAAAGAGAGTCTACAACTAAACACCAAAGAATTGGTGAAAGAACACCTCCCTGCAGATAGCCTGCCACAGCATGCACCGCCATATTATCACCAAGTAAAGATGCACAGATGTACCTATTAGATAACAAATTCTTGATCCAATAAGAGATTGCCATATCAACACCTTTTCAATCAAGAGCATGGAGGATGGTGTCAATGGGTACTTTATCAAAAGCGCCTTCAATGTCAAGAATAATAGCTAAGGCAATTTCCTTAGCATTTAAGTTTCTCTCCAGTATAAAGGAGAGACTGTAAAGGGCTGTATCCATAGATTTACCCGGTTGATAGGCATATTGAGAGTTAGACAGCGGTATTGAAGCCAGAATCTCTTCTCTAATATACCTGTCAATAAGCTTACCAGAAAGGTGTGAGGTAACTGTTTAGATGGCCGGGAAGAGCCACCCAATTTAGACCAGAACCCAGTGGGGAAGGTATCCACAGCGACTTTACCCTCCTTCCCCTACTACCAACCTCTCGGAAGGACTTACGACCCACATGTTTAACATGATCGTACTCTACGTAAACACGGTAGCAGTTTTGGCAGCAGAGGGAATCGAACCCAGACCTATCGAGTGTAATTCCCGTGCGCCAACCACTGGGCTACCGCACCTCTAGTATTTACTGTGTTGTTGTTGAGACCCAAACCATTTGACCTGCCAGAGAGATGTAAGGTGACTGTTTGGACAGCCAGGAAGAGCCACTCAATTTAGACTGGAACCCAGTGGGGGAGGCATCCACAGGGAACATACCCTTCTTCCCCTACCACCAATCTCTCGGAAGGACTGATGGACCCACATGTTTAACGTGATCGTACTCCGTGTGAACACAGCAGCAGTTTTGGTAGCGGAAGGAATCGAGCCCGGGCCTACTGAGTGCAATTCCCACACGCAAACTGTCGGGTTTTTTTTGGCTATGTAATAATTTTAGGAAGTTTGTTTTTAAGTTAAACATGTTCAGGGGTCTTATTTACGTAGTCATTCTCTTTTAGTTATCCATTTTTCAATTGCTTAGGTTTTTGATACACTTCTGTTCCAAACAGGTTCAATTCCATTGGTTTTGTGTTAAAAATGGCGAAAGATTTTTCGTTTTAGTTTTCAGCAATTTAAATTTATTCAAATTGGCTAATTTGTAATTCCATTTATTGCCCTTTTTATTCCCTTTGATTTGATTCCAAATTTGTTGTTCTCAGTTTAGAATTCATTGATTTATCGCAATTTTTCAGTTTTATTCTATTTTCAGCTTTTTGATATTTCAGAATTGTCTATTTTTACATTATTACCGAATTCGTATATTCCAAATCATTTCACTTCATTTCTTTTTAATTTTCATCAGCTTTAAAATTTCTGTGCTCTTTAAAATTTTGAGTTTTTGATTGGTTGACCATAATATTAAAATCGTCTTGTCATTAATTATTTTATCGTTCTTCAATAATTTTGTTTACAGTGTGTGGCAGCGATGTTTATCAGTACATAAATAAACTCGTGCTCAATTTCACTCTCTTCTCTCTCCTCTCTTTTTTGGATTATAACTTAATATGTGATACTTTCAAGTTGTAATTGCGCTACAGCGCTCGTATGCGTTTCATCGCATTGAAACGAAATATCCTTGCCTCAGCTCTTTTAATGACCTTGTGAATAACTGCATACTCTACTTTCAACCATGTTCGGAATGATGTGGTTTATTTACATCATGAGAAGTCTTCATAATTGAATATGATAAATAGCTTGACTGGACAATGTTTTGTCTTCGAATATTTCTAACGGGCGGTCTGTGAAGGAAGGCATTGTTTAGTCTACAAATTTTCTCACCTACCCTGTAGATTTGAGAAACACAATGACACCAATTAAGCGATTGCTTCTCGTGATCAGTGTGTGTGCTTTATTTAAATGACATGTCGAGGCGGCATTTCCATATGTAATTAATGGACTATATCCTCGACACTTAGTACAGATGAGTGAAGAAGTGTCCACTGTTTCCGATGAAGCACAGCCGGGAAGAGCCACTCAATTTAGACCGGAACCCAGTGGGGGAGGCATCCACAGGAACCGTACCCTCCTTCCCCTACCACCAATCTCTCGGAAGGACTTACGGATCCACATGTTTAATTTAATCATACTCCGCGTGAAAATGGCAGCAGTTTTGGCAGCGAAAGGAATCGAACCCGGGCCTACCGAGTGCAATTCCCACACGCTAACTGTTGGTTTATTTTTAGCTACTTAACTGGCTATTATTGCGCTCCTAGTATTTACTGTGTTGAAGATCCAGACCATCTGACTCATCCAAAGACATGAGCAGCTGTTTAGACGGTCGGTAGTAATTACTGTGTGGAAAGCCCAGGCCGCCTGACTCACCCGAGGGCATGAACAGCAAATTGAGCGGACGGAGTAGTATTTACTGTGTTTTGTAATAATCGTACCAAATTGCATTTTAATGTTTTATTCAGCTAGGAGATATCACATCCAAAGACACACATATACGCATACATCACCTAAAAAAAATATTGATTCAAATTCATAAAAACATTAAAAGTGTAGGTTCATCAAAAACTTAAATTTTAGTTTCAATTCTGTTGCAGTTATTTTCTAATACATTATACTATGTATATAGAGAGAGTAAAAATTATGGCTTTTATTTAATGTTTCATTGTTTACAGGTGTTTGTCACATGTATGAAGAACATTTAAAGCGTCAGAATCCTAATGCGGCATCTATCACATATGACATTCAACAGTTATTTGAATTTATAGATCAACTGTCTGACCTTTGCTGCCTAGTGTAAGTATAAACATTATTTATATTATTTATTTTATTGTGCTCAGTTTGCATTTATATTATCCAGATAAATATTAGTATTTTTTTTCAGTTATAATGGATTCTATATTTCTGATGTATAACGAGGGTCACACTTAAATTTTTGAGATACGGCTAAGTGGTACAAGTTAAACTTACCAACTCGTAAGCATGTTCAAAGTACTGCCCTCCAACATCAATGCACTTTTGTAGGTGAATTTTCCAAAGATTAAATGCCTCAAGCCATGCATTTCTTGGAATCGATGAAAAATATGCTTTTATAGCCTGATCAATCCATCTTCAGAATGAAAACGATGTGTATGGATAGGCTATCAACTGGATTCTATGTGGTTCAAAATACACAAGGCAATCGCTAGGTCAAGGAAAGTGTTCCAGACCATTAAGTAACCAGGGTCATTTCTGGCAACTGCAATGTCTGTGTCTATTCCCTCCTATCATTTGCCTTTGGAGACAATATCGTTATACTAATTCATCAATTTAGTTTTATCACATCAAAGACTGTTTTTCTGTCTGGAAATAGGTTCCATACTTCTACGAGAAAATATATATTCATATGAGCATGGAGGGAGAAAAAAGTACCTATTCCATCAAGAATTAATGGAGATAGCTAGCTGTTGCAAGTGGGAAGAAGTGTTTTTTTTTTTAGATTATTCCCGAAATTCCAGAATCTATGAAAGATGCTGCTTCCGAGTTTTTCGGATAAGAGGTCCGATACTGTTGATAACCCAGACCGTCCAACTCGTCCACTGGACACGAGCAACCATTTGGATGGCCGAGGGTCCTATACTGTAGTATAATAGTGAGAATAATAACTTTGATTTTTACTTTCTCATGTAGTATTGAGAAAGTATTGTTTTTATGAAAATTTTCAATTTCGAGATCTTTATGCAAATATGCGTTTTAAGATCTCCTGCACATATTTTGACTATTTTATCAGTGCTGTCTGCCTGATGTCTGTGGTCGATTCCTTGTGGGCACGATAGCTGCTACAAATATTGGATTTTCACAAAACTTTGTATCTGGCTTTGTTATCAAAATATCTAAAACTAAATATAGTTTTTTTTAATTTGAGTAAAAATTTCGAAATTTATTTTACCTGTATAATATGATTTATATAAAAAATGTTAGAATACATTATGGGATTTTGAAAATAGTTATTGTAACCCTTCCACACAGACACTGTAGATGTGCTATATTTTAAAGATGGTCATCTTGGGCTAGAAGCCTAGCCATAGCTGCCAATTCTTCCAATTTTCATAACTTCATCTTTTGATAAATTTTTCAAATATCCCAGAAAGCATCAAAATATCTGTTTTTTAACACTTTAAAACATAGTTGAAAAGTGTTTATGACTTTGTTTATTATGTCTGTCTGCCTGTCCGATCCCTGATAACTGCCGTGAAAATGGATGGCTTCATCAAAATGAAATTTTAGTCTGTGTTTGAGACGGTCTATGGGGCATATGGGTATGTAAATGAATAATATCACCCAATTAGTTTTGGATTGAATCTGGATTGAAAAAATGCAATACACTGAACACTATGGGACCTAATTTTTCACATTTTTAAAGCAAAGTTAAAATTTGCAAATTGCTTCTTAAATTTTGGGAAATATTCAAATTATCCCATAAAATATATAAAAACAATTTCAGCAAAGTATGTTCAGTAGTTTTTTAAATAAAAATTAAAATAATAATTACACCCATATAATATGAAGAGATCATATGACCCACATCAAAATAAAATATGGCATCCATCTTTTTTCCCAGAGTAAAAGCTGTGATCAGAAAAGTTTTTTTAATTTATATTTAGTGTTGCATCCATCCTAAAATTGTTTTATTTTTGTGTATTTTCTGTGCATCTTTTTTCTGCACCAATGCAATTACAATATTTTTGAGTTTAAATGATCATTAAACTTTGATTATTTCTACAAAGCCTAATTTTAATGGATGCAAAATGTAAACAAGTGATTGTAAGATGAGTAGTATAAGAATTGCTGAATTTTTTTTTCATGCAAAATTATTTAACTTTGGAGTCTGGAATAAAAGTGTATTAATGAAATATTCACTGTGTTTACATAGAGAGCCAGATGATTTATATTTTGATGACTCCATTCGAATAAAGTTCATTTTTTCTCAATGATATTTTAAGTTTTCAAATAAAATAAATTATTGTAGTTCTCTGATAATTAAAAAAGTATCACTGCTGAATGTATCGCATTTTAGAGACATTTAAACAAAATTGCAGTTAGAAAGTGTTTCATAATCAATGCTCTATGCATGATTGATCTTTCTTGTTATTATTTACAATGAAAATTCTCGAATATACAGAATGTAAAATAAAATCTCTATATATTGCAGGAAACTCTGTATGCTTTGCCAAGAAGAATTCCTATTTAGAAATTTTAGTATAGAAGAACAAATATAGTGTAGAAATTTAGGATGTAGTGTAGAATCACTGAATCAACTAATTGCATGACAAATCTTAAAAACCAGATTTAAAGGTCAGTTTATTAAAAAACCATCCTACAGACATACACAAATAAATATTTTTAAGCCAAAGCATTTTCGAACACCTTCATGCTCTTCCTCAGTGGCGATAGAATCAGAACAGATGCCATCATGCCTAAATACATTCCAATGCCATCAAGTAAAATTTGCATATTACGAAAATTGCTATTCATACAAAATTGTGAATCATAAAACAGATTTAAAGTTATAAAATTAACAAATCTCAAAGATAAACATTTTTAAAAAACATCAAATACTTTAGAACATGTATAATAAATTAAGGTAACTCTGTAAAGGTTTAACATGCACGGCATCGAGAACAAGTCGCCAGGCATAACTTAAGACCTGAACAGAGTTAAAATTACAAATAGAAGTATGATATAAATAAATGAAAAGGGATTCGTAAAGTAAAATGTTTGTGTACACCTGTAGGATGTTTTTTAAATAAAGTGACCTTTAAATCTTGTTTTTAAGATTCTGGTTTTTAAGATGCAATTAGTTGATTCAGTGATTTGAAGTTTGACGTGTCGCCACTAATGGTATATGTAGCGTAGAAATTTAAAAGAATGAATTTAGTGCCTTATTACATTTTTTATGGGAAAATAAAATTTATGAGAGTTTACACATATTTATTTGAAGATGTGAGTATTTTTGTATGCAAAGTAAAAAAAGTTCTTGTTACACAGTAACATGCTCAATTTAGCAACAATGCTACAAAATATTAAACCCTCATTATAGCGTTTAAACTAGCACTTTTTTTGACAATCATTATCTCTGAAAATCTGTCAGTTTTTGCTATTTGGAGTCACACTTGACCATTATAAAGCAAATTATAGTCAACGCAACTCAGAACCAGTGAAAGGTACCGTCCAGTGAGAAAAAGTATCATATTATTAATGGACCTATCTCCTGTTTTGTTTAGAAAGAACTTTATAGAGGAAAACATTCATAGATGTGGATAATTGTTTCATATCTCACTTATGTTTTGATTCCGCTTACCTGTGCCAGTCAGAATTTTCTTTAATGAATGCCATTAACACAAAATATTTCATAAATCAGCATTGACTTCATATTTACAAACTGTAGTAAGTTCTTATGAGTATCAAATGAAAAACTCCTGCAAATATGTGGTGCCAAGTTTCTGTTGTGTCTCTTGTAAATAAGCACTAATTAGAACTGATTTATAGGTTATATTTTCTGGGTTAATTTAATTGTTTTTATAGAAGGCTTATGTTATTTACATACTATTTTATGTTTCAATGAAGATACATTATTTGTAAAAATATATTTAAGTTAACATATGTATATTGCTAATGAAAAACCTTTTCTACATAGTTTGTACTTAATTAATTTTTACTTGTTTTTATTCTGTAACACTCGCCCCCCCACCCCACCCCCAATAAAATAAGTCAATTCATCTTATTATGTACTAATTGTCTGTATAGCAGTAATTATTACAAGTAAATACTATCAACATGAGAATAGTAAAAACTAAATGTTTATAAAAGCTATCATTCACACATTATTATTTTTTAATTTCATTAACATTCTCTGAAGTTGGTCACAGGTTAGTAATGTAGATAAATGAGCATATTTTTGGTAATGTACAATTTTAATACCTTGATTAGGCATAACCAAGTTCATATAATTTCCTGGGTAAACCAATCAATGCTCTATGATACATTTCCTGATATACCCTTTTTTTTTACATTTAGTGTAAAGTTATTGAAATCTTAAATTTTGAAAATCAGTTCTAATCATGTAATTGCAAAGATTAATTTTAGTATTTTACATAATCGTTTTGGTTATAAAGTTTAACGGTATGTTTGATTTTGATTTATTTTTAGACCTCATTCTTCCTACACTCGTACATGTTATTCCATGTGATTGTTTGAAATATGTACAGGTCATAAAACGTTTTGGAAACTAATACTAGAAAAATATATCAGTATGAGACAGTTAAACTATCAATCAAAAAGCATTGTTGTGTTTAGTGTGTGTATATTTTGTTGTCTTTTCCAAGAAAGCATAGTTTAATATTGAAAGCTGCAGTTCTGTAGTTTGAGTACAGTATCCATTGAAATTTGTATTTTATATAGAGTGCCCTCTCACCCTGAGTATAAAGAAATTAACATTAATTTGGTATTTTATGTGACATTAATGTTAAACAGATCCGGTCACTGTAATCTTGCAGACCCCCTTTGAGTTTGTCAAGAACCTCTGGCTCTAGGGGGTCTCAACTACAAATGAAGAAACACTAGCAAAAAGCATTTTTTCCTTAAACCAATATTTAATTTTATGTTACTGCTCATTGTATTTTAATTCAAAATATTTAGCAGGCTTATTCTCGTCTCCCAGAGCACTTACAAAGCTGAAACTCATCACATAGTTTCATTTCACAGATCATTTTTATTTGGAAAAATTTTACATCATTATGTTATGCCATTTATCATCATCTTTGATAGGCTTATTCTTGGCTCCCAGAGTATAGAGAGATGAAATTATACAGTTTCAACTTGCAGAACATTTTTATTTATGAAATTTTCACATCATTATGTTATGTCATTTATGGATATCATGACTGTGCTTTTGCCTTTTCATGCATTTTCTTTATGAATTACCGTTCAACGTCTTAAGATGAAATACTTTTCAGGTTCTGAAACATCAATCCATGTATAATGCTACATTAATTTGTATGTCAATAACGTGTAAAAGAAATGAAAAATGTAGAAATGTAAAATATAAATTGTGGGTGAAAACAAGTTTTCCCTACAGCTATACAACACCTTCCCTACATAATAGTGGCATACGAAAATATAGAAAGTAAATTTTAATCACACATAAAATTGAACCTGATTGAGGTTGTAAGCAGATTCAATTCACAACAATACTGTTGTTGTTGTTGTTGAGGCCCAGACCGTCCGACCTACCAGAAAGGTGTAAGGTAACCGCACAACAATACTGTATTAATCTTATCAGTATTCAAGATTGATATTATGCGAAATTGTCAAAGTGATTTCTTCTGCGTGCACACTCGTTTTCCCTTTAACGATTTTGAATAATATCAATTTTGGATGATAAGATTTCTATAGCATTGTTTTGATAGTTTGTTTATATAGTATTGTAGATAGCAATTTTTTAGCATTGAATCTGCCTACACCCTCAATATGGTTCAATTTCACATGTGATTAAAATTTCTTTTCTACTTTTCTATTTGCCACTGTTATGTAGGGGAGGGCATTGAAAAATTTATTCTTTCTCACAATTTATTTCTTGTTTTTTGAAAAAAAATTCTAATTAAACCTTGTGCTGTTTGTTGCTGAGTGAGATGATTAAATGTATTTCATTAGTTGTTACAAGGTTTATGCACACTCTAGAAATCAGGAAAACCGGGAATTTACAGGGAATTTGAAAGTGGACTAAAATGTCAGGGAAATTGCACGGAAAATCAATTTTTTGTTCAAAATTTTGGAAAAATTAGGGAATTTTCAACTTGCCGACCTGCTCAAGGAGATGCCGATTACAACGAATTCTCTGTAGTTTCTACGGGAAACTTCCTGTATTGGGGATTACGGAATTTGCATAATTTCCTATGGAAAATTGCTTTCTGTGAAACCAATGTAAATTTACAGTCGCATGCACGTTAATGTCAACCAAATTAATGTGACTACAGGGTGCACATGCACGTGTAAGGCCAATCAAATCACTGTGACAATGATGATTTACCACTTCGTAGAATGTAAATATCATTTTTTTTTCATGGAAGTAATAAATGTATGTTAAATTTCGAATAAATCACTGAATGGTTAATTTTATAATTATTTCTGTATAAGCAGCGCAATTGCACAATTCAGTTTATGTTCTCGTGAATCGCCGAGAGTCGATTAGTATCTTTTTCCATCTATCTCCATCTTATTTCATATTAGATTGAATAAATTAGCTTAATTTTATATGATGGTTAATTTTTAAGGTTAATTTTTTAATTATTTTTGCATAAACAGCATGATTATGCAATTCACTTTATGTTCCCATAAATCGCTGAGAGCCCATTAGTGTCTTTTCCATCCATCCCCATCTTCTAAATGTTGCATATTAGATTGCCTAAACTAGTTTTCATATTTTGGCTATTATTAAGGTTGATTTTTTAATTATTTTCGCATATGTTCACGTGAATTGCCGAGAGTCCATTAGTATCTTTTCCCATCCATTTTCTAAATGTTGCATATTAGATTGATTAAACTAGTTTATTTTTATATTCTGGCTACTTATTAAAGTTAATTTTTTCATTATTTTTGCATAATACATATTTTCCTATTTTGAAAAATGGGTATGAACCTTTTGAAGGGATATTTTCCAAAAAGTGGTATTAAAATAATTGGCAAATATAAAAGCAACCATTTTGGCAAGGATATATTAAAATTAATATAGTCCCATCTCTAAATACATTGCTATATTTTATTTTTTATTAAAGGTTAATATCTGTTATCATTAGTGAAAATGTGTGCTTTATCAGACAAAAATTTTTATTTTCAATATAAAGTATTTTTAACTGAATATAAATATATATAATACATAATTATGTATATGCTTACATAATTTTATGTATATGCATTTTTGCATTATGTGAGCATATATACTTTATTTCTTAACCTGACTACTGAAAAAGTCTTAAAACTGCTGATATTTTCTTTTGTCACTACTGAAATCTTCATCAGCTGAGGGGCATCACTATAATGACTGAAGCTGTTAAGTTTCATGGTCATTGAATCATAAATAAACCTTTTTATGCATGATTATGCTAACTTTTGTCTGATGCTGCCATAGAAAATATGAAATTTCACTCAAAAAAGTTTTCAGTCAAATTTAAAAAAAATCTATTTATTTCTAGATTTTTCGCAACAAAGCCAGACGTTCCGTCAAATCCGTCATCAGTATTTATGGCACCTATCATGTACACTAGCAATTGACAACAGATGGAGTTTACTCTGTAATAGTCAAAATGTTTTCAGCAGGTTCTGAAACATGTATTGACATCAAAATCTCAAAATAGGAAATATTTGTGAAAAAAATACTTTCTCTATTCTATAGTATGCGAATGTAAAAATATGAAGACATTTTGCCAGTGAATTGAGGTAGGTGTGTGTGTGTAGGGGGGGGGCATGGATAGAAATGATACCTGTTGATAATAATCATGTACATGATTAATTTGGTATATAGATAGTTGAATTTTTGTGTTACAACTTCTCACTTTTCTTTCATTGGATCTTCAAACCCCTTTTTTTCTTATATATATATATATATATATATATATATATATATATATATATGTGTGTGTTTATAGTCGATCATGCAATTAAAGGCTTGAACAAAGAAACTTCGTAACAAAACAGTACCCATCTACCTACAGAATAAAAGAAAAATTGCTTTCCCACAAACCAAAATTAATGAAACAACAAATATTAGTTCAAATGCTTAAACAAAATGATAAAATGTAAACTTTCTTTTTCTTTTTATTTCTTGTATATGTATATTTTTTTCTCAAAATTTCTTTTGTTCCATTTTTTTTTGTTATTAAATAATAATTTTAATGGGTTAACTTGACTTTTTGCCATTATTTTTACTAAATATAATGTTTTATAATGTATTTAGCTGATATTAAGTTTGAATTTTATCCAAACTCTATAATCCGGGAAAATTCTGACAGCAAAGTCCAGATTTTTGAAGTTGTACTCTATATGATAAAATTGTATATAAATATAGAAAATTTTGAGTTGAATGTTTTTTTTCTCACTGTCATGTATTCACGGTAAATATCAGTTAAATCTAAAATTATTTTTTGAAATTGGCGTTAAAATAGTAGTACACAGTACCTGGAATTTTGATGAAAACAACAGGGAAATCCTGGAAAACTCGGGGAATTTCATTTTGAAAAATGGGCATGAATCTGTGTTAAAATATTAAATAAATAAATAAATAAAACAACTACCTGCACTTGCTTACTAATGCACTATTCTATTCAAAATAATGTAAAAAAATATATTTAATAAATTCTGTAAGATGTAAGTAAATGTCTAACAAATCCTGTAGAATATCAGTGAAGGTCTAATAAATTCTGTAAGATGTCAGAGAAGTGACTTTTGCTTTATGGCAAGATGTTGTATACAAGCAATAATGTGCTTAACTGGCCATCACTTAACCACCTGTTGAACATGGTTTTACTATCAATGCCATTTGTCAGCACTTGGTAGGTGATAATATTATTGGTGAGTACAAAATTATTTCCTTAAAGCAAGGAATGTAAAAAATTTAAAATATTTACTTTGAATTAGCTATGATGTAGGGCATTATTTTTAGCTGTGTTCACTGATGTGCAGAAAGTAACCTATATTAAGTGCTGCCTGCAATCATTTCACACCTACTGATCATTGAACTTTCTACAGCATAAACCATCATTTTGAGCAGGTTGAAAGGTTAGAAGAAGTTATATTCCATGGTAAACATGGGACTTTATGTTGATAAAAGGAGACTTTGGTTTCAAATCTTTATTCCAGCAAGGCCCCAAACCATGGGGACACAGAACTATTTACTGGGCAGGGTCAGATAAGCTGCTGCCAAGCAAAGATTCTAGTCGTCGATGGTTTTGGACACATTATAAAACAAGGTCATCTAACTCCATTACCTGGAAGAGTCCAGCACATGCAGCAATGGGAGGAACCCATCACTGTAAGAACTAAGGTAATTTATGAACACACAAGCACCAGATTGATGTGTTCCTTGGAGGAGGTGCACCATGGCTACGGAGTTGAGGCACATCAGTCCTAAAATGGTTGGCCTGAGGGGGATTATTTTGTATAAATTGAATGTATATGTAATTCTGAAAAGTCATAAAAATGCATTTGGCATTAGTCTATTTGGAGAACACTACACACGTTTGTAGTGGCCAAATACATTAAGCATATTTTGATATAAATTTAAAATATTCTATCGATTGAACTAATTTTCTTATATTTTGTTTTATAGGTATCAAAAAACAACAAATACATATGCACCATACAATAAAGAGTGGATAAAGGAAAAAATATATATTCTGTTGCGACGTCAAGCAACAAAACATATATAGTGTATCATATCATTTTCATCAAGCTTATAATTGGGTCATTCCATGTGAAATCAACAAGAAAAAGAATATTTGGTTACATGACCATTTTTAAAAATTTTTATTTTTTGCACATATGTTCCTACATATTCCAATAGATAAAAAAAAAATTTAAATTTTTTTCTTATTGTTTGTTTTTTAGGTATGACCATTTTTCCAACATGGCAAACTATAAATTTGACCAATTTTGATGCTCACGTAAACTTAAATATCTTGGAACTAAAAAAAGATAGAGACTTGGGATAAATACTATTTTACTGGTCTTAAAGTGGACTACATTTCATGGCATTGTAATGTTTGACTAACTGCAATCAGGGTGTTGAAATTTAGCATCAATTTTGCTAAAAATGCAATTTTTAGGCCTGTTGTGAAAATTTGAAAATTCTGATTAATTTCTCTTATGAGAAATTAATCAGAATTTTCAAATTTTCACTACATCTTATCCTACTCCCATAGTCTTAGCCTGAAAAAAAATTCTCTACTCCACCTTTTACTTGGGTTTTAGGGTTGCCAAATTTAAAAAATGATCACTTTTAACACCCCCAAAACCCCATGTGGGGCAAAATTTAGAAATTGGCTCAATAAAACAACAACTCCATACAGATAGTCGGGTCCTTTTTTGTATATTTTATCCTTTCTATTTTTAAAATTGAAAAGAAAAGTGGAATTTTCAACACATGAAGAATTTTCAAACAGGAAGTTACTTATTAATGCTTAAATGTCTGTTTAAAAATATGTTGTTTTGCTTGTTGTTGAGACCCAGACCGTTCGACCTACCAGAAAGGTGTAAGGTAACCAGTTGTTTTGCTTGTGTATTTCTTTCTATATTGTCATTAACATTAATTTAAAAGCAATTTCATATATTCTTGCTTACAATTGAGCAGGGGGGGGGGGGGGGGGAGAGAAGTTGTCTGTGTTAAAAAAAAAGGCATTTCAAAATATTTGTACCATGTTACCTCAAACAAAAAGTTCTTTCAATGTTCTAACTTTGCATTATCTTCAACTGATATGAAAATTACCAATTTTACCCCCCCCCCCCCCTTCAAGAAGAAAGAACAGTTCAAAAGTTAAAAATATAAAAACTGTTTCAAGGAAGCCACAAATGCATGCAGATGATCATATGAATTATCAAATTTTGTATATTTCTTCCTTTCTATTTATGAAATTCAAAAGAAAAGTGACGTTTTCTGCATACATATTTTAAATGATAGGGAATTAATTATTCATATTTAATGTTTGTACAAAAAATGCCATTTTGCTTGTACATTCGAATCCTTTTGTTTGTACATTCCTTGTTTGCTTGTACATTCTTCAATCATTCAAATTAATTATTCATTAGATTTCATATTTTTTATCTTTAGAAAAAAAATCCAAGAAAATAATAAATAAATGTTCGTGTTTCTTACCTAATTATATATTATGAAAATAAATTTAAAACATCTATTATGTTGAAAAAATGTGAAATTTAATAAAACAGTTATTTTTCTCTTAATTGCTTTGGAAAACATCTTTCTCAGATATGCTCTGATTCTTTTCCAGCAGGCTTCGTTCTGGACAAGGTACCCTACTGGGTTGCAAATGAAGGAGGAATAGGTCAGAGGTCACATCTGGCTTTGGAATAACTGGGCAATGGCTTAGTTTTGTAGGTATGAGAGTTAGATCAGTTTGACATGAAACATTGAGCTGAACAGCAGTCTAGTTGCATTTCTAATGGAAATGATGTCTGCCATTGGAAAGGCTGCTTCATACTTTATCAGATAAATTTTTAAATTTTGATTCTTAAATAGATCGTTCTTGTTGTGATCCATTTTCATCTCATGAAGCTCGAGCAAGTAAAGGCCTGAGAACTATTACTTTATAGAACAACAAAAAACAACAAACTTGCATGATCTTACACCTGGTAAATCTTTATGCTCAAGTAATGGTCAACCGCTGAGAATTTCAAAAAGAGTAGTTATGATTAATATCAAACTAGTGAAATAGCCACTGAAACAGTCAACATAGCATGTAATGTATTAGGTGTCTCACCAATTAAAAAAGCATAAGTCAACACAAAAAAAAAATCACATGGAAAGACAAAACTCAAAAAGATATGTTAACTTGACTTGAAAAGCTGTTAAACTTAGTTGGCAAAATGTTTAGATGTTGAACTACCTTCCGAACAGTCATCAGAACGCTTCACATCTAGCTCACAGTGTGAAGATTGCACTAATTTAAACACAAACTAAAGGGAAAATATAACAAAAGCAGTTCAACACCAGAAGAAATTAAAAATTTAAGTCTTATGCCTTAAAGTTGGACTACTAAAACAATTATGAAAGAGTTTGGAGCTAGCCAGTATCTAGTTCACAGAACTAAAGACCTCAAAAATATGGTTCTTTCCTGAAAAAAAGGTAGGACACTTGATTTGAAAGTGAAGGAAACAGTTTGCACATTCTTTACATGTAATGAAATCAGCTGTTGTTTTCCAGGGAAGAAAGAGTGTTTATCTGTACAATCTACTACAGGAATACTAGAATTAAAGCAAAAATATTTGCTTTTAAGAAATCTTAAAAGAATTGTATACTGAATTTAAACCATCTAAATTACAAGATAGGCTTTTATCAATTTGCAGAGCTATGACCCAAATAGTGTATCTTAACTGGTGCTAGTAGTACTCACAGTATAAATGTATGCAGCTACCATCCAATATAAAATTAATGGTTTCAGCAATAAATATGAATCCTGATATTACTTTATTGCTAAAAATGATAATTTGCTCAACAGAAGATGAAAGTTGCATACTTGGTGAATGTTCTAAATGCCCAGGAATTTTCACTTTTAATTAAATACTATCAGATTCAAAACACTCAGTAATGATATTTACAATAAAAATTGATGAAATCACATAAATTAATATTAATAATAAAACAAGAAAGATCAATCATGCATAAGCATTGATTATGAAACACTTTCCAACTGAAATGTAATTTCATTTAAAAATTTCTAAAATGTGATTCATTCAGTGGTAATATCTTTTACATTATCACAGAACTACAGTAATTTATTATACTTAAATATTTAAAACTGTATCGAAATATAAATCATCTGATTCTTTATGCAAAATCAATGAATATTTCATTCATATAACTTGTATTCCAGACTCCAGAGCTAAATAATTTTGTGTGAAAAAAATTCAGCAATTCTTATGTAATTCATCTTACAATCGCTTGAGATATTTGCATTCTGCATATGTTAAAATTAGGCTTCCTTGAAGAAATAATAAAAGTTTAGGGATCATTTAAAATCACAACTATTGTAATTGCATAGGCACGGAATTTAGATACACAGATAATACACAGATAATATATATGTGTATGTGTATGTACTCAAAGTATTTGAATCGTGCCGAGGATCGGAACTCGAATTTTCAAAGTATCTACACGTTTTGGGACTTCTAGAACACGAAAAAACTACTTTTAGGAAGACGTCTGTGTGTGTAAGGGTGTATCTGTGTATGTTTCTGTGTGTCTGTGTGGATATTACATCCACTCTAATTGAAAAACTAATGGACCGAATTTCATACAATTTGGTACGTATGTTTTTTGTGGGAAATCCTGATGTTCATTAGATTATAGTACGATTCGTAATAAAAGAATCTGCCTTCTTTGCGAAATGGCCGCAGAAATTGCCTTTATCCACTCTAGCTAAAAACTAATGAACCAAATTTAACAAAATTTAGAGTATAATATTTCAATAACCTACAAGTGATTTATATACCAAATTTAACAAAATTTTGTATATAAATCATTTGTAGGTTATTCTACTACGATTCGGGAAAAAGGAACGGGCTATTTTTGCGAAATGGCCAGCAAAAATCGTTATATATAAAAATAAAAGACTACGTGTGCTCAATTATATCAATGAAATTCCTATTTTATATGTGATTTTTGACAACAAAAAGAATAAGACTAACCCCATTACTCTAGGACTAGCCGTTCTTGAGATATTCTAGTTTTTTCGCGTTTTCGCTACGCCACTTTTGACAATAAGTCCAGCTATCAAATGAGAACCAAATTTAAGTTTAACGTATAAATTCAATGTCATTTAAAATACTTATGTTGTGCAGATAAACTCAAATTATCATTGAATAAATAAAGAGAACGAATATGAGTCTGCAGAGAAAGACATGTGCTGTCCACATCAGAATTTTTAACAATATTACACCAATGATTTATAGAAGTGAACGGGGATTATTTTCAGGCCATTTCGAAAAAAATGTATAATCTATATTTAAAGATCCATCAAATTTTTGTCGAATAAAATGTTCAACAAATTTAAGCTGTGTACCAAATTTTAACTCTCTAGGACGTAGGAAAGTGCATTTAAAATGCCATCAATTAAATTTATCATGAAGAGTTATATAAAATTTAAAAAAAATGAAAAATTGTTATCTACCAAATTTATCTTAAAATATGAAGCCACTCCCATATGCGAAACGTTTAAACAAATGGAGAGATATTTATTATATAATATCTCTCTCTTTTCTTTCTGGAAGATATCCCAAAGTCAGAATTTAATTGAATTTGTTTTTTTCCCTATATTAAATAATTTTTTTAATTAAAAAACTACTTAACATATTTTATTGAATTTTTTTTTATATATTCTATGGGATAATGTGAATATTTCCTAAAAATTTCGAAGATATTCGTGAATTTTAAATTTACTTAAAAAATGTTTGAAAAATTAGGTCCCATAGGGTTCAATGTATTTCATTTTTTCAACCCGGGTTCAATAAAAAACTAATTGGGTGATATTATTTATTTATATTCCCATAGGTCCTACAGACCGTCTGAACAACATACTAAAATTTCATTTTGATAAACTCATTTTTACGGCAGTTATCGTGCTAACGGACAGACAGACAGGCAGGCAGGCAGGCAGGCAGGCAGATGAATGAATGAATGAATGAATGAACAAAGTCATAAACACTTTTCAACTTTGTTGTAAAGTGTTAAAAAGACCAAATACGCAGGTAAAACAACATATTTTTGGTTAAACATTTAAATACAAATAAATAACTTCTTGTTTTAAAAAAATTTCATATACTGAAAATGACACTTTTTTTTTCAATTTTAAAAATAGAAAGGATAAAATATACAGAAAAAGCCCCTTTCACTTGGTTATCTACATGGATTTGTTGTTTTATTAAACCAGTTTTTAGATTTTTAAATTATGCCCCACATGGGGTTTTAGGGGTGTTAAAAGTGGTTATTTTTAAAATTTTGGAAGTTTGGCAACCCTAAAATTCAAGTAAAAAGTGGATTAGAAGCTTAAAATTTTTTGTGCTTATAAAACACTTCCAACTCTTTAAATCAACTGTATTTTATTCATGTTTTAATTTCTCCAGCTAAATTGAAAAAATCTTAAACATGAAAAAAAAAATTCAAATTTAAGTGCTTAAAAAGAGTTTCAGTAAAAAAAATATTACATTTAGTTTATATCATATGAAAGCTTAAAGTCTTAGCTTTAAAATGGCACCTGAAATATTGGTTTGTGACAAATACAAGTGGTTTTACTTTGGAAAGAATAACCATCACTTTTCACAGAAATATGACCTTGAACGATGTTTCAAGGGGCAAAATCTCCCCTTCTACTTTTAAAAAAAGAATTGAAATTCTGCCTTTCGCCTTTTCCTTAGGTATATTAGCTAATTTTAATTTTTGATCAAAATCCATTACTATGATGTAACTCCCATTTGTTGATTTGACACGGAATGACCCAATTGCTGTCAATGTACTGAGCATTGCATTTGTTTGGGTATAGGTCTCATCTAAAGTCTTGACACTTTAATCATAAAGTTTATAAGATTTTGTTTTTGTTAATTGTAAAAAGTTTTTAAGTTTTTATTTCTACATTTTTCTGTAAATATTTTTTATACAATAAAGTGTTAAGTATGATTATTGAATTTTGTAGTTTTTTTTTTAGCTTCTGTTCTGAATCTGAACTTTACATTTTGCTAGTGTTATAGCTAGCTTATAGATCATAATAAATCTAAATACCAAAAGGTTTACATGTTTAAGAAATTTCTTTATTTATAATTTTATTAAAATATTTAGCTTGTAAATATATTGACTTTATACTTCAAATATATCTTATCTAATAAAAGAAAACATTTGTATATGTCATTTGTAGCAGAAAATTGAAGTTTTGGACAGTGGCAAAATGCAATACAAGAGTACTGCAGGTGCCCGGACGATATGACTAGTTGAGATTAAAAAAAAAATTGAATTAGTTTAAAAGTTATAAACTTCAAAAGTAAATTTAGCCGAATTTTCACCATTTTTAATCTAATTTACTGAACAGACGATTCTGCTCAAATGTGATCAATTTCTTTCACAGATGCTTGTTTTGTGAATGATATTTCAGACTTTCGGTCTGAGTTTGAGTGCTATAAATGTTGCAATGTTTTGATTCATGGATTTGAAAGATAAATTGCGATGCAAGTTATATTGTTGTAATTGCAGTAATAGCTATTAAGTTCTGGTGAAACCAGTTCATTGATGCTGGTTACTACACTGGAAGTATTAACCTAAGTTATTGAAAATGCTTTCTATTGGCAGATGTTGACTATAAATCTTATCTTGCAGCTTTGTGCAATTCAAACTCTTATTATTCAGGGTGAGGAGTCAGTCACCTTTATTGGTCACTTTTTGTCACCTTTTTCAAACTTATTTTAACGATATTGGGCAAAAATGTACATTTTACCCATATTTGTATATAATTCTCATTTGGTTGGTTGTTGGTTTTCAGTTGTTTCAGTTGTTGTTCATGTACAATCACACTTTTGTAGTTGGGATTCGACAATTCAATGGATTTTATTCAATGGATTAATCGCAAGATATTCATGATGTTTTGAAGAAAATGTTTCCTGATAATATCCCAGAATATTTTTCTTTTTCATCTAAGAAAATACGATACTTAATCACTGATGGACTGGCTCCTTATTTCCAGGAACTCATTCTAGAAGAGGCATGTTCATCCTACTATACATTGAGTTACGATGAAACAACCAGTGTCAAAATAAAAAGGAGCTGCAAATAACAATCACATTTTGGTCTAATAGCAAATGTAGTATAACAACACAGCACCTCAGAACTTTCTTTTTAGGTAAAGCTGATGCTGAAACATTACATCAAATACTATGTGAAGCACTTTCTGAGGCTAATTTTTCACAAAATAGATGTCTAATGCTTGGATATTAATAAAGAAGTATTTAGACTTTTCGATTGTAATGTCCAGGAGAAACGAGGAACAAGACTTATAAACATAGGTACCTGCAACATCCATACAATGCATGCATATTTTGATGGTTGGCTTGCCCATTGGGAAGAGTTTGAAGAAATCTAATCTAAATTTAATATTTCATACCATAAATTTTTGAAACATGCAACAACAAGGTGCCTTACCTTGTGGCCTTCAGCCAACAGGATTTCGGGGCAGCAGTGGGACATTATTTAATTCTATTTCCTTAAGCACATGGCTCTGAAAAAAAAATTCGGCTGTTCTTCAATCCAACTCCTACAAGGCTGTTGTGAGTGCTTTAAAGAAATCTTCGATAAAAGCTGAACTTCATTTCATTATCTCATCAGCAGAACTATTCATAAAGTTCACACATTTTCAATGTCAAGCACCCATGATCCACAAATTGCATGAAGAAATAGAAAATATTCTTCAGACGTTTATAGCTCATGTTTTGAAGACTCCTGTCATTAGAAAAATCCCTGATTTTTCTAAAGTTGATTTTGATGTACTTGATCTCCACAGTTAGTAATTTACTTCCTCTTGAAGAACTTGTCATTAATGAGGAGGTCACAGACGAACTTTCTAAACTGAAAGAACATGATAAGTTGTTTCTGAAAGAAGCTCGAAATCATTACAGTACTGCTTGTAAGCATGTGATGGAAAATACTTGCTTATCAAATGGATCATTTAAAAGTTTTAGATTTTTAGACCCAAAAGAAAGAACAAAAGCTAGAAGCTGCAGAGACATAATGAATGTTGCAAAAATTATGCCATTTCATGTTCATAGATTATTTATTAAATGAGTGGAACGTCTTTTACAACTGGAAAAAGATGATACAGCATTTGAAAACAAAACTATTGATGATTACTGACAAGAACGCATCTCAAAAAGGGACTCATTATCAAAAGATATTAAGTTTCTGAATGTTTCAAAAGTTATAAAGGCTGCTCTTACTTTGTCTCGTAGAAATACTGATATAGAGAGAAGATTTTCCATTTCTAAGCATATATTAGGAGAAGATAAGTCAGCAGTAACAGAAAGATTTTTAAATAGTATATTGATACTGAGGGATGCCTTGAAACAATAACCCCTATTTTCTTTTTGTACCCATTGATCCAAAGCTTAAATATGGGCAACAAGCACATTCAAAGTACACTGCCTTTATGGAAGATTGTAAGAGGAAAAAGAAAATCGAATTAGAAGAAAAAAAAACAAGGAAAAAAGGATTATGAAGAGAATAATGAAAAGATAAAGTCAATCGAATGTGAGACTACGGCACTGAATGACAAGGAAAAAGAACACCTGCAAACTAAGGAGGCTAGAGAAAAACTCTTCTCTGAAGCTTCAGCTAAACTAAAAATAGCACTTGAAAAAAATGATTTAAAGGCAGCAAAATTGGCTCAAGGCATGCTCGAGTGTGTAAAAAGTATGCAAGAGGAAAAAAAGGTGCAGGAAAAGGAGGTTGAAAGCATTCAAAGGAATCTTGAGAAACGAAAATCAAATACGATTTCAGTATAATACATTTTTTGCAAAGATACCTAAAAAACAATTGGCCAGACAATTTTTTCTTTAGATTTTTTTTTTCTGGAACATTGAAGAGAATATATCATTAGATTTTCATAATTTTGTGTAGATTTTTTGTTTTTATGAATTTGATAAACCTTGTGTAAACTTTTCGTATAATATTTATATGGCCATACCCCATCCAGGATCATAATAAAGAAATGTATTATGATCTTATCTGGCCTTTTTTGGTAGGGGAGTATAAAAAATTTTTGTAACCATATTTGTTGTTTCATTCAATTGGCAAGAATTCTATTTTTTAATCAACTTTTAGTCAGCTTTTTGAAAAAAATTGTCACCTTTCTCACCTTTTTCAAAAGTCACTTCTGCTCCTCACCCTGAGTATTTGATAGCAGTTGCTTGCTATGACATACTTTGTTTGACATCATAGAGGTTAATAGCTATTCAGTGCTGATGTACTTTAATTAACAACAGTGAAACTGGTCTACTGGTTGCTGTGTTGAAAAGTTTCTAAGTGCATATTTGTTGTAAATATGTTTATATTTACACCAAACCTTCATAACATATTGCGGTTATAAGTATGTACTAGAGATACACAAATACTATCTGTGGTTTTGAATACCAGAAAGTATTCAAGACTTTGAATATAATATCACTAGAACATATTCAAATACCTTGAATATCTCGCCATGAATCAAATCAAAAAATTCAAATTTATAGGAGCTATCTTCATATTTTTACATCAGAAACAGAATTAACATACTACTGTTTCCTTTCTTTTTTCATTCGAGAAATTCGAAAGTATCTATAGAAGAAAAATTGTTTCTATGGAGTGAAAATATTTTTGACTACTGGAAAAGAACAGTTTATACCCTCGTTTAAAGGAATTATCTTTGAAGTATTTAATTATTTAATCACACCACTGTCAACATTATTTTTTTCAGAGCAACTCTTCAGCACATCTGGTTTTATTTGTGACAAAAAAGGAAGCAGATTAGATGCTGAATGTGTTTGAATACTTGTTTCCTTAAATAATGATCTGCAGTAGGTGAGAGGCATTTACAATTATTGTAGGTTAGGGTACTTGAAAAAGTACTGTAAAATAAATTAAAATGTAAAATAAAAAATTAAAATTTAAAATAAAAGTTTGATTTCTAAATGTGGTTTTATTAAATATTTTTCTTTTTACTTTACTTTATTAATTTATTTAATCTATATAAATGAAATTGAAAATCTATATGTGTGTGTGTGTGTCTCATTATTACGAGAGAGCAGCTGCACCAAATTTTATTTAATTTTGTAGGTAGCCTTGAAATAATAGCCCCATTTAAAATTTACTCTTATGTTTTCAGTTGATAGGACCAGGAGTTGTCAAGATATTAATAAAAACAAACCTCCCATAGAGATAACATTATGCAGACTATATTTTTTTTACAAATTTGTTTGAAAAAAAAAATGTTGCTAAGCAATGGAATTGAACCCAATAAGTTTATACAGCAGACTATTTTCATTAAATCTTTTATGATTTAAATAATTAGACATGTATATTTAATAAATTTTATCAGAATTATTTTTGACTGGATTATATCAATTATAACTTTCGGTTTTATAAGATATGGGAATTATTGGTATTAATTTCTGATGTCATCTGTTTAATTTAGCAAATGTTTTCAAACATATAGTATTGTTGAGCCAGAATAGAAGTGGTACGGGTATATCTGCTGATACCATTTTGGCATACATTGATCCGATTTCATAGCACTTTCAGTTTTGCATGTATTGATTAAATTTCATTTTTTTGTAAATTTGTTTACAAACGAGATCAGGATGTTTTATTCTTTTGATCTGCCAGTGAAGATAATTTTGTATAGCGAGAACAGAGATTCTTATACTTCTTTTCAGGAGCATTAAATTAAATATTTTAATAGAATGCTTTGAATAACAATGTCATTTAGAGTATTCATAGGAATTTGCACATAATTATGAGTGTTAAGCTTTTTTTATATTATATATTCTTTATGAAGAACGGGTATACTGCTAGTAATTAATAAATATGAATATTTTTATTAAGAACTTGAAATAACTATTCAGGGTAATAAATATGGATATTATTAATTAGCAGTTTGATATAACTATTCTAATATTCAAGGTATTTAAATATTTGAGATCTGGTTAATAATTGAATATGATATTCGAATTCGTAAAAAAGTTATTTGGCTATCTTTAATATGCTTCTTTTTTTCTAGTACTGCAATGAGTGGAAATGCATGTAGGTATCTCAATAAACACATTCGTTATCATTTTGTTATCGGAATTGAGTCGATCAGCTAATACCTATAGTACTGGTTTGATACTATGCAATTATGTTATAAATCAATCAAAAATGACTAATAAACCAACAGACAAAGTCCTTACAATGAAAGGTGTCAGAATGGTATCGGTGATTGTTATAAAACCTGTACTTTCTTGCCATGCATCTATACAGAACCGGCCCATATAAAAATTAAATTTTGCAGTTTTATGAAATTATATGTTTAGAGGGGACAGGGCTGCAACTATCGTAGCTAAATTTGAGTTTGTTAATTATTTTATATATTTCACTAAAGTTCTATGACCGACTGTTTATTTTATTACTTTCCCTACAATACATGGTACTGTATAGGAAAAGTATTTGGATTGTGTCGAAAATTGCAATTTGAGTTTTTGACGGATCTACACATTTCAAGCATTCTAGAACCCAAAAAACTATTATTAGCATGACCGCTGTGTTTTACTACTGTACAACTAGCTGAAAAACTAATGGATAAAATTTCACAAAATTTGGAAACCATTTGTGGGATACCCTCCCAGGTAACACACATACGGTATTATAACCGTTGATAAACCGTTTATACGTTATATTTTCGTATGTGTTATACGATAAACGGTAATACATCGGTTATAATACCGTTATGAGTAAACGGTATATAAAAATACCGTATATCATACGTATGAATTACCGTGTATGAACATACCGTATGTAGAAATACCGTTTTAAATACGTATGTATTACTGTTTATTTTACATTAAAATAACCGTTTTTATTACGTTAAAAATACCAATTTATCATACGTAAAAATAACCATTAACGCTCCCCTCTCGCTCAAATCCTCTTTCAGCTTTGTTCTCGAACCCTTTTCCCAAAGGCATTTTTATGTATTACCGTTTAAAATACATTATAAATACCGTTTATCATACGTTATAAATACCGTTTATATTACATTAAAATTACCATTTTTCATACGTAAAAATAACCATTAACGCTCCCCCTTGCTCAAATCCTCTTTCAGCTTTGTTCTCGAACCCTTTTCCCCAAGGCATTTTCATGTATCCCTACTTGTTTATCTTCACCCTCCCAAGCTCTAACCCCGCCGTGACGTCACGCAGTTCTGGAAGCTTCCAGAACGGACTCATTTCTACCTCAGGGGACGAAGCCATAAGCTTTGTGCATCTGGCAACACTGAGTGCAGTAATCATTCTTTACGTTTCCCGCCATGGTTTGTAGCACAGAAAGGTTTGTATCTTGAACTTTATTTTCCCGTGTTAGGTTAGTGTTAGGTTAACATGTTGCTTAATTTATATAACTTATTTAATTATATTTAGCTTTAACTTTTATTTTATTTTATATATCTTCCTAGCTTTGTTGTATGTATGCACATATTGCTTTAAAAGCAAACGGGAAAAGTGCATGCATCGTGGTATGTGCATCCATGCTCGCATTTAATACTATCTAAGCGGAGATTAAATGAAAACGTGGTCCGAGATTGCATTTGTTGTCATGCATGCATGTTTATTTCAAATATTGTAAAATCAGAAATTATTCTTTTACATGTTTTTATGTATTTTAAACTTAAAGATGGTATAACTTAAATTTTAAACTTAACTTAGATTTTAAACTTAAAGATGGTAATAGGCTGCAACCTGAAAATGCAGAACGCTTAATTTTCCTGTACCGTAACTTACCTCTAACTTTGATTACAAAGAATAATTAGTTTGTTTTTAAACAATATTTCATATATGGTGTAAAACTTAAGAAATTAAAATACTGCCAAATTGAATATTCATCCAAGGGTCATTCCGTGTCAAATCAACCAATGATCTGAACCTTGACATCATGGAAAATGATAATTTTTGGTACAATAGTAGTACCAGTGAAGCTGACAAAAACTGTAAATATTAGATTTTTTGGGCTCTTAGTTTTCAGTTATTGACTTTCTTAAAAGCGAAATTTGGCAAAAAAAAAAAAGTATTTGACCTAGAGATCTCAAATTGGTGTCATTTTTTTTTTCTTTTAATGGGTCTTAATTTGATATGACTATGCTATTCTCTAAAAACAATTTCTCTTTTAGTTTGTAATTATTTTAGAAACTCCAATTTTAAAAAAGAGTTAAATACCATAATCATGTTGTATATCAAATTAAGGTCCATCGAAAACAAAAGACTGCACTAATTTGAACTCTCTTGGTCAAATAGTTTTTGATCTACCACTGTTTAAAGATTTCAAAACTTTACCAGATTTGGCTTTTTTAAAAAAGTGAATAACTGAAAATCTAAAAGCGCAAAAAATATGAAATTTTACGGTGTTTTTAAACTTTACTGGTACTATCACTGTACCAAAAATGATCAATTTTTTAGATATCAAGGTTCAAACCATTAAGTGATTTGACACAAAATGACATACATTTAGTACATAACTCATTAGCCAGTTTTTTCATACATTCAGCCCACATATGTTCTCAATTTTTACAATTTGCTACACACTTAATATTCAGGATGGCCACTCAACCGGGAAAAGTCAGGGAATTTTGTGATTTTTTTTTTTTTTTAATTCTAGTTGTCCTTATAAGAACAGGACTGCCCAGTTTGTATGCCATTTTCGAAAAATTTCGCCAAGTATTATGCTGTACTCGTAACTTCTAAATAAAGGCTGCCATGTGTCCATTTGATTCCGTATAAAAACAAAAATGCAGAGTTTGTGCTCCATTTTGGACAACTGTTGCCAAGAATATTATATACATTTTACAATATTTTTTCTATTTTAATGACATTCTTTTGACATTGCTGAATTGACATTAATTATTCAATGGCTGTAGCTTGTTACAGTGTAGTTTTTGCATATCTTTAATGTCTGTCATTGTGAACAATTTGCAATGCCCATATTTAAGGACATCAGTTTAGACTATTTCTTTTTATTTCTTCAGGGAAAAAAAACATTAAATTCTTTTAAATATTTCAGTAGTTCAATTTTGCTGCATTTACATGTATTTTTTATTAAAAATGTCAAAATTTATTTGTAAAAACAAAAAATGTGTATTTTTTTCTCCTGATTTAATATAACTTTTTTTTTAATAGTGGAGTAATTGTTAAGATTCTTTAATCAAATTTGTAACTAAATAGGGATGTGCACGCATTTTATGTTAAAATTACTGGTCTGGAATTTCTTTTCAATTCACCTGGAAAAGTCAGGGAATTTCAATGTGTCTGAAGAGTGGCCACCCTGATATTTCACATGCCACTCAATATAATTTTATATTTACAATTATAATTACAAAACGTTCAAGAACTTTTAAAATAAGTTCTTCTCCAAACTGAGTGAAGATAATTTCATTTCTTCCTTGCTCAAGAGTACAAACTCTCCCAGTTGCAGTAACAGGCTCTACTTTTTGCAAAATGGTCTCACCTGGCACATTCAATACGTCACTCGGTTGAGGATGAAAGTAAGAAAAGGTCCCTTAGGATGTAGGAAGCTTACTTTATAGTCGCTCGTAACATTATTCTTCTCAAGAATACATGCAAGCCACAAAGATCCTTTATAGACTATATAGTGCCAAATCCAGATTCAATTTTTACTAAATTAGTTTGTGTAATATAGTCGAATGCTGTCACACGTTCAGTAAACCGGTGTTCACTACAGTAATAATGCTTAACAAGAAGCCAATTTTCAGAAATTGGGTAAAAAGAATGAAGTTTTTGAGTACAGCACAGTTGATGAGTATGAAGAAGTTAAAGAAATACTGTCGCCACAGTTGAATGACTTTAAGGCAATCATGGGTACTCAAAAACTTCATTCTTTCTACCCAATTTCTGAAAATATACTTCATGTTAAGCATAATTACTGTAGTGAACACCAATTTACTGAACGTGTGACAGCATTAGACTATATTACACCAACTAATTAAGCAAAAATTGAATCTGGATTTGTCACTATACTCTATAAAGGATCTTGGTAGCTTGCATGTATTCTTGAAAAGACGAGCGACTATATAGTTAGCTTCCTACATCCTAAAGGACCTTCTTCTTTCTTTTATCCTCAACCAAGTGACGTATTGAATATTTGAATGTGCTAGGTGAGACCATTTCGCAAAAAGTAGAGCCTGATACTGCAACTGGGAGAGTTTGTACTCTTGAGCAAGGAAGAGATGAAATTGTCTTCACTTGTTTGGAGAAGTACTTATTTTAAAAGTTCTTGAAAAGTAACGTTTTGTAACTGATTGTAAATACAAAATTAAATTTTGAGTGACATATGTGAAATATTAAGTGTGTAGCAAATTGTTAAAATTGAAAAGAACATATGTGGGCTGAATGTTTGAAACAACTGGTTAATGAGTTATGTACTAAGTATATGTTATTCCGTGTCAAATCAATTAATGGTTTGAACCTTGATACCTCAGAAATCGATCATTTTTGGTACAGTGATAGTACCAGTAAAGTTTACAAAAACTGTAAAATTTCAGATTTTGGGGGCTTTTAGATTTTCAGTTATTTACTTTTATTAAAGACATTAAGGGACTATTTGTGTGCCAAATTTCATAGTCGGTCGTTAAGGGGTTCCTATGGAAATTAAATTTTTTGTAATTTAGCTAATTTCACTTATAGTTTAATACAAAAAAAAATAATTTTCATAGGAACCCATTGGCTTCCCATTATGAAACTTGGCATACAAGTAGTCCATAAAGCATATATTTTTTTTTCAAAAAAATTAAAAGGGGTGTTTTTGAGATTTAAAAAAAAAAAATTTGAAGCTTTTCAAAAAATTCAAATTTGAAATAGCATAGTCATGTTATATATCAAATTAAGACTCATTAAAAGCAAAAGAAAATAACACTAATTTAAGCTCTCTAGGTTAAATAGTAAGTCTCATTTATAAGCATTTAAAAAACGATATTTCGGTATAATTTTTTTAAATACATGATTTGGAAGAATTAAAAAAAAATATATACTAGGAAGAAATTTTAAAATAATATGCTACTTAGGACAAATTTAAAAAAAAAGTTGATACTGGGGTGAAATGTTAAAAAACACAATACTAAATTAAAATAATTTGATACTTTTAAGAAAATAAAAAAAAATACCTGGAAGAAGTTAAAAAAGCCTTATACTTAAAAGAAAATAAACATGATATGTACAAGAAATAAAAACACAATTCTGGGAATTTTTTTAAAAACATTAAACACAATATTATATTTCATAATGTAGTAGATTATAATTTTTGCAATTTTTAGAAATAATTGTGAAACAGTTTGTGTTCTGTGTATCTAGAAACATGTTCTACTTGGGCTCTGTGCCCTTACTCACTGTTTTCACTCTTAAAAATCATCACAGTTGCATGATACCACCATTGATCAGAGATGTGTAGTTTTAGCATGCTAAATTAAAATTTAAAATAGCCTATAATTGTAATTTAAAATAGCCTATAAACTTAATTACAATATTATTAATATTGTTTTTTTTATATATTTTTAGTATTGAAGTTTACTTTAAAAAAATTAACTCTTTAAAAATTGCAAAAATGTTTTAAGTATTATGTGTTTTAATATATCCCAAAATTTTATTCTGTATTTTTAAGTTATTTTCAATTTAAAATAGCTTATCTTTTAGATTTAAAATTATATTTCATAATGTAGTAGATTATAATTTTTGCAATATTTAGAAATAATTAGAATTAAAAATATATTTAAATATAAACTGAAAATAAAGGGAAAAAACATTTTTGCATTAAAATTATTGTATTAACAATATATAATATAAATTAAAATAAAAATTTTATTACATATGAACAGAGTGATTCTATAGTATTGTGAATTTTGCATATGACACATTTGATATATCGTATCTTTGTAAAAATATGATTTAGATGAATGTATTTTAAATTTTAAAGATACTGTTTCAGATTGTGTTGATTTCAAATTTATAAATTCAAGTACATTATTGAAATCAACACAATCTGAAAATTTGACATCTATTATAAAAATATATTCACCTGACTCAATATGTTTGTTTTACAAAGATGCATAAAACTTTGTAAATATCATGTCTGCAACATGCACTATTCTGTAGAGTTGTCCAATGTGTGATAAATATGTATATAAACACGTAATAAATACGTGTAGAAACACAATATAAACACGTAATAAATACGTGTAGAAACACAATATAAACATGTAATAAATACATGTAGAAACACAATATAAATATGTATGGGAATACATTATAAATGCGTATGGGAACGCATAAATACATATGGGAACACGTTATAAACATGTATGTGGATATACGTAAGAAACACGTATGTGAATATACGTAATATACACGTATATGATATGTAATAAACATGTATCTGGATACGTAATAATAACGTATGTGGATATACGTAATATACACGTATGTGATACGTAATTAACATGTATCTGGATACGTAATAATAACACATGTGGATATACATAATAATAACGTATGTGGATACGTAATATACACGTATGTAGATACGTAATAATAATGTATGTGGGTATACGTAATAATAACGTATGTGGATATACGTAATAATAACGTATATGGATACGTAATAAACACGTATGTGCATATACGTAATAATAACGTATGTGAATATACGTAATATTAACGTATAAGGATACGTAATAATAATGTATAAGGATACGTAATAATAACCTTTTTTATAACGGTTGGTATACCGTATTCTAACGTACCATTTTTGCGTAATAATTACGTATGGCCTGACACGTAAAGATTACGTATTGCTTGATACGTAAGAATTACGTATTTGTGCTACCTGGGCTGGTGCTGATTAGATTCTGATACGATTGGTAAAAAAAAGAGCCTTCCTTTTTTTATGAAATGACCGGCAAAAATCGGAACTCTAGCTGAAAAACCACATTTTACAGAATTTGATATATCACTTGTGGTTTACCCTGAAACTCGATTTTGGTACGATTCGGCACAAAAGAAACTGCCTTTATTTTGCAAAATGGCTCGTAAATATAGTCAAAATCTAAAAAAAAAAAAATAATTTTTTATTAAATGCTTAATTTATACGTTATTTTTGGCTGAATTTTTGCTTATTTATGCTGAATTTCAGAGATACTGCATTTCTTAGGAGTTAAACAAATTTTAAGAAGCTCATTATCTTTTTCTACGAGCATCTGGAAAGTTACAGCAAAATTATAAAAACTAAACGAGCTAGAGCCTTAACACTTTTTCTGTAAAATAATAGTAGAAAGCGGAAACATGTTCCGCACATAAAACGACCTCATAAACTTCTGTCGACACATAAATGGTTAAAAAGAATCTTTGTCATTGTTTAGGACCTGTAACATTATTAGCTATTTTGAAAAGGTGGTTTTAATTTCGATATTTTAATATTTTGAACTGATTTAAAAATATTTACGTTTCTTACAGACAGAAATTCATTTTAAGAGATCAGGACTCTTAAAAGTGACACAAACAGGGTGAAATCCATGTTTCACGTTTTTTTTTGTAACCCTTCTCCTATGCATCGATAATACCTAAATATTTTATGGCTAATAAGTGAATACCTGTAACATATATGATACATTTTTCAATAAGGTGAATCTTATATTAATATTTTTAAAAAGTTCATAAATTTATTAAAAATTTGTCTTGATATAGGTTGCTAGCACGCATGATTGCAACAAAGCCATTGCTTCCAGAAACAAAAATATTGCTGATTATGATGCAAAATTATCCATTCAAAAAGACTTAGATCAAATTCGAAACATTTGAATAATTAAAGTTTTTAAAAATTAAATTTAATAATTTAATTACATTTTTAATTTTTTTTAAATTATTTTTTTTAAACTTTTGTTATGCAAATGTTTTGATTTTGGTCTAAGTCTTCTTTTTTGTTTCTGAAAGTAATGGTTTTGTTGCAAACATGCGCGCAAGCAACATATATGAAGATAAAATTATAATAAATACATGAAAATTATACAATTTTAAAAAATGCAAGATTCACCTTATTGAAAAAATTATCATATTCTACTGGTATTCACTTATTAGCCATTAAATTTTTATATATTATCGATGTAAAGGGGAAGAGGTTCAAAATTAAACTTGAAAAAGGGAAATTCACCCTGTTTATGGCACTTTTAAGGGTTCTGAGTCCCCTTAAAATTAATTTCTGTCTGTAAGAAACGTAAATATCTTTAATTCAGTTCAAAATATTAAAATATCGAAATTAAAACCACCTTTTCAAAATATTTAAATATCGAAATCATAACCACTAACGGTTTTCTCGAGATATAGCTGTACTGTACCTCGAGAATATGATCCGAAATCGAACTATATATCCTTGTAGAACTTTCAAAGAACTGCAGTATACTTAATATAGTTCATAGCTAGCACTTTAATTTTCCAGATATAAGCATTACAAACTTGAACATGAAAGATCAATCATGCTTAAAACATTGATTATGAAACACTTTCCAACTTTAATGCAATTTTATTTAAACATCTGTAAAATGCAATACATTCCTCGGTAATATTTTAAAACTTATCACAATACTGCCTTAATTTATTATGTTTGAAAACTTAAACTTTCATCGAAAAAGAAATGAACTTCATTCAAATGACGGCATTGAAATATACATTGCCTGGTTTAAATATCTATAAAATGCGATACATTCCTCGGTAATATTTTTAAAATTATCATAATACTACAATAATTTATTATATTTGAAAACTTCATCGAAAACAACTGAAATTCATTCAAATGGCGTCATAGAAAAAATAACACGCATGGCACTCTTTATAAAAGCAGCATTTCATTCATACACATTTCCCCATTCATATCATTCATCACAGTACTAAAATAATTTATTTTATTTAAAAACTTAAGACCATGGAGCTACAAGTAATTAAACGCTATGCTTAAAACTTCATCGAAAAAAATCGTCCTTCTCTCTGAAAAATCAATGAATATTTCATTCATATCAGCTATGCAGACTCCATGAGCTAAATAATTTTGGGTTAAAGAAATACAGGAATTCTTATACAACTCATTTTACATATTTTGCTGTTTACATTTTACATAAGTGAAAAATAGGCTTCGTTGTAGAAATAATCAAATTTGGATGATCATTTAAACTCAAATATATTGCAATTGCGTTGTTTTAGTATGTAGATGCACAGAATTTAAGCAAAAACAAAGCGGATTTAGGACGGATCCAACACTCAATATGAATTAAAAAGAACTTTAAAAGTCAAGATTTTGAGACAAGATGGATGCCATATTTCATTTTCAAGTGGGTCACGTGATCGCTTCATATAAGAGGTGTAATTATTATTTTAAATTTTATTTTAAAAACTACTGAATATATTTTGCTGAAATTTTTTTTATATATTTTATGGACTAATTTGAATATTATCTAAAATTTTCGAAGCAATTTGTGAATTTTAAATCCGCTTAAAAAATGTTTGAAAAATTAGGTCCCATAGGGTTCAATGTATTTCATTTTTTCAACCCGGGTTCAATCCAAAACTAATTGGGTGATATTATTCATTTATATTCCCATAGGTTCTACAGACCGTCTGAACAACATACTAAAATTTCATAAAGTCGTTTTTACGGCAATTATCGTGCTAACGGACAGACAGAATGAACAAAGTCATAAACACTTTTCAACTTTGTTGTAAAGTGTTAAAAACGAAAAATTTTCAATCTTTAAATTGACACGACTTTTCCTCTAAAACTATAGCAGCTTTCCAAAAACAAATCCTGGTTTATATTGAACTTTTTTGTCACTTTACTTCTGATATCTATCTTATCTTTTATAGTTTAGAAGAAGATATTTCGAGTGAAAGTAAGTAGAGTGAAGCAAATCTCGCTTAGACAGAAACTTTTTAGTTAAAAAAAATCAAATATTGAAATTATTTTTATATATTCATAAATAGAACCATATATCCGATAAACAAGTAAAAATTGTTTGTACCTTTTTCTATTAGGTTCGGAGATATAAGCGCCTAATATGTTTACAGTTTTAACACTTTACAACAAATTTGAAAAGTGTTTATGACTTTTAAACACTTTACAACAAAGTTGAAGAGTGTTTATGACATTGTTCATTCTGTCCGTCTGTTCGTTAGCACGATAACTGGTGTAAAAATAACTTTATCAAAATGAAATTTTAATATGTTGTTCAGACGATCTGTGGGACCTATGGGAATATAAATGAATAATATCATCCAATTAGTTTTGGATTGAACCCGGGTTGAAAAAATGAAATACATTGAACCCTATGGGACCTAATTTTTCAAACATTTTTTAAGTGGATTTAAAATTCACAAATTGCTTCGAAAGTTTTAGGAAATATTCAAATTATCCCATTAAATATATAGAAAAATTTCTGCAAAATATATTCAGTAGTTTTTAAAATAAAAATTGAAATAATAATTACACCTTTTATATGAAGCGATCACGTGACCATTATATGAAGAGATGACGTGACCCACTTCAAAATAAAATATGGCATCCATCTTGTATCAAAATCGTGATTTTTAAAGTTCCTTTTTTTCATTCATATTTAGAGTTGTATCCGTCCTAAAACCGCTTTATTTTTGCTTAAATTCTATGCATCTAGATATTGAAACAACGCAATTACAATATATTTGGGTTTAAATGATCATCCAACTTTGATTATTTCTACATCGAAGCCTAATTTTCACTTATGGAGAATGTAAATACCAAAAGATGGAGAATGAATTGTATAAGAATTGCTGCATTTCTTTAACGCAAAATTATTTAGCTCATTTAGTCTGCAATATAGCTGATATGAATGAAATATTCATTGATTTTACACATAGAAGGACGATTTTTTCCATAAAGTTTTAAGCATAGATTTCAATTACTTGTACCTCCATGGTTTTAAGTTTTCACATAAGATTAATTATTATAGTATTGTGATGAATGAAATGAATGGAAAAATATTATGAATGAAATACTGTTTTTTTATAGAAAGGGCCAGGCGTGTTATATTTCAATGACGATATTTGAATAAAGTTCATTTATTTTCGATGAAGTTTTCAAATATAATAAATTATTGTAGTCTTATGATAATTTTAAAAATATTACCGAGGAATATATCGCATTTTAGAGATGCTTAAACCAGGCAATTTATATTTTAATGCCGTCATTTGAAGTTCATTTTTTTATGAAGTTTTAAGTTTTCAAATATAATAAATTAATGTAGCATTGTGATAATTTTAAAAATATTACCGAGGAATGTTTCGCATTTTAGAGATGTTTAAATAAAATTGTAGAAATGTTTAAATAAAAGTTGGAAAGTGTTTCATAATCAATGCTTTATGCATGATTTATATTTTTTGTTCATAACGCTCCGATTTCAGCCAGAGATACTTCAGCAATAGATGTTATTTACATTAAAAATGTGAGTAATTAGGAACTACAAAAATAGTAAAAAGGTTAATGATCCTTATCTCTTGATTATTGCATCATTAACTTAAGAGATCTTAACACTTCATTTCTGTCCCAAATAAGGGCGATCTCTTTAAACAAGTCTATGATTGTTAGGGCGATTAGTTTTGGGCTAAAAGTGATGCTTAGTTGGAAATCAATAATATGCTGTTAGGTGATTATGCAGAATGTAAAGAATTCTAAAAAGTATTAAAATAAATTAGGAGTTATTTAAAAATATGTTTTGGCATAGATTGCTTAAAATGATTATACGTGGGCGAGAGAAAATAGTTTTATTTCTTCTTAACACTTTATAACAAAGTTGAAAAGCGTTAATGACTTTGTTCATTCTGTCTATCTGCCTGTCAGTTCGCACGATAACTGTCGTAAAAATGACTTTTTCAAAATGAAATTTTAGTATGATGTTGTTGTGAAGGTCTGTGGGAGATACGGGAATGCAAATGAATAATATCACACAAATAGTTTTGGATTGATCCCGGGTTGAATAAATGAAATACATTGAACCCTATGAGACCTAATTTTTCAAACATTTTTGAAGCAAAGTTAAAATTCACAAATTGCTTCGAAAATTTCAAGAAATATTTAAATATCCCATAAAATGTATAACAAAAAAAATTAAGCAAAATATGTTAGGTAGTTTTTTAAGCAAAAATTAAAATAATTATTACACCCATATAATATGAAGAGATCACGTGACCCATTTAAAAGTAAAATATGACATTCACCTTTTTTTCCCAGTGTAGAAATCGATATTTTTAAAGTTCTTTTAAATTTATATTTAGTACTAGCAGCATACCCGTTCTTCGTACGGAGTATATAATATAAAGAAACTTGAAATTCATAATCATGCCCAAATTCTTATAGTATACTAAATGACATGTTTAATCAAAATATTCTGTTAAAATATTTTATATAATGCTCCTAAAAAGAAGTTTAAGAATCTCTGTTCTCGCTATATAAAATTATCTTCATGGACATATCTGAAGAATGAAACATCTTGGACCCCTTATGTAAGCAAATATAAAAAAAAATATGGAATTGAATCAATATATGCAAAATAAAAGCGTTAAAATTGTATGGGACCCGTACTAATTATATACGCGAATATTAGAAAATATAACCTGTATTAGTAGATTACATGTATAAATTGAAAATACCAATAAACCCGTAATCTTTAAATCTGAAGACAGTCATTTATTCCAATATATGTCAAAATTAAAGTGCTAAAATTATATGGGAAGATATACACGTACTACTTATAATGTCCGATTATTAGTAGAAGATTACCCGTTTTGCAATATGAGTCACAAATGTTTTTTGGTAAAATACAACAGACGACGTCATAAATTGAATATATAATTAATCCCCTTAATCTTCATACCAGAAGACTGTACTTGATTCCAATATATATGCCAATATATGTCAAAATATATGCCAATATACCTGTACTACTTATATTCTCGTAGGTTAGAAGATATACCCGTGCATTCCTAGAAGATTACTCGTACAACGTACAATATGCGTGTTTCAGCAATTTTTGCCACAATAAAACAATGGCGTAATAACTTAAAAATATCAATAATCCCTGAATCAATAATTCCGGAAAATATCAATAATAATAATGTTTAAACCTGAAGAGTATAATTGATATTATCCAGTCCAAAATGAAATGGCAATGAAATTTATTTTATATACATATCTTCATTATTCAAATCGGAAAGGATTTAATAAAAATCGTCTGCCGCATAAACACATTGGATTTAAATCCGTTGCTAAGCGACATGATATCATTTGCTTCAAATAAATTGGTAGAAAAAATATCGTCTAAATAGTTATATTTCTATGGAACATTTGGCGACAGTTTCGTCAAATTAGCGACATTTTAAAAAATCGCCAAATTTATCGCCAAGTGGGACTGTAGAACTGACAGTTCCACTTTGCGACAAATTGACGAAATATCATCACAATACTATCCCCTAACAAAAAACAATTAATATCATTTATGTAGCGCAATTTTATCAATTTCAAGATATTTTTATAGATTTGAAAACATTTTTATCAATTTGGTGACATTTTAAAAATTCGCTAAATGTATTACTAAGTGGGATGGTTGGTCTGACAGAGAAATGCTAACCAAACATCATTTCAGTACTCTCTTCTAACAAAACAAAAAAAAATGTCATTGATATGTAGAAGACCCAAGCCACACGACCAACCCGAAGGTTTATGGCAGCTGTTTGTGTGTCGTTTATATCAATTTGGCGACATTTCCGTCAATTTGGCAAAGTTTAAGAAAAGTTGTCAAATTAGCGATATCTATCCAAATTCGTAGCTTTGAATTTGCAGATCTGAATGAAACATTCTTATCCCGTTTCAATATACTAAATGAAAACATTACAATTGTATTAGAAGATATACCCGCTCTACTCTTTTTCTGTTTCAACAATCGGCTATATGAATTTATTGGCTAAACACAATATATGAGTTTAGTAGCTAAATACGATATAAGCTTGAAAACTCTTTGCCAAAATAAATGAAATCGATGTACGCAGTCAGCAATTAATATAATTAAAAGAAAAATCAAACCGTCCATTCATAAGATATACTTTTATATCCATTTATCCATTTATTTATTATTTAAATCGAAAAAAAATAATAAAAACATTAACAAACACATTTAATTTAATTGCGATGCCGAGCAACATGATATATCCTCCTAAAATGTTAAAATTTATTAACCACTAACAGCACACCCGTTATTCGTACGGAGTGTATAATTTAAAGAAACTTACAGTTCGCAATCATGTGCAAATTCTGTTAAAATATTAAATTTATTGCTCCTAAAGAGAAGTTTTAGAATATATGTTCTCACTATGCAAAATTATCTTCACGATCAGATCTGAAGAATAAAACATCCTGCCCCCTTTTGTAAGCAAATTTACAGAAGAAAAAATAGGAATTGAATGAATATATGCAACCCCGTACTAATTATATTGTCGCAGATCAGAAAATATGCCAATGTGTTAGTAGAAGATTACCCGTATTACAATATGCGTCTCAAAAATATTTGCCAAAATAAAAGAGATGACGTAATAAATTGAAAACATCAATAATATCCGTACTCTTTATACCAGAAGGTCGTAATTGATTCCAATATATGCCAATATATATCAAAACATATGTCAATATACCTGTACTACTTATATTCTCGTAGATTAAAAGATATACACGTGTATTTGTAGAAGATTCGTACAACATACAATATATGAGTTTAAACAATTTTTGTCATAATAAAATAATTGCATAATAACTTGAAAATATCAATAATCCTTGAATCAATAATCCCCGAAAATATAAATAATAATAATTTTTAAACCTGAAGACCGTAATTGATATTATCCAGTCAAAAATGCTATAAGAAAAATCAAATCGTTCTTTTCTAAAATATATTTTTATATCCATTTATTTATTATTCAAATCGAAAAAATAATTATTAAAATTAACAGACAGATTTAATTTAATTGCGTTTCTGAGTAACATGATATAAGATAGAATCTTATAACATGTTAAATATGTCATGTCTTATAACATAAACTGCGAAATTAAATAACGATTTTGATTTCTCTATACTTCTCATTGTTCCGTAAAAGCTTGTTTTAAATAAACCATGAACCATGGAGATAGATTTCCCTTTTAAATCATGTTTCAAACAATTCATGTTTTCAGAAAGTGACTAATTAACGCAAAAAATCTCCCATCAAACTCAGAGATTAAATTTTAATTCACTTTCAAACGATTTTCAAGCTTTTCGTTTGGATAAACCACGGAGTTAGGGAGTAGAACTCCTAGGATAAGGTTCCGTTTTTCATTAATATCTCGACAACCCCAGGTCTTAGAAACTCGAAACTTGGACAAAAGTTATGGGGGGATATTTCCAGGCTATTCACCAAATTTCATCAAATTCGGTTCAGCAGTTTTTCCGTGATGATGAGACAAACGAAAATTTCGTTTTTTACTAATATCTCGAGAACCACTGATCGTAGAAACTCAAAACACGGATATAATTTTAAGTGGGGCTATTTCTGGGCTACCCACAAAATTTCATTAAATTCGGTTCAGCCGTTCTCCCGTGATGGTGTGACAAACAGACAGACAGACAGACAGACAGACAGATTTTCATTTTTATTTATATAGATTGCATCCGTCCTAAAACCGTTTTATTTTTGCGTATTTTCTGCGCATCTATATTCTGTGATAGCGCAATTGCAATAATTTTGAGTTTAAATGATCGTCAAACTTTGATTATTTCTAGAACGAAGCCTAATTTTAATGAAGTATGTAAACAAGTGATTGTAAGATGAGTTGTATAAAAATTGCTGAATTTTTTCACGCAAAATTATTTAACTCTAGAGTCTGGAATAAAAGTGTATGAATGAAATATTCGCCCCATTTACATAGAGAGCCAGACGATTTAAATTGCGACGACGTTATTTGAATAAGGTTCATTTTTTTCGACGAAGTTTTCAAATATAATAAATTATTGTAGTACTGTGATAACTTAAAATATATCAGCGCTGAATATATGGCATTTTAGAGATGTTTAATTAAAATTGCATGTCGGTTGGAAAGTGTTTCAGAATCAATGCTTTATGCATGATTGATCTTTCTTGTTTATAAATATCTATATATACAAAAGATTTGTCTGCTTCATATACAAATCCACAGATCGTTTTCAAATTTGATAGGATCATTTCATTCTATATTTAAATGTAGGTAATTGCGTACATATTTCGAGTTTCTAACCTCCGATCAGAGCAAAGATGTTATAAGAAAAAGGAAATCAATCTTCATGTGAAGAAAATAACATGTTTTAATCCGAAAAATCTTAAAACGCAGTCAAATATAGGGAAAGTATTGGAATCGTGTTGAAAATCGTAATTCGAGTTTTTGACGGATTTACACGTTTCGAGCCTCCCAGAAGACAAAAAACATTTTTAGCGTGACGTCTGTGTATGTGTTGTGTCTGTCTGTGCAATTTATATATCCACTCCAACTCGAAAACTAATTGACTAAATTTCATAAAATTCTATTGATAAGTCACTTGTGGGTAACTTGGTACTGATTTTGGTACTATTCGGGATTAAAGAACCTGTCTTTTTTTGCGAAACGTCCTTAAAAATCGTCAAAATCTAAAATAGAAATTACGTATCCTCAAATGTATGAATTAAATGCTTGTTTTATAAATCATTTTTGAATGAAAAGAATAAGATCAACCCCAATCTAGGACTAGCCATTATCGAGATAATTTAGTTTTTTTTTATTGCATTTTTGCCATGCCACCTTTGAAAATAAGTCCAATTACCAAGTGAAAACGAGAATTTGAATTAAAAATGCAAATTCACTGTAATTTCATATAATTATGCGTGCTATTTTGTGTAATTAAACTCAATTTAATGAATTATTAAAGAAATAAAGATAAAATGAATTTGAGTCTGTAGGGAAGGTCATGTACTGCCCACATCAAATTTTATTAATTTGGATGTAAGAAAGTAAAATTAAGATGCTATTACAGAAATACATTTACAAAGCTATCCAATACTTTATAAAATACAATATATTCTAAAATAATTAAATTTTTGTTGAAATAATTTAAATATACAAAAGGGCAGGCTATTTTAACCTTCAAATAATTTATGTCTTTCATAGTTAGAATTGAATTAAATAAGGATACATTTTTATTTCCGGAGTTACTTTCATTGGAGTTTCGCCAGCCAGAATATTAATATGCCATTAGACGTTTGCATCGAGGTAAGTTCGTAGTTGATAAAGTACATTCCTTGTTAATGTTCAAGTGGTAGTTCTTTTTCTTTTTGTAGTTTCTTTTATTTATTCTATTTGGCTTCAGATATCTTTCATAAGGTACATACAACCTAAAAAATCTATCCAGTTTTGAAGGAATGTTTAATTTTTTGTAACTTATTGTATTCATTTTTTGTAAGATATTTTTTAATGAGTAGGTAGGCCCTTTAACGCTTTTTTACTTTCCCCGCAATATATGGTAATGTATAGAGAAAGTATTGGAATTGTGTCGAAAATCGTAACTCGAGTTTTCGACGGATTACACGTTTTTAGACCTCTAGAACACGAAAAACTCTTTTAGCGTGAAGTCTGTATGTGTGTTTGCGTGTCTGTCTGTGCAATGTATGTATCCACTCCAAATTGACCAAATTTTATAGAATTGTTCAGGTAAGGCACTTGTAGGTGACTCTGGTGTTGATTAGATTTTGGTACGATTCGGAATAAAAGAATCTACCTTTTGTTGCGAAATGGCCAGCAGAAATCGCATGTATCCACTCGAGATAAAAAACTCATTGACCAAATTTTAGAAAATTTAGTAGATAAGTTACTTGTAGGTTACTCTGGTGGTACTGATTAGATTATGTCACCATTTGGACAAAAAATAAATCACCTTTATTATGAAATTGCCCGCAAAAGTCGTTCAAATCTAAAATAAAAGACTACGTTTGCTCAAATGTATGAATTAAATGGCTTGTTTTATACAATTTTCGACGATTAAAAGAATTAATACCAATCCCATTATTATAGGACTAACCGTTCTCGAGATATTGTAGTTTTTAGGAAATTTTGCTACGCCGCTTTTGAAAATACGTCCAGTTACCAAATGTAAAACGAAAATTGAATTAAAAGTGCAAATTCAGTGTCATTTCAAATAATTCTGCATGTTATTTTGTGCCATTAAACCCAATTTAATGAATTATTAAAGAAATAAAAAGAAAATAAATTTGAGTGTGTAAAGAAAGTCATGTGCTGCACACATCAGAGATTTATGTGCTGTCATCTTGATTTTTGATTTCTAAATTTTTAATGGTTTATACGTTGTTTTACCATTATTCGCTTTGTTTCTTACTGAATATACTTGTAAAAATGGTAAGCAAGTCAGAAGACAGGGTAAAGTTGCAAAATATTTTCTCCCATCAGCCCGCCTGCGGCCCTTGAGTGCTTAATATCCACATACACATGCGAGCCATACACCTCTTTCATTCAATATTACTATTTATTATACGATTCCTTATCGAAATATACATACTACGCTCATACAAATTGTGGACCTTCCCCACAAATTTTTATCACGGGCCCCCATTGTTGTTTTCCCTAGTTTTGTTGATTTTTCATGTCTTCTCCTCCCTAAAATTTTTTAGGGTTCTGGGGCCCTCTGAAGCCACCCATTTGAGTGGTGTCTGTCCCCCAGCGGGCAGTCCTGCGATCTCATAACGTAACTTAATTAATTTACGCTGTCCTAGCTCCTTAACAAAACGTAGCTGTCCCACAAGCAGTAAAACTAACTATATTTTGAATAAAAAATGTAAAATTAATAATTGCCTCAAAGTGACAGAGGTTACCAAAGACATCAAACTTAATTAATAGTGTAGATTTCCTGTGTTATTGCATTGTCGTCAATTTTGCACCATTTTAGTCGATTTGGCGTTGTTTAGTCAATTTTGAGACAAAAGTCGTCAAGTTTGTCGCCAAGGTCACCGAATTTTTGGGACAGACATGCTCTATTGAAGCATAATATCATCCGTTTACTACTGTGTTTGAATTCATTCCTAAAATTTTCCATTCCTTCCATTCTCCATCACTTTCCTATTCCTAAAATTTAAAATCAATATCCTACTTACATTTTGATTTAAAATTTTATCATTTCGGTGTCATTTCCGATAATTTAGTGTAGGTTTTGTTAATTTGGCGACATTTTCATCAATTTAGCAACATTTTCGTCAATTATGGTAAATCGGAAAAATCTATACTAAAATTAACATATATTTTAGTATCAATTTTTCCCGATTTACCCTATGCAAATTTGTAGGCACGATTTCTGGTTGTATAAACGATTATGTCTGTTAATTCCTTATTATTGCGACTGATGATGGACACTATGCTGTCCGAAAGCAAGCTCTATGGCATTTTGAAAAACTTTTCCTGTACGTCAAGATGGTGTATTAAATATGCACTTTACAATGATTGTAGTCTTTGCTGAAACTATTAAAATATTTTAGACGTGTTTTACGATACTTAAGAATTATTAGAATATTTTGACAAACCGAAGATGTTCTTTTACACCAGAAAATATTGAAAAAAAAATCATAAAATGTCCCAGAGATATGTATAAATAATATTGGTGAGGGATTAATCACAAATTAAAATGTAAATGTTTATAGCAAGAGTGCAAATGATGCAACGCAGAAATGCATCATAGGCAAATAATATCTGCCTCTTTCTTATCTTTAATGGATCTTTGGCATGGACGGAAAACATTTTGAACAAGCTTTGTTATCTTTGTGTAAAGTTATTTCTACACAGTGTAGATACTTTTGTACCAATAAATAGAAAAATTATTATTTATTTATGTAATCATTGTTTTCTTTCGTAATTTGTGTATGACCCCTGAAACGCGACGTACCGACATGATTTTTTCCCTTTTAGAACCCATGTCGATGCATCGAAAAGTTGTTTAAGTCAGCATTTTTGTCTTTTTATATCTCTGGGACTTTTTATGATAAAATGCTGAAATTTTGTACATCACCTTATTAGTGTATGGGGCACATTTTACTCATTAGAAATGTTTTTGTACGGGGGTCATATAGAAATTTAAATTTTGTATTTCTTAAAATTTAACTCCCTTGAAAATTTTAATCGATTTCATAAAATTCTGTTCCTTTTATACGCAACTTTGTAATTTATTATATATGTCTAAGATCAATATATATATATATATATATATATATATTAGGTATTATATTGGGTGCTGAAATTAGGTACTCAATACTTAATAATTCCAGTTTTAAATTAAAAGATAAAACTAAAAGTTAGTAAAATTGTATTGATTTAATAAGTGTTTTCATTTTATGAAAATTACTTAATGAATAACAGTAATTATATTGAATTTGCGAAAATTGTATGCATTGTATAAGCAGATAAAATGATTGTCGTTTTCTGCGCTAATTAATTAAATGAACTAGGGTATAGGAGGATTAAATTATTAATAAATATATGGAGCTAATAAACTAGTAGCTGTTAAGGGAATTTTCACCGGCCGATAGCCAACTATAGGAATATAAATATATCTAAATAAATATCCCTATATAAATTTATCTAAATGCGGTCACATAAATAGAAACTAAGTTAATATAAAATGTCACCGGGGGGGGGGGGGGGGCGGATGACGAAGCCACCCCGTACATATGCCTGAAAGAAGCACTGGCTATGCGTCGACCCAACATATTCTATGTAGCCTGCAAGTAAACAATTCAGTCAAAATCAATGCGCGTAGTACGCTCTTTCTCTTCACCAAGCAGCTTTTGTGACATCGGTGCCAAGTAGGTAGAAATATGGTTCACTATCCCCCCCTCCCCCCGATTTATGTCAGACATAAAATTAACAGAGAAATTAATTTAAAGGATAATGAGTAATTCAAAATCTATTCGACACATTAGCACGTCATTTTTGAAGCGTATGGTTGACACAGGTTATTTTAAAGTTTGGAAAAAGATAAGTAAAAAATCTGATGTGGGCAACACATGACTTTACTTATATAATGTAGTGAATGTACTTTTACAGTAAAAAAAATAGGTTTTTCTTATAGTAGATACTAATATTCTTTTCAATATATTGAATTTTCGACAATTAGTCGTCATTTTCATTGATTTAGCGTCATTTTTATCCATTTGGCGAGATTTTCGTTAATTTAGCTACATTTCAAAAAGTCGCCAAGTTGGCGACAATCCACCAATTTCGTCGCCAAAATCTCGCCAAACGTTATGGACGAAGAAATAAGTTATACTTACATCAGATAAATGACTATTGGCGTTTAAATACAAAAGTATTACTCAAAGTATCTTTTTTCATGAATGGAACGAGCTAAATCCACGAGAATGATGTCACCCAATTTATCGCATGATATTACATATGAAAAGAGAACATGTTTCTCAATAGAAATTTTTTTTTCTATTTTATATGACTTTTTGATAATTTTTTTAAAAAATGTGCAATATCTCGAGAACGGTTCATGTTAGCGTTCTAAAATTTATGTAAATCGTTTTCTAATGAAAAATTACATATGAAATGTCTATTTGCGTAACTTTATTAGTGGTTTTGATTTTTTGAAGATTTTTTCAAAATTTCATGCGAAAATTTAGGGGGGGGGGGGGTTCTGAACACTCGATTGCGTATAAAACAATAGGCTTCCAGTGTTTACGGATTGTGATTTTTGTACCAAATTTGGTTCGAATCGGTCCATTCGTTCGTCAGTTATCGTCTCCACAGACTCACTGACACACACACACACACACACACAGACATCACTTCAAAAATGTTTGATTCGTGATCAGGGATGCTTGAAACGTGCTCTTCCGTCGAAAACTCGAATTCGAATTTTCGACCCCGTCACAATACTTTCCTTATACGTAATGTATATAAGGAAAGTAAAAATACATAAAAATAGAAAAACTAAAAATAAGTTCACTATTACTAGTAACATCGGTAAGTAACATTTGAACTGAATCAAGCGTTTATAATCCGATAGAAAATTGCTGCTTTATGAGATGTAACAGTTCAAATATTTTTAGATACCTACGTTTTTCCTATATGCTTTACATCAAATTGTAAATATTTTGTTTCAAAATTAGCAGTATCACTTTTGTTTCCTGACACAATAAAAAAAGAAATGGTCAGCTTTTAAGTTTCTCAAAGTATGCCATTGAGAAAAAAAATTACGTAAATTGTGTAGAATTGTTCTAAAATGCTTTCGAAGCACAAAGCATCAAAGGAAAAATGTTATTTCTGAAAGAATGTCCCCTTATAAAGGTTTCAAATAATGATAAAATGAAAACTAACGAATATGAGAATTTTACCTCTTTTAAAGTCTTTCCGGAAAACGATTTTGCTTCTAAATTTTTTTTTCTATCGTTGCAAACTTTCAACTTCATTGGAGAGAGATAGATGCTATTAAAATTCTTTTGGAACTGCTCAAAGTGACACATTTTATTCATTCTTTCATAATGGAGGGAACTTTTCGAGAAAAGAAAAGCCGATAAAAAAAATGTTCTTACATGTTCGTAATTATGGAATAATGGAGAAGTTATGAGTACCGCAGGAAATATGACTTTTTCATGAATGAATTACTCAGTTGCAGTCGTGAAATTTTCACAACGGGTTCAACTAGTTATTATATTATTTAATGCGGTAATAGCATTTAAATGCAGGTAATTTAAATTATAATGGTAACTGGAATTATGATAATCGGTAATTCATAATTAAATACATCTAAAAGGGTGTTAAACAAACATTTGCATTTTGTTAAAGTCCGCAATAGCCCTCCTATAAATTGCTTGTTGAACTTGCTATACCTGAAACTTGCTGAAAGGCAAATATTAATTTTGGAGTCTAAAATAAAAAAGCTTAAGTAATATTTAAACAAATATTTTTTTTAAACTATCTTCAAAAATCAAATTCATTAAACTAATAAAAAAATAGCTTAATTATGTCAAAATTATTTTTAAAAATTATTCATATCTACGCTTTTCAAAGTTTTAAGTAAATTTTGCGGAAGCTTTGGGATGTAATAAAGAACAAATAAACAAGAAAGGTCAATCATGCATAAAGCATTGATTATGAAACGCATTCCAACTCCAATGCAATTTTATTTAAACATCTCTAAAGTGCGATACATTCAGCGGTAATATTTTTTAAATTATCACAATACTACAATAATTCATTATGTTTGAAAACTTAAAACTCCAACGAAAAAAATGATCGTTATTCAAATGACGTCATTGGAATATAAATCGCCTGGCTCTCTATGTAAAAGCTGTAAATATTTCATTCATCCACTTTTATTCCATTCCTTTCATTCATTACAATACTACAATAATTTATTTTATTTAAAAACTTAAAATCATGGAGGTGAAAGTAATTTAATTCTATGATTAAAACTTCTTCAAAACAATCGCCTGTTTCTCTAAGTAAAATCAATGAATGTTTTATTCATATCAGCTATATATTGCATACTCCAGAGCTAAATAACTTTGCATTAAAGAAATTCAGCAATTCCTATACAACTCATCCTACATCTTTATGTGTTGATATTCTCCATAAATTAAAATTAGGCTTCGTTGTAGAAGTAATAAAAGTTTGATGATCATTTAGACTCAAATATATTGTAATTGCGTTCTTTCAGTACGTAGATGCACAGAATTTAAGCAAAAATAAAGTAGTTTTAGGACGGATACAACACTCAATATGAATTAAAAAGAAAAAAAAATCACGATTTTGAAACAAGATGGATGCCATATATCATTTTGAAATGGGTCATGTGATCGTTTCATATAAGATGTGTAATTATTACGGATACAACACTAAATATAAATTAAAAAGAACTTTAAAAATCACGATTGTGACACAAGATGGATGGCATTGATCATTTAAACTCAAATATATTGCAATTGCATTGTTTCAAAATGTACATGCACAGAAATTAAGCAAAATTAAAGCGGCTTTAGGACGGATACAACACTAAATATAAATTAAAAAGAACTTTACAAATCACGATTTTAACACAAGATGGATACCATATTTTATTTTGAAGTGGGTTACGCGATCTCTTCATATCATATGGGTGTAATTATTATTTTAATTTTTATTTAAAAAACTTCCGAATATATTTTGCTGAAATTTTTTTCATATTTTTTATGGAATAATTTGAATATTTCCTGAAATTTTGAAGCATTTTGTGAATTTTAAATTCGCTTAAAAATGTTTGAAAAATTAGGTACCATAGGGTTCAATGTATTATATTTTTTAAACCCGGGTTCAGTTCAAAACTAATTGGATGTTATTATTCATTTATATTCCCGTAGGTCCCACGGACCATCTGAACAACATACAAAAATTTCATTTTGATAAAGTCACTTTTACGGCAGTTATCGTGCGAACTTACAGACAGACAGACAGACAAATGGAATGAACAAAGCCATAAGCACTTTTCAACTATGTTGTAAAGTGTTAAAAATACCAGTGATGATAGAACTTTAGGTATCTTCAATAAAATTCTCTAAATTAATGATTTCAACCAAGTAATTAACTTAAAATGTATGTATAATTTTAATAGGAATGAGATGCATATGGTAGAAGCATTCCCACTATTTAAGAACTTTCGATGAATCTGCAGGATTAGGTTTTGGCTGAAATACTCTGCTATTCATTATTACAAACTATTATTTCATGTAATTTAGTATTTGTCAGTGTGATTCAAATCTTTGAAGGTTTCATCTATCACAGTAATATGAAATTTGGTATACAGTTGTTTTTTGTGGTAAATTTTAATTTTGAATTTGGACCTTATAGGGCTATCCGGTCCGCGATAAGCCAGAGTGTATACGAAGCCAACCCCCTCCGCTCACATTACACGCGGATATTGGCTGGCTTTCGAAGCGATCGCCAAATGTATCACGTGACGCGCGGAATTTTCCTTCTCAAGGTTATTTCAGAGCAAGACATTTCTCCTCTTCTATAACGTGGAGGAGGGTGGACTTCGCATTTATGTTCAAGTCATAACTGAATAATATGTTAAAGTTATAGCTCTAAGGCGATGGATTGATTTTTACTTTCATATATATAGGCGAAAATTTGAATTCCAGTTTTTGTCGGGAGAGCACGTTTCAAGCAACTAAACTAACATAGTTTAAACCTTTATTTGGAACTTGCATCTCCTTCAAGGAAAAAATAACAATTTATAGTTTGCGATTATAAAGACTTCCTGACTTGTCAATATATATATATATATATATATATATATATTATATATACAGGGTGACCAGAAATAAGCGCCCAATTAAGAACTGTTATATCTCGAAAACCACTGTACATAAATCGTTCAAACTTTTGGAATAAACAATACTGAAATAATGACAACCAAATGCCATTGCAGGTGATGGCAAGCATATCGAACTTGTGATTTCATAAATTTGGAATATATATATTTTTTTCCTGTAATTGGAATAAAACATATTTATTCACCCGTTTTTTTGTCGTTTCATTTTACTTTTGGGGCGCTTTTTTCTGGTCACCCTATATATATATATATATTACATATATATACATATATATTATATATATATTATATATATATATATTATATATATATATATATATATATATATTACATATATATACATATATATTATATATATATATTATATATATATATATATATATATATATATATATATATATATATATATATATATATATATATATAATAATAGAAGTTTGAAAATCCAATGAACGAAAAGTAAGAAGATGTAACACGATAAACCTAACTTTTTTAAAAACACCCACAGAATAAAATATAATACAGCAAATCATCAATCAAATGGATAAAAAATACAAAACACAAGCTATCAAGTTACAGAAAATCAACCAAATTAAAAGGTATGGAAACAAAAAAAGAAAAACTTAAGCTAAATTCAACTATCTAACAGGCTTACAAAACAAAAGTAAAAATCAACTAATCCTCAAGCAAATGGGAAAAAAATAAATAAAATAAATATCGAATCAACAAGTCAATGAAAAATATAAAGGTATGAAATCGAAATAAGTATAACAAACGAAATCAAGCACAAACGCATTACACGTGGACGAGGCTCTAAGCCTAAATCATGAATTGTTAACCTCTACAAAAATCTAATCATGTCCAAGTTTTTTGTAGAAGCAAACACAAAAATGTATGTTTCTGAAGAAATAGATAGATTAAATCTATAAACTATTTCTACTTGGACGACATACATAAAGAAGGAATAAAAAAGAAAAAATGAATACCTGGAAAAAGCACAGCGTATGTACAATCGAGTCAATACAGGGTACACTGATAGAAGAGACCAGTGTTGCCATTCGTAAAGAAAAAAATAAAAAACCATTTACTGTTGCCATTCATAAGAATTGAAAAACTGTGAAGCGAAATGTTAAGAAAAAGTATTAATATACAAAAAGAGCTACTAAAAAGAGGGGCAAATAATAGTAATGCTGAAGTGGGAAGTGAATGAAAAAAAAAAAAAAAAAAAAAAAAAAAAAACCAAGAGAATGGAGATGTCTGGCTAATATAAGATACTATGAATAGAATTATATGATACTATGAAAAGAATTATAAAAATCCAGCTATTTTAAATTTTTTAACAATACTATTTACTAAATAAGAGGGATATTTATATAAATTACTAGTAATTTTGAGATTATTGATATGCATAGCATGAAATTTTTTAGCAGATAATCTATAAATTCTAAAAAGCTGATTGAGTATAATATTTCTAAACAATTGAATCGAGTTACAGGAATTAAAAGGTAAGATTTTATTAATATTAAAATTATAAAAGTCTTTTTTATCATATAAATTTGTAACAATTCTATTAGAAGGATCAATAAAAAGATTTAAATCCAAAAAATTAACATTTTTACTAATAGTAGCTTCATTAGGAATTAATTCCAAATTGTCTGGATAGTAATCTATATCTATGAGATAATTTTCTGTATGTACTAAGCAAATCAGATCATCAACATATCTGTAAAAAGTATAATCTATTGAAGTAAATGACTTTTCATAATGATAAAGGTATAAATTAGCTAGCATACTGCTACTGCAGCCACCCTGTGGAACTCCTGAGACTTGTAAGTATAATTTATTTCCTTGAAAAATATAATTATTGAAAATAACAAAGTGTAGAAGTTTAGGAAAATTTATAAATTTAATTTGATTTGAAAGAGGTGTAATATAAGCATTATATAGAGCTAAAATAACATCATATAGATCAGATATCTTAATATTATTAAAAAGATCTTTAAAATCAAAAGTTTGAAATCCTATTATTTTTCTAAGAGATGTTAATTTATTCTTTAATTCTTTACTATTATTTAGAATATGGTAATTATTGCTAGTCTGGCTTAAACTATTATTTATTAGATTTAAAGAATTTAGTAATAATTTACTCGCAGTAGTAGAGTAAGTATTATGGCCACTAGTAACTGTTCTAAATTTAATAGGATTTTTATGAAATTTTGGAAATATATATATATATGTATATTATATATATATATATTGCTCGTCATGGTTGCACTAATGAAGTGTATTTTAAGGTATTTATGTTTCCTTTATTGTTCCAATCTATATGCTTGTCGTCCATATAACACAAGTTTATACATAAAATCTATCTTGTGTTTCAGAAACAAGCATTTTTGTGTTCATTTCGAAGGGATATATGGACTTGAAGAGAAATTTTTCGAAATGAACTTATCTTAAGCCTAAAGCTCTTCCATGTGCAAGCTTTTTAGCTTGATTTTTTAGTTTTCCTATTTTCATTCCTCATTTTTGAAATTTGTTGATTGTTTTTGTCTTTATGACCTGCATTACGCTTTATTATTTCCTCTTTAAGTCTTAATTTCTTTTATTTCCTTGTATTTTGTAGAAAATTTTGGAATAGTGCTTTATGAGTTACTACATACATTCTAACATTGGATTTACTAATTTATATATTTATAGTATATATATATATATAATATATATATATATATAATATATATATATATATATATATATATATATATATATATAATATATATAATATATTAGGGTTGCACCGAATGCCATCTTTTGCCGAATAACGAATACCGAATATTCGGTTAAAATTCTAACCGAATATTCGGCCGAATACCGAATATTCGGTTAAATTTTTTAAAGGTAATATTTCTATTTTATGCCAATTTAAAATAGAAAATGTTTCTATTTTGTGCCTTTTTTAAATGCATTTACATTTAACATCTTAAATTTATTTGCATTTACATTAAGTATAATTATTAATTTAAAATAAATAAAAAATAAAATAAATCATTCCAAAAGCAAATTAATATAGTAAAATAGTAAATGGCTACCTAATTTGGTTTATGTTTATCTGCATAAATTGATAATTGATAGTTAATTTCTGATATGTAATAATCATGGCTTCATGTTATGTTATAGAGAATCTTGCATTTACCTTACATACAAATACAAACCCAAGTTGCTTAAAATATCATTACAAATTAGAATTACAATTTATTCAAGTGAATTTTTGTTATCTTAGTCTCTTCTATAATGTAACTGATAAATAATTTTATCAAAATTGAAACTGAGCAGTCAAATTCAAACATTGCTAAATCATTTTTCTTTTTAAAGTGCAAAGGATACTTTGCCAGAATGTCCAGCCATTCTTTTTTAAGTTGTTGTCACACCTGGTCTTGCAAACTACAACAGATTAGATACTGATAAATAACTAAACAGTTACAGACAGGTGTACCCATCCTGTGACAAAAGACTCAACAAAGTAATCTTCTCTTCAGAAATCATGAAAGAAATTAGAAGGGTTGACTACAATGGGGCCACACACAGAGAAATTCTTGGATTATCTTATTTGACACATTTTAATGGATACAAAGGAACACCTATGGCACCCTCAGTATCTTATCTATCTCTATCGAAATTAAAATACTGCAAAATTGAATATTCATCCAAGTGTTTTTCTTTATATATTAATCACCTTCACCTTTTTTTAATATTGGTGAAATGATAATTGATTTTTTTTTTTAGCTGCATATTTTATAAAAAATTAAATGTTATATTTTTGAACACGTAATATTATGAGTTTTATTTTCTGGTTACTGTTTCATATTTAAATGAGTTAGTAAGGTTAAGGTGTGATAAGATTTAAGCAAAATTGAAAAAAAAAATTTAATATCAGAGTGTTTTCTTTTACATTAAAATTATTTTAAATGTGATAATATTGGTAAGTAAAAATTTGAATTAATTTTGAACTATGGTGCTATAACTTTCATTCATTGTATAAAAAATGTGCTTTACCAATTGTCGAATATTTTAATTTTTTTTTACTATTCGGTTAGGCCGAATATTAAAGTATTCGGCCGAACCGAATATTCGGTTTGACTGCCGAATAGGCAGTATACCGAATACCAACCGAATATTCGGTGCAACCCTAATATATATATATATATATATATATATATATATATATATATATAAAATATAAATATATAGAAATTGAAAAATCGGAAATAAAGATGTTTTAGTAACTTTTGCGCAAGGCAGCAGAGGGTACCAAACACTATATAAATAGAAAAATAGAAATATACAAAGTGAAAAAAACATGTAAAAAGGAAGGAAGGCTCGGCAAAAAGCTTACATTATGGCGGTAAGGGGTTGTGACCTTACTCCCCAGTTCAACGAGCTCGTCAAAATCGCCGCGGCATTTTCACTCCTGGTCGCCAGCCCTGGCCCAAGCCAACCTCCGGAGTGACTTTGAAATCATCACGAGACCTGGATAGAGATGTGTACGAGAGTCATATCACCACAAATAAAGCCAGCTGAATTGCCGACTCAAATGAAATGTAGTTCCAGCCGCGGTCCTGTGATCACAGTGCGGTCCTGTCATATGGAGGGTTCGATGATTTTGTCTCTAATTGAACTCAAAAAATACTTAAGTCTTACACCATATGCAAAATTGTTTCTGTATAAATTATCAATATTTTTAATCATAAAGGAATTTGGATATTTATTAAAAAATGCTTGTTTTAAAAATTCTTGATCAAAATTGATACGTAAATGTTCCTCTTTGATAGTTCTTTTTATTCTGATTAAACCTCCCAAGAAAACATTGCGAAACACATTCAAATGTATGTTGGAGTTCCAATGTTTAATTCCAATAATAGGTAGTTTAAATTGTTTTCTTTTATCATATATGGTGAATATGAGAGGGATTTGACTATAGTTGATATTCAAATCCAAAAATTCGACTTCTTTGTTATTTTTAAGAGGGTTTTCCTTCAAGATGAGGTTTGGTGGATAAAAATCAAAGTTCATTGTGTAGTTTTCATTCTCATAGCCAATAATTACGTCATCCACATAACGTAGGTATATGATTTCGTTGTTTATATGAGATCTTCTTTCATAAAAACTAAGATATATATCAGCCAATATGGAAGAACATCCCCCCCCCCCATGGGGATGCCCTTAATTTGTTGATAAATAGACAATCCGTTGTAAAGGTAATTTTCTTTAATAACTATTTTGATTATAGACTTGAATTTATTGAATTCCAGACTCCTTTTTAAATCATATTCTTCAAACAAGCTGTAAAGTATATTTGTCATGTCATCTAGATCTATGGTATTAAATAGCTCTTGGAAATCATAAGTTCTTAAGTGCAAAGGATGTTTATGATCTTTCAAAATATTGATCACTTGTAGACTGTTTTTTATAATATAGCTTCCTTGGTTATTAAGTTTCAGCAAAATAGGTTGTAAAATCTTCATTAACATATTATTGGCTTTCGTGAGATAGGTATTGCATCCGACAGTAACTGGTCTGAAAGTAATAGGACTTTTATGAAGTTTCGGAATATTAATCAGATACGGATACTTTATAATTCCTGTATATTTGATACCAGTTAATAAATACAAAGCTTTGATTTTATTTGAGATTTCCTTAAGGGAGAGGTTGATTTTACTGTAAAGAACTTCATTTTCATATTTTTCTTTCAATATGTTAATGTAAAATAGTTTACATGTAAATGCGTAGTTACTTGATGCCTTGTCAATATATGTAATTATAAATTGATTTTGGATGTTCTTCAGAAGATGGAAGTTTATTTTACATTGGTCAGGAGGTTGGTAGAGTTTTTTATAATAGTACTTGAAGTCCTTGCACATCTTAGATCGCCATTGATGGAATGCCATATCTGGCATACTGTATTGAATGGAAAGTTTATAAATGAATCGATCAATGTCCTCTCGAAATGCCGTAAACGGATCTCCATGATACGGATTTCTATATTTAGTACCCAGTTTGAAAGCCTGTATTAAAGTGGTATCTACAAGAACTCTGCAATCACCTGTTACTACATGACCCAATATTGGATCGGAATAGGGATTGTTACTGCATTTGCATTCTGTTAAATATGGTAGATGTAGATTTTGACTTAAAATATTATAGTTGAATGCTTTTCTTCCTAAAGGAATGACATAACGATAAGAAGTCCTGATTTTCAAGTTGCTGATTGGAAGGGTATCTTGATGGTCTTTTAAAATATGTCGAAATGGAATACGATTAAAAGTTTTG